>OX382257.1:30198192-30408622 GCA_947507595.1 Pyralis farinalis | reverse complement strand
TTTACGACTGAAGGTCATACTTGACGAGCTCGGTAGCGTAGTGGTGAAACGCGCTGTTACGCTACTTTGACACCAACGCTCGTGGGTTCGATTCCCACACAGGACAAACATTTGTGTGCATGAACATGTCTGTTTGTCTTGGTCTGGGTATTCTCTATATATAAAAAATATCTATTTGCAAAAAAAATGTATTTATGTATGTTTATCAGTTGTGTCTAGTACACATAACACAAGCTTCGCTTACCGTGGTGCTAGGTAGCGGTGTGTAATTTGTCCGACAATATTTTATTTATTTCTATTTATACTATAACATTTCGAAACATTAAGATCTAATTTATTTATTCTACAGTACTGTTCGAATTGATTAAGGTCCTGCTGCATAGACAAACATCATCAAAGTCATGTATTTGCTTATAATTATACTATATATAATTATACTTTATTCATGCTGAAGGTTCTGATTTATCATCTCCCGACCTTCATAAAGGAAGAATTCTGATCGGAGGGAATCGTATTTCGGATGTTCCGAGGACAGTTGCTTGACATCATGCGCTACATGTCGCCCGCGCCGCCTCCACGAGGAATTACTTTTGATTAAGAATATAGTATCATATCGAGCTGAGGTATTTATCAATGAACCTGTCACTGTAAGACTTGTTGTCTGACAATATTATTTGAATAATCAAAAAAGTCCTTGTAAAAAGTATAATATAGAGTTAGTTTATATCTAACTGACAAAAATATTTATAAATAATTCAGCACTGGACGACCTGTCCTTAATAATCTTTAATTCTACCATTTGATATCATTATTGTACCAATATCCTAATTTGAATTTACTGTAATATCTAATTGTCAATTTTAAAATATACCTATATTAGCAAGTCTCTTTTGGCATTTCTTCTTCGCCAGTGGTCATTTCCGAAATGCTACCAGATTATAAAATAAAGCGACATAAGAGAAATGAATGAGATACATAAGATTATATTACAAAAAATGCGAAGCGTGCGTGCGAAGCGCGCGCCAGGGCCCAGTAGCAAATAAAGGTTTTTATCTTTATCTTTTTTAATGGACGTTTATGCTGTTAATCTCATGAAGTAAATAACCTATAGAGACGTAATGATACGATTTTGCGTAGAAAAAATACTCATCGCTACGAGTCTGAGTGTTTAGAAGAACGCAGCTCCTATTGGCTAGTTCAGGGAGCAATATCGCGGCAATTATCGGCTTATTGGTTATAATATCTTCTCGTTGGTTAGTAGGCTCGAATCGCTGATATATAGCAGCTAAAACACGTCGTTTTCATGAGTGAGGGGCCCTTCGTGCGCAGTCAAGTGGGTTATTAGTTATTTTGCGCCCTACATCTCTTAGAGGCATAGGTGATGTTCTTTTCCTGGTTGTGAAAATCTACAGATGCATTATCTGATGAACTGAAAAAAGAACTGATTTGGCAATTATTTTCGGCATTTCTACTTCGCCAGTGCTATTTTCGAAATAAAGAAAGAAAGATAAATATGTGATAGATAGACAAATGAAAACTATGTGAAACAGAAAAACTAAATTATGTGATACATAAGATAAGATTTTATTACAAAAAATATGTGTGCAGTTCATACGCGGTAGAAGTGAAACGTACAAAAATGTGAACTTGAAGATAATGAGACGAATGTAGAATTTCAGGACTTGGATAGTTGAAGGGTTTATTTATGATGATATTGATCATACTTGAAAGTTCTTATTAAAATAATGAAATATTTATTTAAACAATACACGTGTACAATACACCGCGGTTGTCATGACGCCTTATCCCAAGCTTCGTAATACGCAGGCGCGCAAACATGCGTGCTAACACACGTAAACGCTCGGACCATGTAATAAACACTGTATAACGCCTTCTATCTCATTTTCTCGCACTTTTTTTTATACAACGTCGGGAGCCATTCAAGCATACTGCCAATCTGCTGTAAAGCAGTTACCGTAGCCTATTAACACTTGTGATATATTAAGTATCACTTGCGCGATGCCTCCTCTGCTGCTTACACATCAACTCCTTAGGAGCGTAGTGATGACTTCACTCACACACAGGAACACAACAACCCTCTAGGAAGTTGTTATTTGGCTGTGGTTTTCTTGGTGGAGGTAACCCCAGACGGGCTGCTTTGATGCGCCCTACCTAACTCTCTTTAACCATTCAGACCAAGATGAACAGACATGTTCATGCACAGAAATGTTTGTCTTGTTTGGGAATCGAACCCACGAGCGTTGGTGTCTAAACCGCGTCGTTCACGACTGAGCCATCGGGCTCGTCGATACGTTAGCACGTTAAATACTATAGATGTATGCGGTTGTGCGATTTCATTACATCGACTTTGAAATCCCAACGATGGTGAAGAAGTTTTCACTTCAAAACGTAAGAAGTTTCCTCGAGGGCTCAATGGCAAATAAAGAATCTTTATGAAAAGGTCTCCTAGAATCGAGTGGTTCAGTAAACAACGAGCCTTATACGTGTATGACGTAGAAGATATGAGATTACGTTTCCTACAACTTAATTGTCAAAGGAGCGACTTCAAATATTCAGTCTGTTGGAGCAGTTAAGGCCGAGAGCTACTTGGCTTTTCATTCGTTCACTTCTCTGTGTTAAGTTTTAAATATCGAGGTAAGTACCTAATTTTGCTTGAGAAAATATTATTATTAAAAGTAATTTCATAAAAAGTGCTGTAAAAACAAGTTTTCATTGTTAGGTTTTTAATTTTATTTATATTTTTTTTATGGCGACCGTAGCGTGTTTTGAATGGTTAATAAAGCTGCTTTGACACCAGGGCTCGTGGGTTCGATCCCTCACAGGACAAATGTTTGTGTGCACGAACATGTCTGTTTGTCTTTTGCTGGGTGTTTTTAAGAGAGGTAGAGTGCATCATAGCAGCCCGAGTGAACCTCACCGAAAACCGCAGCCAGATAACAATCCCCTGGAGGTTTGTTGTGTTCGTGCGAGTGAGTGAGGTTACCTGTAATCTCCTGAGAAGTGGCAACTAGCGAGTGATACTTCCTACATCGCAAGCACTTTAGTCCTCATGTCTCTAGACGTTGTATAAAAAACATATTCTCATACTAAACGGAGCTAAATCCAGACAATTCGCAGCAACGCCTTATGCTTTCCATCTTCAGTCAAACCGGTTTTTACAGGAGAGACGCTCATCAGGTTTCCGGGTCCAGGGTTTATTATGCAATGTCATGAACCATTCAAGCATACGACCTATCTGTGTAAAGCGGTTACGATAGCCTATAAACACTTGTAATACATTAAATATCACTTGCGTGATGCCACTGCTGCTGCTACCACTGCAACTCCTTAGAAGCTTACTGGTGACCTCACTCACACGCAGGAACACAGCGTGCGAACACTGTTTTCTATAAGGTGGATAAGATAAACGATTAAAAATATTTATTTGCCATTGCGCCTTTATTTTAAAAGAAAATATTTACCAGTCCTAGCAAGCTGACGTACCGTACTTATTCTGCTCTAAGATTTACACTGAATTTTGAAAATACGGGTGTTCATCTCTTCACAAAAAAGTCCTCTAGGGACTCTTCATGAAGGAAATAACCGCAGCTTTAATTGGCTAGTTCACAGATAAACATGGCGTCACTTTTCGCCTTATTAGTAAGAATATCTTTCCATTGGTCAGTAGGCTTGAATCACTGAGATATTTAGGTACTAAAACACAACGTAATTGTGAGCGCGGCGTGCCTTCATGCGTGGACAAGTGGTTTATTTATTTGTAGTTGTGGTATTCCCGTGAGTTAGTGAAGTTACCAACGAGCTCCTAGGAGCTGCGTCAGCAGCAAGTGTAGCAACGGGCGAGCGATACTTCTTGTATTGCAAGCGATAATAGACGATAACCTAACATCAGGTGAGCGTTGTATATCTCCCAACGTTGTATAAAAAAAAAAGATTTGCCAAGGAAAGTCGATAAGAAATGACTTTTAATTAATACCTGACTAGAAGTCACCGACTTCATCCGCTCGTATCCCGATATCCCATGGGAGCCTCTATTTTAAATTTATTTATTTTTCCTCGACTTCTAGAGTTTGTGATATTGCCCTGATTTTCATCTACACTTTACAGGTACGCTATATCGATAAATCGTGTTTTGATAGATCCCTAGAAAAATGTCCCATTTTCTTAATCATAAGTAAGGCAAAAGATACACTGTTGGCAGAAAATAGTTAAGTTATTTTTCGGGAAATACGAAAAAAATATAATAATGTCACTGGAGGAGCAAAGGACAGCGACTGCAGATTAATAAGTAAGTCAGTCCTTGCTTGCCTAGAGTCTTCGAAAAAGTTCACGAATGGCGTGATTATGCAATATTATCCTTCACCACGATAACGCGTTCGCACATTCCACTATAGGAATTGTATTTAAACGAATGTAGAACTGATAATGTGTCAGCTTCTATATTTTGCTAAATATGTATTACGAAATATATTCCATACGGTACTAAATTTAGATTTACAAAGCAATTTTTTTTACAAAGTATTATTTGTTGTTAGTTAGTAGAGAAAATTTTCATTAATTTCATTTAAAATTTCTCTATTATCACTAACTTTTACACATTGTACATAATGACTGAGTTCATTATTACTTACGCGAAATACTTCTAAATATGTATTTCGCCAGCTAACTTGCCATTTGGAAACTTGTAACAATACTATACATAGAGAAAATTAAATAAAGATAAAAACTATTTATAATTAAAATAAACAAATAAAAGAAACTTTTCTTTTTTTCAACTGTTACGTAGAAACTTTTCTTTAATTATTTTGAATTTGGAACGCGTTTACTAAAAACTGCTTTCGATTTCCCGCCGTTTTAAGCATTTTTCATGTTTATTATCAAATAATATTTTTTTTATACTACGTCGGGAGGCATACAAGCATACGGCTCACCTGATATAAAGCCTATTAACGCCAGCGATATATTAAGTATCACTCGCGCGATGCCTCCTCTGCTGCTTACACAGCAACTCTTTGGGAGCTTACCGGTGACCTTACTCACACGCAGGAACACAACAACTCTCTAGGAATGAGGTGTTAAAGGAAATAGGATTACAGTGATTGCCTTGCACAAAGTGGGAATGGAGCCGTCGATCATATTCAATACACTTCAAAAACTTGGAATCAGCCGTATGTTCGTATATCGTGCTATCGAGAGATATACCAACACTTCCTCTGTTGAAGACTATAAAAGATCGCGGCGACCGCGTACTGTTTGAACTAGAAAGGCTGTTAATGCTGTTAAAGCCAGAATTCGCTGAAACCCCATCAGGAAACAAAAAAATCTTATCGCAAGAAATGAAGATTCCCGCTAGGACTCTGTCGCGTATAATAAAACAAGCCTTGAAGCTCGGCGCTTATCATCGATATATAGGACATGCCCTAAATCAATTCCTACAGATGAAGAGAGTGGATCGATCAAAATGCCTTCTGTCCCGATGCGCAGGTGAAAGGCACAGAAATATCATCTTCACTAATGAAAAACATTTCACGATTGAAGAGCACTACAACCAGCAAAATGACAAAGTGTACGCTCACAGTCCTAAAGAACCCGCCCAAATGTTCGGAAAGGTCATCTTGCGTTTGTAATAGTTTGGTTCATTGATAAAACACCCCCTGTTTTATCAAGGAGTCACAAAGTTTCATTTTTGTGAAAAAGGAGTGAAGACTTCCGCCGAAGTGTATCAAGAGACTGTCTTGAATCGTGATGTGAAACCTCTCAGCAAAACGCTTTTTAAAAATATACCGTGGATTTTCCAGCAGGACTCTGCACCTGGTCACAAGACACGAACTACCCAAGCCTGGCTCGAAAGGAACGTTCCGGACTTTATAAGAGCTGAAGACTGGCCTCGTCTAGCCCAGATCTGAACCTCTTAGACTACAAATTATGGTCAGTTTTTGAGGACATGGTCTGCTCGAAACGACATGCCGACATTGTGTTTCTTAAGAAATTTCTGGAGCAGGCGGAGGCAAAATTTCCCATGGAAACGTAAATCCACAGATTCGTGGCCAGAGAGATTAAAGGTCCGTATCAAAGTGTCCATTTCTAATAATAGAATCTTTTTTTTTATTATTTTTTGATGAGATAAATATGTACATATACGTTTTATTAAGATTAGGGGAGATGTAGGTAATGAGGATCACTTAAGCAAGAATTGAAATAAAACAAAATCTATTAATCAATTGTTTATTGCTACGCTCTTATTATAAACTTTACTTATTTAACTTTTAATTGAGATCAATTTTAATCATTTTGGCTTATCAATTTTGGAATAATGAAGTTTAAAAAAAAAACTGGTTCGATCACCATTGTCAACATCGGCTGACAATGGTGATCAGCATGTGGACAACGGTGATCAACACATATCGCACACATAATTGTAAGCGGAGTCCCATCCAGTACAGGCGGCATGAGCCCAAAGCCCACAAGATGTGCACCGGTACCATATTTCGTTGTCTTGTCCGAATTCTCCACATACAAGACACGTGTTACCTACGTGCATCCTCCTCCTCCTCCTCATCCTCCTGCCTCCTGCATCGTCATCTTCATCATCCTGGCATAGCTCGTCCGTGTTTATGTCTGATATCGAAGTATCATGTGATTCCTGCAGAATTTTTTTCTTAACCTTCTTAACGCTGACCTGTGGCTTGCTTTTTTTTACCACTTCTTTTCTCAGTTTTAGCCTTCCTTTTGTTTTCTTTTTCGATTAGAGCCTCTTTGATCGGTGTTGACGTCAAAATCGTTGCGTGTTGATTTTTTCTTCCTTGTCTTTTCTTGATCTCAGGTGCTTTTTCTGGCCTCTGGATGAAATTTTGGATACTTGTCGGATTCTCAGATGTTGATGACATTTCAAATTGAGACGATGATGCAGTCGCTGGTGCAGAAATTGTGGGACAAACTGTAGATGTACTTGGAATAGGATTATCTTCTTCTAGCTCAATAGTAGCTGTTGGTATGGAGATGGAGTTAACAGCTCCAGCAGCAGTCAATTCTGAAATAGAGTCAGCAAGATCTTGAACTACAATCGGAAAATACATTGGGATTTATGGGAAATATGCCTGTTGCTCTAAATCCGGCTTCGCCCTTGCTCATGGAGGCAACATTTGAGAATGCTTTTTTGACCAAGGAAGCCACTTCATAAGAAGTTATTCTTTCTGAAAGATGGCTCTTCATGAAGAAATCACATTCTCTTCTATATGCAGCTTTAAATGGTCCAAAAAAGAACACATCCAATGGATGCATGCGGTGAGAAGTATGGGGGGGGGTCCATGAGCTTCACAGCTTTTTCTAGTTGGTCCATAGACCAGCTATCTTTATTGGTCTTCCTAGGTCGAAATTTCGGCATCTACAAACAAAACATACACTGTTTCATCGAAGTTAGCTAATATGGGCAATGGGGATCACCATGTAGGCAATTGGAGTCATTCCGATGTTGTGACTCCGATTGGCGACCACATGGGCGAAAATGAGAAAAAACAAATCCTGCCGAAAAAGTTGATGATATTATATCAATCTGAGTTTTAATTAATAAAATAAAATGTTACGATTACTACATATCACAAGTACAGAAATAAAGATTTAGTAATTTAAGACATACCTTCAAATTTATTTGTTCGTAAAATTACATCAAAATGGCGCGAAAATTTCACACATCATTTGTCACCAGCGCGTCGCGCGAACTGTGGGCCGATTCTATTAAAAACTGCAACTGCACTGCAGCGTGGCGTGTGTCAAAATGCGTACATTTTGACGTTTCGGTATTCTGTTAAACGATCTGACAGCAGCGACGTTGCAGGAATGTTGCAGTAAATGAATCGCTATTCTGTTAAAAAACCTGCACTGCAACTGCACGTTTCCTGCAATATAATCGTATTCTGATAAATTGTTTTGACACTTGTATGCCGGTGACAGCAGTTTTGAAGTAGTTTACTTGCAGTTTTGTTAACGTTACTCTTGAGCAACTTTTGCGAAGTGAAATTAATATTCTGACGCAGTGAATTATATTTGCTTTGTTTTGGGAGATGTTTGTGGCTAAATATAATTAAGTAAAGCTTCGTTTCGGTTAGAAATACCTCCACTCCGGCAACCAAGGTCAATAGTGAAACTATAGGAGTCAACATTAAATAAAAATTCAGTTTTATTAGATTGAAATATAGCAACATTTTAGGTTTTAAGTAGTTTACTTGCAGGATACGCACAGTTGCAGGGTAGTTGCAGTGCAGCATACGCGCAGTTCCAGCGCAGTTGCAGTGCAGGAAATTTTAGTAGAATACACCTATCGGCACTGCACTATTCCTGCACGACTCAAGTGACAGGCGTAAACGTGCAGTTGCAGTTATTTAGCAGAATTGGCCCACTGAGCGATCAACCGACCGCGCACAGGAATGACGTGTAGCTAGCGCGTAGTTTTGTTGGCATCAGTTGGTTGCATTCGGTTTTTGTTATTTTATGGTGATCACCATTGCCAACTGACTCCGATTGCATACATCTCCCCTACATTACTTCATAAAAAAATAAATGCATATTCAGTTGTAACAGAAGTTATGGCTGGACTAGGTATACATGAGCTTAATCATTTCCAGACATCTCTGTCAGTCAGATATTCATCGATGTAATAACCCTTCTTATATACAGTATTTTTGATGTGCTTTTTGAACATATTGTCGTATTATCACAATTTATGCTGTATATCTATCTATCTATAACCTCACGCCGAATCCCTTGCGGGGTAGGCAGATGGAACCGAGCGACACGTGACTCGAAGTATAATGTTCAAAACATAACAAGTCGATGCATTTAATATAAACAATTAATATAATTTGTTGCATCGCGATTTCCTCGTAACAGGCATAAGCCATAATTATCGTTTGACCACTGCAGCGATTTAATAAATAAAGGATAATAAATAATTAGCATGATACTATAAAGGCATATACCATGATGCTATATCACATGATAATAAAGTAATAACTATTGTTATAAAATATGCTTAGGCATATTTTATATTGGATGTAAAATACGTAAGCTGCGGCCGGAGGATGTAAACCAAAAATACAATTTAAAATATTTTTTTTTATACAATTAGATTGGGAAACAAGCATGCGGCCCGCATCAGATGGTAAGCGGTCACCGCAGCCTATTGACGATTGCAACGCTACGGGGATGTTACTCGCGCGCTGCCAATCTTGTTACCTAAGGCTGTTTCGTTACAGTACCCAGTAATTTCTCTGCCATATCTCACCCTTCACCCGGAACAGAGCTATATAAATATAGCTGCTTGCCGGTAGAAATAGGTGAGATAGAGGTACCCATGCAGACGACTTTTGTACTTACAAAGTCTCTAATACATATCAATTTGCAGATATTCGAAGCGGCCTTTCAATTTTGCATTAAACTTACGATTAACTTTGCCTTTAGTTTGTACTCGTATTCATTTCAAATCCGGTGTACAGCGGTCTTTCTCAATCACTTGTTTTTTTCACCGAAAGATAGTTTTGAAAACGCATCATTTTTTATTTTCCCTACACACACACCACATGAACAACTTGAATAAACAAACAATTGCGGCCCAGTTTAAAAACAAAATAAAATTTAACATCAATTTATACGAAAAAAAGAAATAGCAGTTCCTTTCACTGTAATTATATGGAGCAAACTAACTCTTTAAAATAGTTATGTAGCAATGTTCGCGACACTTCGGTAATTTACGTCATGGCTCGGTTGAAAAGACAATGTCTAAACTATGCGATTATGTGCGTTACTTGTGTTATTGTGGGCAATGTATTTACAGGAACGCACACTACACTATTCGTATTACCAACGCGGCACACATATGTAAATTTAGACAGAAATAGTTTGTGTCTCTGCCGTTAAGCTCCCATTGCGGCGCTAGTGTAGCACATCGATGTAGCGGGTATTAATGAATCTGTTTTAATAACTTGCACCGATACCGATAGATGGAGCTGTTTTTAATTTTTTGTTTTTGATACGAAATATTAGTTAAAAACTATGTTAAAGAATTAAGAAACATCTGATGGTATTTATCAAATTGACAGGCTAGGCAATGTCTTTTTGCCTATATGGAGTGCACGCCACTGGGTCCCTGATTCGAATACTGGCGAAGGCATTTATCACTAAAGTAAGCAAATTGAGCAGTTGTCAACATTATTTAGTTGCGTTGCGAAATTTGAGAATAAATAAATAAAACTGTATTATGTACACATTTGTATTCATTACTTGTTCGGAGGTGAATGAAAAAACATCGAGAGAAACCCCGCACGTCCAAGAGATTGTATTTTGAGACGTGTGTGATCTAACTTAAGGTCAGATTTTCCTTGTGCGTTGTGGAGGTTTAACGGCAATCGCTCTGTTAAGCTCCTAATGAATTGCTGTGTTAGCAGTAGAGGTGGAATCGTTCGAGTGATACTTAATGTGTTGCAAACGTTCATAGACTACGGTAACCGCTGTCCATTAGATGGGTCGTGTGCTTGTATGACTCCCGACGTCGAATATAAACAAAAAACTTAGAGCTGTCATTTTTTTTCTTTACTGATTTTTTTGTGAAAGATTTGTTTTCGTATATAGTTATACCATAGTTCGGTTAAATTCAGTATCTTCGTCAAATCCTTAAACTTAGCCAGCGGACCCCTAAATTCTATTGGATAAGAAAACGGGTTAACCTTGCGGACTGTTTTGAGATTTAAAGACATTAAAAAAAAATCTGAAACATTTAAAAAAGAGGAACATCCAACGTTAGTTATTATCTCAGGAAGTAAACATCAACCTGTAAAAATAGCTGTAAAAGTGGTCAATAAATAAATACCTACATATACGAATGTGTTATTATTTTCTCAAGAGGGAACCTTACCCACAAGATAAAAAAAACAAATGACATATTAAATAGTTATTAAAATTGCGATAGCGAATTATAGGAATATTTGACGAAGAGTACAAAGGTAAACTTGTTACATCAAGTTTACAAAGGTTTAGGAACCGTATTAACTGTCTTCAAGACATTAGTGAAGTCATATCTACCTTCACTAAACTTACATGTGTTAGGAACATTGCAATAAAAACAGAAGTTTTAAATAAGAAGTTGAAGACTCTTGGCGAGCTCGGCGGCGCAGCGGTGAACCGCGCTGTTACGTCACTTTGACACCAACGCTGGAGGGTACCTCCACCTCACAGAAAACCGCAGCCAAATAACAACTCCTAGAGGGTTGTTGTATTCCTGAGTGTGAGTGAGTTCCCCAGTAAGCTCCCAAGGAGTTGCTGTGTAAGCAGCAGAGGAGGCATCGGGCGAGTGATACTATATCGCAAGCGTGCTTGTATGCCTCCCGACGTAGTATATATCCTGCAAAAGGTTAACGATATAGCATGATGATGATTGTATTCTCTTTATGACAATAGATGATCGTGTTTCTGGTTCTGGTGCTGCTGGTACTCCTTGTGGCCTATCTGAAGGTTTACTACCCTGGTCGTCGCGCTGGCATACTTTTCGCGGGTTTACCCACGTATTCAAGTCTGCCAATAGTGGGGAACATTCACAATTTTTTCGGAGGCGCTGAAGGTTAGTGAATTACATTTGTTTAAAAAAGAAAATTAATTGCAATTTTAGGAAATGTATAGGAAACGACACGGGGTTCAAAATGCCTCTGGTTTCTCGTTCTGATTTATAGCCTACGCAATTTTAAATTTGATTTTGTAATACTCGTACCTTTAATAGAAAGAGAAACTAATGTACGGAAACAGTCGTCAAATATACGAGTAACAGAGGTCAGAGGAAGCTGGCCGAGATTTAAAATTAGCTGCAAGTGACGGTGATACCATAACACCTTTTGCCAGATCACTTGGAAATAATTTAAAGAAAGTGTATATTTTGAACATAAATTTACTATACTAAAGAAAAAGGTACAAGACAATTCGGACACTTAATTGTCTTGTAGCAGATACCTTTCCCTATGCGTGTAGAATCGATGGCATCAATCTAAGATAACATTATTCATATTTTTATTTATACAACGTCGGGAGGCATACAAGCATACGGCCCACCTGATGTAAAGCAGTTACCGTAGCCTATTAACGCTTGTAATGTAATATGTATCACTAACGCGATGCCTCCTCTGCTGTTTACACAGCAACTCCCTAGGAGCTTACTGGTGACCTCACTCATACGCAGGAACACAACCCTCTAGAGAGTTGTTATTTGGCTGCGGTTTTCTGTGAGGTGAAGGTACATCCCCGGGAGGGCTTCGCCCTACCTCTCTTAAAGCAGACCAAGACAAATTGATGTGTTCATGCACACACGTGTTTGTCTTGTGTGGGAATCTAACCCACGTGCGTTCGTGTCAAAGTTGCGTCATTGACAACTGAGCCTGTGAGCACGTCAAACTTTTAAATTATTTACAAACTCGTGATGGTTCTTTAAAAATATAACGGAGGGTATTAGTTTGCCAATTGTATTTTTATCATACATTGATTGTTTATAAAAAAATAATAATAATATGGATTAATAATTTTAAAAGTGCTCTTTTAACGCGTGATTGCTCCGTTCGCCTTCAAAATTCATACGGGAAGGAAGCATTTCGAGTATCGTGCGTGAGACGTTGATACGCCGAATTTGAGGGCGACCGTCCTCTGTTTCTCTGAATAGCGACATTAATAGTGACGATCGGTTTTCAATTAAAAGTGAGACAGATCTATTGTCGGAGGCAATTTAAACATTTGTACAATTTTAAGGTTATTTATTTCATTTATGTACATTTTACAGTCGTGTTCAAAAGACTTGCGGAAATGTCCGAAGTAATTGAAGAGACGAATTTACCATTTGTGATCTACGCTGGCCCACTTCCAGTTATAAGTAAGTTACCACACAGCAACCCTTACACCTAGTATATTCTACGCCACGATGCTCAATTATGCCACCACCTTCTCATGGCCTTGAAAACTATAATATCTTGACTATAGGCAATAATAAAAATTGTCAATTTAGAGGTACGGTTTAGGATAACCTTTTTTAAATGTTTCAGTCACGCATGATCTCGAAGATCTCAAGAAGATCACAACCACTTTTATAGAGAAACCATATTACTACAACTTCGGTCGAATTTGGTTGGGGAACGGGCTAGTTACAGCACCAGGTAACTATGTACTTGTACTTGTGTTAAATAGGTTGGTAACTTGTCTATTAAATGATTTTCTTATTATTCCTAGAGTTAACCCGTCTCCTAATCCATTAGGATTAGCGGGGTCCGCTGCCTAAGGATTTGACAAAGATTCTGATTTTGACATAAAACACTTGCCATCAGCTAAGGTACTTATGAGGGGGCATAAAGCTAAGTGGCGCCCTCATTTTGTTTTTATTTATTTCTTCTTTAATATTCTTTATTTAACATAAACGAAACTGAGTACAAAAATGATCTTATTCTAATTGTACAATCTTATTAAAATTGGTAACTGAGGCTGTGCGCCTATTTGAACAAACAACACGATGGTACACACTGATGAGAACATTAAAAACAATAAATGTTTATCTTATACATTGTGAGGTACATACATTATGTGAATCTTCGCTGGAACTCACATTTTAATTACAATATTCGCAACACAATCACTTTATTTTGAAAATAAAATCTATAGATTTACTTATAAAAAAAAAAATCCTACCTACCTAAATAAAGATTAGGTAGGTAGGAACGAATAAATGAGTGCGGTTGGATCAACCGGTCAGCCGGTAAGCGAGCCATTGTTACTCGTAGCTACCGAGAAAATAATGATGGGGCAACCTGTACCTGTTGTACGTTTGCCGATATGCTAACGATACCAATCTACATTGGCCTATTGATGAGATTAGAGCATTTTTGTGTATAGGATTTTTGTTTATGTAAAAATTATGTGATAGTTTTAAAATAAAGTTTTTAATTAATGGATATCTAATTTTTTCATGTAGTTTTTTTAGGTTTGTGCAAAAAGGGGTGTTATAGGAAATCTTAAGAGCTTTATTCTGAACAATTTGTAATTTGTTATAATTATTATCGGCTATGCTGCTCCAGACAGGTGCCGCATAAGTCAAGCATGGTCTGACTAATGTACTGTAGATTTGTAACTTGGTTTTCGGGCTAAGGTTTGAATTTCGATTGAGTATGGGTCTTAACGCATTAAGTGCCTTGATACCCTTTTCACATAGAACTGAAGTATTAATACTCTAATTGAGTTTGTCATCTAGCACACAACCGAGGTATTTAACAGTACGGCTCCAAGGAATTGAATATCCATTAAACTTAACCACTCTTTTTGGCAACGATCTCTTTCTGGTGAAGAGAATACTTACAGTTTTGGGAGTATTTAGTTTTAGCTTCCATTTTGTGAAGAAACCAGATAAAAGTCCCAATGACACATGAAGGCGCCAGATGACGATATCAACGTCATCACATGTTGTATATGTTGCTGTGTCATCAGCATACATCGCCAGTTGAGTGTGAGGCTGCTTAGGAATGTCGTTCGCATATAGAAGGAACAGGTACGGCCCGAGTATGGATCCTTGTGGGACTCCAGCAGGGACTACCACGGGCTGAGATGCTATACAGTACCTATAGTGACTGAAACAACGACAATTGACAAATGACCAACACTCAAAAAATAACACAATAAATCACATATCACGGAATGATCTACTACCTTCAGCGCCGACTGTCAAGAATAAAACTGTGTTATCAACCAGCAATACAATACGCAAGCCAAAAGAGTCGAATTTCATTCAGGACAATAAACAACCACATGGTATGATAAATAAAGTCCTTATACTCGCTGACGAAAGGTTGCCGGTATTAGGAAACAAGTCCAATATTTACTAGGTTCGTCGTTCGCAGTGACAGCCTTCACAAAACCTGGAGCAACTACTGACAAACTTCTGGAATCATGTATCGAACTCTGTAAAAATCTTACCAGTTCAGATACCAGTTCAGTACGTTATTATAATTACAGGTAACAATGATAATAATCCTGTAAAACTCCAATCCATGTTATATTATTACATTAATAAACTTTCATTTATAAATGTGCTCCTATGTAATGGTCAACATAGCCGCTTTTTGACAAAACGGAAACTATATAACATGTTCTATGTTTTAAGCAAACAGTTTAATTATGTTACGTTCATTGGTATAACTCACTGGATCTATGAATCGACTCATGATACTGTTACTAGTCGATATATTTTAAGGGAGATTTTAAGGCTAGACTATAGACAAAGATACGTTCTATACATTAATTCGAGAAAAAAGACTAAAATTACGAATGAACAAAGATCGGCAGCCACACAGACATCATTTACAGAGATCATCAGTCACACACTAAATACTGTATCGTCCGTATCAGTAGTAACTCAAACGGATGATCAGGACTTTTTTTGTAATCAGCAGCCAATCCTTTAACATAATGCATCAAAATGTGCAAAGCCTCAAATCTAAATTAAGCGAAATCGAAATATTGACAGATTCAAAGAGTGTAGATGTACTTTGTTTCAGCGAGACTTTCCTGAGGGATGAAAATGTAAACACAATGAAATTAGAGGGTTATAAAATTGCCTGCCATTTTTCTAGAAAGGTAAAATCAAGAGGAGGGGTAGCTATTTATATCAAAAATTCTATTAATTATCATAAACTTGACTGGGTATCAGACTTAGCTGTGGAATCACATTTTGAATGCTGTGGAATTAGTATTCCTGAAATAAAACATATTGTAATTTGTATGTATAGGACTCCGGACAGTAATTTCGAAATGTTTATTACAAAATTAAACTCGCTGTTATATAAATTAACGTTGCGCTCTAGCAGTATAAAAAATAAAATAGTTTTATTGGGGGATTTCAACATTAACATTCTAGAACATAATCAACGGAGTTCAGTGTTTACAAATACTTTGTCTAAATACCATTTACATCTAACTATAAAGCAGCCCACGAGAATAGCCTACATATCAGAAACATGCATCGATAACATAATTACTAACGCAAAGAACTACGAATCGAAAGTTTTAAATCTGGGTATATCCGATCACACGGCACCATTGATAAGTCTTCCATGTAACCTAAGCTTTAAGGAAAATTACTGGTATATACATAAAAGAAATATAGAGAAATACATGGATATTTTTGTCAAATATATTTTAGTCAGTCTTGGCTCAACTCAGCTTCTCTGAAGTTTATGAACATACAGATGCAAATCTAGCGTATTCTGCTTTTATTGAACAATTTAGATTGATTTTTGATTTGTGTATGCCAGTGGAAAGGATAAAAGTAACAGACAATAAGCGACCCAACTGGAAAACTAAAGGAATTTTAAGGTCTAGTAAAATTAAAAGAAAACTGTATATACAGACACAAAAAGAAAAAAAATCTTCTAACTTTTCACATTATAAAAACTACAGTAAAATACTGAAAACAGTAATAAGAAAAGCCAAAAGGAATTCAAATGTTGAATATATGGTTAAAAGCTCAAATAAAGCCAAAGCGACATGGAATTTAATAAAAGATCTAACGAGCTCTACAAATTGTATAAAATCATCTATAGATAGCATTAAATATAATAACGAAATTATCCATGATCCATCATCTATAGCAGATACATTTAACGACTGTTTTATTAATTTAAACAATAATTCAACACAAAACAAACTGACCGATAATCATTACTTAGGATTGGAGGTTTATGGGAAGCCAACATTAAGGCTATAAAAACGCATCTGTATCGTACAATAGGACAACAGTTGCTTACTTACGAAGAGCTACTAACAGTCTTGGCGCAAATCGAAGCCATTTTAAACTCGCGACCGCTCTGTATATTGCAAGAAGAGCCATACCCTGAGCCTTTGACACCCGCTCATTTTATCATGTCCTCGCCTCTGCAGTATTTGCCTCTTGCGCCACTTTCCACAACTGCTTTAAGTACTCGTAAAAGTTTACTTGATCAAATGGTATGTTCTTATTGGAAAATATGGCACTTAGAGTATTTAAATACTCTACAAGTACGTCAAAAATGGTGTACTAGTACTGAGAACGTTAAAGTCGCTACTATTGTGCTAATCTACGATGACAATATGCCACCGCTGCGATGGCCAATGGGCATTATAGAGAGAACTTATCCAGGTTCAGACGGTGTCACGCGAGTAGCTCTAGTTAAAACTCAAAATGGTTTACTAAAACGGCCGATTGTTAAATTGAGTCCGTTACCTTCTCAATAATTACCGCATCTTATTTATCTATCATTAGTAATAATTTTTCCGCTTATCAGTTACATCATTTAAATAAAATTGTAAATCCGCGTATCTTTGTAGCACATAATTTTTAATAGTTAATATAACTTATTCAACTTTCTTGTTCTTTGAGAAACCCTATGTTTCTCAAGGTGTTCGCGCCACTTTTGCGTTCGTCTCTATTCCTTTCCTGTCCTGCTTCGTCTGTCCCTTTCTTGCACAAGCACAAGCACGAGGATCAGAAAGAGATCGAGAGCTCGTCAGCTGTCATGAAAACGAACCAGAGGGCGCGACTGGACATTGCAAAAAAGTGAAAGTGTGCACCGAGTTATGGTCGAAAACACATTGTTAAACCGCTCCGCTAATTAATTTATTTAAAACGGCTAATCCGTATAGTATATTTCATGAATGTACTGTTGATACCACATTATATATAGTGCTGTGTCGAGTTATAGTGTATTCGTGGACATTTATTCGCACCAACGTCACCTGCGCCCGCGCCAACCCATATGAAGAAACTTCATCATCAACCGCTGTTATAAGGTACGTGCTGTGTGCTTTTCCATCTTTTCTTAACCTATATCTACGCCCTATACATCTCCCGCTCCGCTTTCCAAACCTACCTAGGTTTCCTACTTACCAAAACCCAGCGACCTTAAGGCGACACATCGAAAAATTAGACCAACTTTCATCGAATAGTATAGGCTAATGACTAAACTGACGGATCTAAGATTTTAATATAAATAACTTCATTTCTTTATCTTGAATTTGCTTGCTCAAATACGCGATTGTGTAAAATTGATTCGATAATAATTACTTTCGAAAACACCTCCTGAAATTCATTATTTTTGAAATTACAACGAAGTTGTTCTGTTTATACGCTTCAAAATTACTTAAATCTATTAGTAATATCTATATTTATAATATGGTTGCTGCATATTTTGATAAGTGAAACATGAAATTTTTTAAAAATATTTTAAGTTTCTGACAATTTCTAAGCGATAACATTCGTCTTGGGTGCTACGTGTTTTCGACCTTATTGTGCGGTAATGAGGATTATAAACGCGTTGACTCACTACATCCAGCCAGTCCGGCTGCAGCCCGCTTCGAGGTGAGACCTATGTCGACTGTCTGCTCGAGCTCGCTCCATTAACATCGCGACACCGAAGTTTTTATAATTAATAGTTGTAAATATTCAATATTATAGTATTTAGCGTAAGTGTATTATTATTAGATATAAGTAGTAAATAATATTATAGGTTTATATATATTTATTATACTGTTGTAATAATGGCGAACACTAAAAAGAAAATATATAGAATAAAAATACAAAGAAAATGTTCGTAGAATGGCGGAGGCGAACAAGACAAGGTATTTATTTTTTTTAATTATTATATTCATTAAACATATTATAATAACATTGTGTAGACATATTTCTAGTTTTTAGAACAGTTCCTAGGTATGGTTGGCCCAAGCTACTTAATTCCTCTTCAAACTTTTTTTTAAATTTTGCTTACTTAATAATTCTATATAAAACTGCATTAAATAAGAGTTATTTTTTGCAGGATAAAACAGTAACATTTGATAATTGGTATACATTATCCACAGGCTGACCGCGTACCTATATAGGACGTCAAACTTCTATTATGTCCATTATAATCTGACCGAACTCCGACTTAGAAGTTGTACGTCGGTGGAGGTCAGGTTACGTTGGAAATTTATACCAATAAGGTTCGCGCTCTCAGCACATAGCAACCAGTGGAGACTCTTTATTTCTTTGTATTAAAATAAAAACTTATAAAATAGAATATTTTTGCTGTTTTGTTTTTTAGGAGAAACTTACTAAATAAACATATTCCACTAGAAGAATCACTACTCGATTTATATGCTACTTTAACGTAAGTGTCATACGGGACGACAAACTCATAGTAACCATTATAAGCTCACCGAACTCCGACTTAGACATTGTACGTAGGTGAAGGTTAGTTTACGTTGGAAATTTATCCAATCAGAAGATAGAAAACCAGTGGAGGTTTATTTTTTTTTTTGTATTAAAATAATTACTAGTAAAATAGTATATTTTGATAGTTTTTAAAAAACTCGGTATGTTTCATGTCAAAGAAGCGAGCGAGGTGTGTAAGTCATGTGGCGCTCACGAGGGATTTAGCGTGAAGATATAGATAGATAGTATACTTATACCCATGGTACTCGTGAAAACAAATAATATTTACTATGAACCAACACTGAAAACACAAAAAAATCATCTATTCTATACATTGTGGTTAGTATTGAACTATTGTACGGATTAGATTTATTTTGCAACATCAGAGATGGTCCTGGTTCTTTCTTCTTGAGAGTTTAATAAATAACAAGGAAACGTACAACAATACAAAACACAGAGTATACATAAGTAAAATACAATAAATGTCATTATACTGAAGTTAAAGTTATGAAACAGCAAGAAAATCATTTGTCACATGTTTTTTTTAAATATGAATAGATTATAAAATCTATTTGTATATATGTATATTAGGGTGTCCCTTATTTTTCAAAGTTTTTATTTTCTAACGCATAGGTCTTAGTTTTGTTCATTTGCTTTTAAAACACTCGGAAATTAATTTTTAACTTATTTGGATTACGATAATCCGTGCCAAATTACATCGAAACATGTTCATACAAGTTGCGCGGCAGTGCCGCACGTACTCGCGGTATTCATTTGTTCAAATTCAAAGTCAAAATCTTTTTATTCCGTAAAAATGGCTACATTTGTTTGGAATCGTCACAATTTTTTTCTCTACCGTGCAGTTTATGACTAGGTGAGCACTGATAAAAATACTGCCAAAAAACTCAGGCATCCCTCTTTTGGTATCCAAACAAATTTACATATTTTGTTAATTACATTATAATTGGATCGACTCACTCCCAGGCATTTTTATCATTAATATAGTCAGATACTTTATAATATGCCCTGCTACACAATTTGGCTTTAATAGTAGTTTTAAATTTGTTTATTGACAAATCTCTTAATTGCTGGGAAGTTTGTTATAGAACCGTATACATTGCCCCATAAAAGAATTACTTGTTTTGTGGAGACGGCTTGCATATAACACAAGATTATGCTTATATCTAGTATTTATGCTATGAGTATCACTCTTTTTACAAAATGAGTCTATGTTTTTATGGACATACAAAAGATTTTCATAGATATATTGCGATGCGACTGTTAAAATATTTATTTCTTTGAATTTTTCTCTAAGGCTCTCCCGGGGACCAAGTTTGTAGATAGCTCTTATGGCTCTCTTTTGCAATAAAAAGATGGTGTTCATATCCGCGGAGTTACCCCAAAGAAGAATTCTATATGACATAATACTATGAAAGTAGCTGAAATAAACTATTCTAGCCGTATCAATATCAGTGAGCCGTCTAATAGTTTTCACTGCATAAGCTGCAGAACTTAGTTTTCCTGATAATTTTTCAATTTGTGGGCCCCTTTATAGTCTGGAGTCAATTGTTATACCCAAGAACACAGTTGTCTCCACAGAGGCTAAATTAGTTCCATTAACATGTACATTGGTAGCCACCTGTCTTACATTAGGTGTTGAGAACGTAATTACTTTAGTCTTTTTATCATTTAAAAGCAGATTATTAACACTAAACCAAAGAATAACTTTAGTGAGAGCATCGTTAACTTCGTCATAATTACCTAACCGTCTATTAATTTTGAATGTCAGTTATTCTCGTGATTAATACGTAATTTTTTAACTTTTATAAGATGGCAGTGGAATTGAGAAGCAATAAATCAAGTATTTTCTTAGTTGGAGGCGTAAATTATCAAATAATAGGCGCAAAATTACAGTCTAACCGTCATGTTCTTCCTGTACTTTTTTATAAAATTCGCGAAGTTAAATTGACTGTTAGTGAAAGCGCATACCTAGTCATTCGAGAGTGTATTATATTTAGGGAAAAAGCTAGGATCCCTACCAGAGCTATACCTAACTGTGTAAAATAACTTGTGGATCTTCACCAGGAGGGAGTTGCAAAAAATTTCCAAAAAAATACAAGATGTTTACAAGCGCCGTGAGGACTTTCAAAATAATTTAGATAGTTTATTCGATATAGCACACGCTGATGCTTTAGAACGGATTAAAATAGAAGAAGACATAATATTTATATAAATAATCCAGGATGTTTAGCAGGCGTAGACAAAAAAGTTAGCCGAAAAAGAAGAAAGGACCAAACAGAGAAAATTAAAAGAAGAGAAAAAAGACATGAACAAATGTGTTACGAGGAAGTAAGACTTTATCACGCCTATGTTAGTTGCAGATTTAGATAGATCTCAATTAAGCATAAGGGATTCTGTCTATATACTTCAGGCTGTAGTAGATGCACTAGATTTTAGCTGTGATGATTTACCGATAAACAAATCGTCTATCAACGCATTCGCACTCAGAGTAGAAAAGATAGAGCGGAATCTATAAAATCAGATTTTTAAAATAATATGCCTAAAATGGTGACCGTTTCCTGGAATGGGAAATTGTTACCTGGTCTGGACGTGAGAAGCCCTAAAGAAGAACGCCTGCCAATTTTAATTTCATTTAGAGAAAATGAACAACTTCTGGCTGTACCCAAACTAGAGAGCTCTTCCGGCCAGGATCAAGGTAAAGCTTTGTCAAATCGAATCAAAAATCCACCAAGTCACAAGCAGCCCTGATATCCCAATGTTCAAAAAATTTAGAGACAACTGGAAAACAATTAATCCTGCTGCTATTCAATCGTACACCGATATCGTCACACAACATTTTGGTAATATAATAATAAAAGAATTGTTTATATTTTATAATCAAGAATTACAAAAAAACATTGTACGTGACGATTATCGGGAAGTAATTGAACTATCCATTATATTCCTAGGAGGAGATAATGAGAAAAAAATTAAAATCAGACCTCCTGGATCCTGGCGATGCATAAAGCATGGTGGTTGGCTCGAGCTATTTACTCTTTAAAAATATGTTTGTTGCAATCCCAATCCAAAATTAGCGCCAAGGATAAACGAGTACTTCAAGACGTTTGTTTATTCATAGCGGTTATATATATTACGTGAAATAGCTTGAATGTAGTCTGGTGGTGAAGGCACCAAATCAAGATTTGTGCTTATTAAAGAGGCTCAAGGAATAAAAATTAATTATATAAATTATAATTTTATCAATTTATTTAGCTACATAACGATTAGGGTCAAAAACAGCAATTTTTAAAATCTTAGTGATAATTGAATGTTAAATCTAAATATTTTCCATAAATTTATAAATCTACATATATCATTAGATGAAATTAATCATTATTTTAATTTATTCTTTCGAAGGATACCCTAAAATATTGGTTGTGTTTTTTTCACATTTCGCTGATTGGATTCCAAGTGCTTGATAAATTTTTGGTAAAGGTTAAATTTACATTTAATGATCAAAATTTACAATTTTCAGTAAATACCTGAATGATATATTCGTCGATGTTAGGTATGACGCGTGAAAGTTGTGTAGATGCCGTATACCATTTTATGCACTAAAAGTTGCTAAAAGCTTGTAATAAAATGTTTACTCCTCGTGCTCTAAAAAATAGCATTAAAGGTATAACGTAGAGGGGCTAAAGTGTGTGTTATAAGTTATAACCCTTAACTTCTTTGTAAAAAAAAAATTCCTGGAGTTCACATATGTTAATGTGTTGCGAAAATTATATAAAAACTAGTAGTAATAGGGGGAATACTTTCTCTAATTCAATCTGATAATTTTATTTCTCTTATTTATTCGAAATAAAAAATCCTGTGTTTACTCGGCGCTATCAGCCATTATGACACTCGAACATATGTGCCCGAATCAACAAATGACCCGCTTTAGTCTCTCGATAAACAATGTTGTAATATGTAGCTGGTGTTTCATTCTTCTTAAGGGGATACATGCCGTCCAGTGGCGCCTCAAGGAATAAAATATCGTATCATAGCGTGGAAGATAAACATTATAAAGTCCTGTGTTGCGTGTGTTACAAATACAATAACGTACTTTTACGTCATTAAACCAACAATTGAAATGTTTTGCTTTCGTTGTTATAGGCATAATTGCCAAAAACGGCCTCTTTTAGCACTTTTGCTTATAACAACGATAGTGGAATATTTTGAGTGTTGGTTTAATGACGTAAAAATACTTTACTATCGTCGTAATAAATGCAACATAGGATTTCATAATGTTTATGTTCTATGCTATGATATGATTTATTCAATGAGGGCGCCACTGGACAAGACCTAAGTAAGAACAACATAGATACCGAGACATCTTAACTTGTAGAGATATAAACATAAAACGATGTCATTGATTTCTCTTTCAATAAACTTTTAAAAGTGAATACGTTTCTGTAGTTTTTTATTACTATTGTTTTCCGTCTAGCTTAAATAAATATGTTTGGTTCAGTATGTATAAAGCTAAATAATAATTAAATCAATAATTTTTATTAAATATTGATATTATAAATTTTTTTTATGTGTGACGCGACTCCGTAGCTTTTCTGTTCGTTTGCATTGACTATACGTTGACCCCAGGTTACCTATTAGGCGCTAATTTCAAATTTTACAAATCGAGCGTAGAGTGTCACTTGAGGGGCGCGGGGTGATTGGGCGGAGCCATTTTAAAGCTTCACGATCGAGGTGTCGCCTTAAATTAACCCAACATTTTCTTTGGTACGCCTTCGAGCCGCATAGGAAACCGAAGTAGGTACATACCGCATTAAACATATATTATTATTATACGAAATTCCATCGTAATTATACACAAACCGCATCTTTTAATTAGATTTTTAAAAGTAGATGGTTTTTGATTATCTACCTACCTACATATTCATTCCGCTCACCGCTCGCATTAAATTTTGTAGATATTTATTTTACGCAACCGATTTACTTTAGACGATTTACGATTGATACTTATTTATTTGAAACTATTGTAGTAACCTGGATAATCACTCTGCTATATACTGCAAATAATTGCTTATTTACCCATATAAAAAAACCGCCCGCCATTTCATATTATTTACAACTGTGTTTTCATATTGAAGTATTTATTCGTGAATTGGTAAATAGTATCTACTTACATATTACTTACACTCGCTTATATTTGTATATTTGAGTGCATACCTACATTTCTAATTGCCATTTAATATGGAATCCAAAATTAAAATATTACGAGCTAAAAATAATGCTATATTTGCACGAATTACTACGTTGTATGATTCGAGTAAAAAACTATCGCCCAGTAGTGCTGAGTTACGGTCCATTGAGGCATTTATGGCAGACAGTGAGACGATTGACACCCTCCGCCAAGAATATGTTCAAAATCTAGATTTGATTAACGAATTTGAGATAAAACAAAAGCCCGAATTTGAACCTGATTATCAGGCATTAATGGCTTTTGAGGAGGTTTTCACTCAATTGAAAAGGTGTCGAGTGAGATTAGGAGAAACAAGTCATGCCTCAAGCTCACCGCGTTCAGAATCTGTAGCTAAAACTACTATTAAGCTACCCCCGATAAATATTTATGCATTTGATGGTAAGATAGAAAATTGGCCCGTATTTTACGAGTCCTTTAAGGCGAATATCCATTGCAATGCGCATTTAACTGATTCACAAAGAATTCAATATTTACTTGGTAAATTAACTGGCAATGCATTAAAAATTACCGCAGGTGTTATTCCGTCCGGTGAAAATTATAATTCGATTTGGAATAATTTGGTGAAAAAATACCAGGATAAAAGAGCTTTAGGTTCGTATTACGTATCTACGTTACTTAATATCAAAACCGCGACAAGTAATGCCGCGTCTTTAAATAATTTTATTGAGAGTTTTGATTCTGCTATCACAGCACTTCGCCTATTAAAATTTGACGACTTGCATGATTTTATTGTATTAAATTTAGCTTTGCGTAAGGTAGATACAAACACCGCTCAGGCTTTCGAAATGTCGGTTAGAGACAAAGATATCTCGAGTTATGGTGATTTTGTAGAGTTCATTAAAAGTCAGGTTAAAATATTAGATCGCACAAATAATAATAATTCGTTAAATCAATCCGCTTCAAATTCAAAAAATAATAATAACCGCCCGCGTAATACAGTCCACAGTCATTACTCGTAATGATAATAATACCGCTTGTTCGATGTGTAATAAATCGGATCATTACCAACTTTATAGTTGTTCTACGTTTAAATCGATGTCACCCAAGGATCGATTTGAATTTATTAAATCAAAACGAGGGTGTATAAACTGCCTTAGTATTACTCATACCGCATCGAATTGCAAGTCTCGATATAAATGTAAAGTTTGTAACAAGCGACATCATTCCTTATTACATTTAGATAAGAATCAAGTTAATTACGTCACCGCCGCCGCGTCTGTCGGTCGAAACACTACTCCTATCGAACGGAACGAGACGGACGGCGTGCCCGGGCACGGGGGAGCGCCGCATGAGCTGCGGCCACCGTCGCTGCACGCGACCGCCTGCTCTGCGCCTGTATCATTGTGCGCTCGCGATTCTCTCGCCTATGTTTCGCACGATACTGCGTCCGTTTGCGCTGAATTACGTAAAGAGGTTCTTCTTTCAACCGCATCTGTTTATGCGCGCAATAAAGATAAGAATATTTTGTGTACCGTATGGTGTCTTATAGACAATGCGTCACAAAATAATCTAATAACTACAGTGTAGCAAACAATTAAATTTAGATATTATACCGCTTACAAATTCATTCATAAAGGGGGTTAGTTTGACTTCCCGGCCTATTAAAGGTTATGTCACACTGGTGAATTCCGCGAAAAATAATACACAAAGTTACAAAATAACCGCTTTGGTGGTCGATTGTATTACTGATCGGCTCCCGGTTGAGTACGTCGACACTTCTGTCATACGTCATTTGGTAAACATACCGTTAGCAGACCCGCTCTGGCATGTGCCAGGAGAAATTAATATTATTTTAGGAGCAAAATTATTCCCATTCATACTTTTAGGAGGAAGGATAATTGTTCCATCCGCGCCTTGTGCAACTGAAACCGCATTTGGTTATATACTTATGGGAGAAATTCCCGCAAATACCGAGACTGTATCCGACCGTGATCGGTCGGCGCTGAAATACACATCATTCGCTTCATTCCTTACTTGTGTTGAAAATGATGTTCATGATTCTCTCTCAAAATTCTGGGAATTGGAGGAAATCCCTTTTAAGAAAATATTAAGTTCCGCAGAAATAGAATGCGAACAAATATACACTTCAACGGTGACCCGCGACTCATCAGGTCGGTATTGTACCGCCTTATCTTTTTGTAAAGAACCCAATACTTTGGGTAATTCCCGCGCTGTGGCCTATCGTCGCCTATTGGCACTAGAGCGAAAGCTGCAAGATCCAAAATTACGCGCGGCTTATAACGCGGTAATTAAGGAATATATAGATTGTCAATACTTATATCCAGTGCCACCCCAGTTAGATAATTTTGATAAGGGCTACTTTATACCGCATCATCCTGTTATCAGAGAAGACAAACTGTCCAGTAAGGTCAGGATTGTGCTCGATGCCAGCACTCAATGTCATAACGACGTATCTCTCAACGACATTTTACATGCAGGGCCTAATCTTCAGGCTGATTTATTTTTGCTCTTGCTCAATTTCCGACTGTTTCCTGTAGCTATAACCGCCGATATAAAGCAGATGTATCTGCAAATATTAGTAACTGATGAGCATCAAAAGTAGGAAAAAGTATTGTTCCGGTTTGATCCATCAGAACCCATTCGTACATTTCAATTTAATAGGGTTACTTTTGGACTTAAGTCCAGCCCATACGTCGCAATGCGTACAATACGTCAGCTATGTAATGATGAACGTACTAATTATCCTCAAGCCGCTGCTATAGTTGAAAAGGAATTTTATATGGACGATTTAGCATCCTCGTTATTAAACGACGATTAGCCACAAAAGCCGCGGATCAGTTGATTAAAATGTTTCAATCAGGAGGATTTGAGTTGGTCAAATGGTCCAGCAATTCGCAAACTGTGTTAGAGAGCATCCCGCAACCGCTCAGACTTGTTGAACGCGTACAATTTGATAAACGCGAGTCCCTTAAGATACTAGGATTGGAATGGAATCCAAATGAGGATATATTCGTTTTCAAGGTCAAAAACGACCGCTCTTGTACCAAACGTAGTATACTTTCCTTAATTGCTCGATTATGGGATGTTCTAGGGTTTGCCGCTCCGGTTGTTCTCTTCGCCAAATTATTGATAAAAGAACTCTGGCTTCAAAACGTCGGATGGGATGATACACCGCCCGCAAATATTGTTACATTATACAATAAATTCAAAGAGCAATTACCGTTTCTTAGTAATCTAAAAATCCCACGCCATGTAGCAGTGACTCAAGCGTGTACTATCAATATCGTATCGTTCTGTGATGCAAGTATCAAGGCTTACGGCTGTATTGTATACTTGCATGTTACTGACCCGACAGGTAAAATTCACGTGCGTTTAGTTTGCGCTAAATCTAAAGTTGCACCGGTTAAGGTTGTCACGCTTGCGCGTTTAGAACTATGTGCCGCTGTCTTACTGGCTAAAGTTACTAAATTAACATATGACAGTTACTCCGCTCGGATTCCCATACAGAATATTTACGCTTTCTCAGATTCGAAGATTACTCTGTCTTGGATCCACTCTTCTCCGCATCGCTGGAACATATTTGTTAGTAACCGCATAGCTAAAGTTCATGAAAATTTAGACCGCAAATATTTTCATTAAATATCCAGTGCACAGAATCCCAGTGATTGCTTATCTAGGGGTTTATTACCTGAGGAATTGATTTATCACGAATTGTGGTGGAATGGCCCATCTTGGTTAAGTGAACCTGTATCTGCATGGCCAATAGAATCTTTCGAACCTTAAAATTGTGAAAAATTACCAGAGTACAATAGCAAGACATTTGTCGCCACCGCGTCCCAAGCAGTAGAGTCACCGCTTTATTTTCTCTCCCGCAATGTTTCCTCCTGGAACAAATTATTAAGAATTATAGTTTACATACTACGTTTTATACGTGTACTACCCCGCTCAAAATATATTGAAACCGCTCATATAAACACCGCTGAAATATACTTACTTCGTACTATTCAAGCTATACACTTTCCCTGAAGTTATTGGGGAACTCAAAAAGGGTAACTCACCCGCTGGAACTTTACGTAAGTTAGACCTATTTATTTCCGAAGATGGAATTGTTAGAATAGGAGGTAGGATATCTAATGCTAACTTACCTTTTGAAGCAAAACATCCTGCCTTGTTACCTAAGCGCGACCATGTTACTTACCTGATAGTAGACCACTTTCACCGCGTTAATTGTCATACAGGAGCCGCTCTTCTTAGTTCTTTGATCCGCCAAAAATACTGGATTCTATCTGCTAGGTCTATTATTAGACAACGCGTACATTCATGTAATTTTTGTTTCAAGAATTGCCCATCTCATCCCAATCCAAAGATGGCTGATCTTCCAGCTTTTCGTGTAAACGAGACAAAAGCTTTCGTACATACTGCGGTAGATTTCGGTGGGCCTCTTTATATTACGCTACGTAGATGCCGCGGTCAACGAAGCCATAAAGCTTATATTTGTTTATTCATATGCCTAGTTACCAAGGCAGTTCATATCGAATTAGCTTCAGACTTGTCTACTGAGACCTTTATATCCGCTTTTAAAAGATTTATATCCCGAAGTGGTCCTGTATCATGTCTCTATTCCGATAATGGAACTAATTTTATAGGCGCTAAAGTCAAGTTAGACGAACTTTATGGATTTCTTAATTCTGAGAAAATTCAGGCAGAATTCGCTGCTGAGTTCGCTAACCACCGCATTACTTTCTATAATATCCCGCCCCGTGCGCCTCACTTTGGAGGTTTATGGGAAGCCAACATTAAGGCTATAAAAACGCATCTGTATCGTAAAATAGGACAACAGTTGCTTACTTACGAAGAGCTACTAACAGTCTTGGCGCAAATCGAAGCCATTTTAAACTCGCGACCGCTCTGTATATTGCAAGAAGAGCCATACCCTGAGCCTTTGACACCCGCTCATTTTATCATGTCCTCGCCTCTGCAGTATTTGCCTCTTGCGCCACTTTCCACAACTGCTTTAAGTACTCGTAAAAGTTTACTTGATCAAATGGTATGTTCTTATTGGAAAAGATGGCACTTAGAGTATTTAAATACTCTACAAGTACGTCAAAAATGGTGTACTAGTACTGAGAACGTTAAAGTCGGTACTATTGTGCTAATCCACGATGACAATATGCCACCGCTGCGATGGCCAATGGGCATTATAGAGAGAACTTATCCAGGTTCAGACGGTGTCACGCGAGTAGCTCTAGTTAAAACTCAAAATGGTTTACTAAAACGGCCGATTGTTAAATTGAGTCCGTTACATTCTCAATAATTACCGCATCTTATTTATCTATCATTAGTAATAATTTTTCCGCTTATCAGTTACGTCATTTAAATAAAATTGTAAATCCGCGTATCTTTGTAGCACATAATTTTTAATAGTTAATATAACTTATTCAACTTTCTTGTTCTTTGAGAAACCCTATGTTTCTCAAGGTGGGGGAGGATGTTCGCGCCACTTTTGCGTTCGTCCCTATTCCTTTCCTGTCCTGCTTCCTCTGTCCCTTTCTTGCACAAGCACAAGCACGAGGATCAGAAAGAGATCGAGAGCTCGTCAGCTGTCATGAAAACGAACCAGAGGGCGCGACTGGACATTGCAAAAAAGTGAAAGTGTGCACCGAGTTATGGTCGAAAACACATTGTTAAACCGCTCCGCTAATTAATTTATTTAAAACGGCTAATCCGTAGTATATTTCATGAATGTACTGTTGATACCACATTATATATAGTGCTGTGTCGATTTATAGTGTATTCGTGGACATTTATTCGCACCAACGTCACCTGCGCCCGCGCCAACCCATATGAAGAAACTTCATCATCAACCGCTGTTATAAGGTACGTGCTGTGTGCTTTTCCATCTTTTCTTAACCTATATCTACGCCCTATACATCTCCCGCTCCGCTTTCCAAACCTACCTAGGTTTCCTACTTACCAAAACCCAGCGACCTTAAATTAACCCAACATATCACATAAAAACTGTAATAGCATTTTTCTTCGGCCAGTTGATAGAAATGAAATTTTAAGAATTGTGAACAACTTAAAAAACAAAAGAAGCTGTGTACACGATAATATACCTTTGCAGGTTGTTAAGTCAAGTATACATTACATTTTAGATGTCCTTATATATACACACATCAAAAGTGTCTAGGGATCAAGCATTTTTATGCGGATTTCTTGAGATTGAGATGTGGCTTTGTAATAAATTTATGATTTTATAAATTTATATGGATCCTTTTTGGTGCATTTCATAATTTGAAACAGGAACTGTCAATCAAATTCGAGTAAAAGATGAAAATCAGCTGTCAATATTTTCCCTATAAAAACATACAACGCATTGAAGACATTATTAGTGCTACTGTTTCCCTACTACTGATTAAAACCAACGTTATTATGGAGCGGCGACGTCATTTAAGCAGGGAAGAAATGCTCAGAGCCGTGGGAATGATAGAAGCTGGTTCCCGGCAACGTACTGTGGCTTTAGCTCTGAATACAAGTCAGAGTGTTATCAGTCGACTTTGGACACGTTACCGAAGCACTCGTACCGTGGCTGAGCGCCATGGAGGACGGTATCGTTGCACCACACGGAGACAAGACCGATACATTCAAATCACAACTCGAAGAGCTCCAACAATAACCGCCATGATGTTAGCCGTGACGCTTCATCACTCTTCAGGGAACTTAATTAGCGACCAAACAGTCAGAAACCGCTTGCATGAAGTGAACCTTCATTCCCGAAGACCGCTAAGGGTACCACCTATAGCAATGCACAATCGTAGGATTCGATATCAATGGGCTCTTGAACACAGAAATTGGGCAGAAGAACAATGGCGTTTCGTGTGCTTTTCTGATGAGTCTCGTTTTGGTATGAGACCGGATACAAGACGTATACGACACTGGAGAACCCCTGGACGCCAACAGCGATTAAAATCCTGCCAGGAAGTCCATCCTTATAGTGGTGGAACCATCATGGTATGGGCGGGTATTTGGATCGGCGGAAGAACTGAGTTGATTTGGATCAGAGGCAACCTCAACGCTCAAATTTATGCTGAGACGATTGTATCAGACGTCATCGTTCCTCTACAAGTGCAAATCGGTCCCTTATTTCAGTTAATGCATGATAATGCACGACCGCACACCGCAAGAGTTGTAAGACAGACTCTCGCCGCAGCTAACATCAATGTCATGCCCTGGCCTACTCAGTCGCTAGACTTGAACCCGATTGAGCATGCATGGGATATGCTACAGAGAAGAGCTCTGCCGAATATGGAGGGTATCCAGTCGCAAGAAGACCTTTTTTTGTTGTTGCAACGAACATGGGTGGCCATTCCACAGCGTGATTTGGATGAACTCATTTTGAGTATGCCAAACCGATGTTCTTGTGTTGTTAGTGTTCGCGGTAGAAACACGGATTATTAATTGTTTAAGTTACCCAATAAAATTTTAAAGAAAACTGTTATTTCAGTCTTTTTTTCGAACTTTAATGTTAGTGGTTTAAATGTCAAAAATCCCTTTATTATGAAAATGGCAAATTTCTTTATTAATGCAAAGGTGACTTGGTTTATCGTTACTGTAGACAAACGAAAACACTTTATTTGATGAATCCTTAAAGAAAATTTTAATTAATATCAATCAGGAGAAAAGTTATTGCAAAAATATATGTTGATCCCTAGATACTTTTGATGTGTGTATTATTAACTTAATGCTAGAATCTGGATTTTTTCCAGAAGACTTAAAAATAGGTATATATAGACCATTACATAAAAAACGATGTAAACATGATGTGAATAACTACAGACCTATAGCGTTATTGACAGTTTTCTCAAAAGTTTTTGAAAAGGTAATATATAGTAGGCTTTTAGACTTTATTAATTCAAATCATACTCTTAAGTAGTAATCAATATGGATTTCAAAAAGGTAAAACCACCTCTCTTGCCATTTTTGAAATATTCAGAGATATTTGGGAGAAAATGAACGATGGCATACCATGCGTCGCCCTATTCCTAGATATGTTGAAAGCTTTCGACTGTGTTGTACATAGCATAATGCTTAACAAATTAGAACATGTAGGAGTCAGGGGTTACGCTTTAAAACTGTTCGAAAGTTACCTAATAAATAGAACACAAACAACAGTTATAGACTATTATAATCCGGCTACTAAGACAGTGGAACAAGCGCGATCAAATTTTCAAAAAGTTAAATTAGGAGTGCTATATTATATATATATTATAGCTTATATTAGGTCCTCTTCTTTTTTTAATATACGTCAACGATCTACCTAGAGTGGTAACTCACTCATGTGTCATGTTTGCTGATGACGCCACAATATTCTTATCTGATGATAACCAGAACAAATTAGCATTTGAAAACGACATAAATTTTGCATTGAATTCACTCATTAACTGGCTAAAAATGATAAATTTAAAAGTTAACTTAACGAAGACAAAAATTGTTCAATTTAGAAACTATAAAACCATCCCAAGAAAACTATATATTACCGAATCGGGAATTAAAATCGAAGAAGTTGATCAAATAAAATTCCTGGGCGTAACAATTGATCAGCACCTCAACTGGAAGGCACATATTAATAACATATATAGTAGAATATCCAGCTACTGTTATGCATTATCTGTTCTATCTGAGGTAACCTCTGAAACTATTACTCGAAATGCTTATTTCGGATATGTCTACCCTCTGTTGATGTACGGGATTATTTACTGGGATAATTCCACTGACATCCAATCAACATTTGTTCTACAAAAAAGATGTTTACGTATTATTTACAAAATTCATAGTACAGAGTCTCTCAGGCAGGTTTTCAGGGACAAAGGGCTCCTCACTTTGACAGGCATCTACATTCTTAATCTATGTCTATTTGTAAAAAACAACATGCAATACTTCAAGTTGAAGGCCACGTGATAATTTAAGATTTAAATACAAATACAACCTGTGTATGCCAAACAGAATTAATAATATGTTATACTACTCGTATAAAAGTACTTATGTCACAGCTATACGTGTCTACAATAACTTGCCTACATAATTAAAAATGATGGATGGAAATACATTTAAAAATTTGGTTAATAAGTAATGTATTCTATAATTTGAACGAATTTTTTAATGATTAATGTTAATGTATTTTTTGTTTTTTCTCTTTTATTTTAATGGGATTTTAACAATAATTCGAATATTATTTCACATTGTTGTATGTCAGGAATCACAAGAGAGGTAGCCTAATATATGACAACAAACCTCTATGTTATTTTGTGATCATAAATTGACTTCAAAAGTAATGTTAAGTCTATAAATATTATTGTACGGCCGGACGGGCAAACTGTAAACAGAAACTGTATTCGCATTTACCATCTGCTCATGTACTACTACACAGTTACACAATAAAATTATTCTGATTCTGATTCTGAAAAGGATCGCTCAGTCAAGTAGTTCTGGACAAGTTTCACAAGTTCCAGAGGGACTTTACTAACCATCAGCTTGTGGAGTAAGCCAGAATGCCAAACGGTGTCTGAGACGATGCTAAAAGCTTTCTCGATATCTAGTAGAATCATACCTGTAGTTTTGTTTTCGTTGAGGCCATGAGCTATATGTTCAGACAATCTCGCCAGCTGTTGAACAGTAGAATGTGTTTTACGAAAAACAAACTGTTCTGGTGCCAGAATATTTTCTGTGGTTTTTGATAAGCGAGATAGAATTAGATATTCAAACAACTTTGCCAACCCTGGCAGTAAGCTGATTGGACGATAATTAGTTGGAACAGTACCTTCCTTGCCAGGTTTTTTAATAGCTATTATTATAGCAAGTTTCCATGAGGACGGAAAATAAGCTATTTAATAGATTCAGGCGTTATTTTGCGAAAGTCAAATTTACATGCAATTTGATCTAACCTGCTTTGTGTGCTTCCGCCACCAATTAGTTCATGCGGCCTAGCGCCGGCCGGCACCCACCCACTACTGTTAGTACATGAATATATCAAACATCAAAGAACCGAGTTTCGAGGCCTACGAATCTTCATCAACGGATGGCGCTACTTGTACAAAAAATAAAGATCAAGTACCAGCTACGAAAAATCAACATACCATTCGAGTCACCTTTCCTGGCCATGGTGGGACAAACACAATAGCCGCTACATGAGTTTTTTCGGCGTCTTCAGAGCAGACCTCTAAAGATATAACCTCTACCTTGAAGAATACTGATGTACGAGTACAGTCGTTTAGCCGAGTTGAGGAGGAAAAAAGAAAGGTGTTGTTGTTGACTGATCAGACGGGGGGAGGTATGAGGGCTATACTACAGAAACTTCTTGGGCCTAAGTTTATAGTAACTTCAATAATAAAGCCTTATGCGCATGTTGATCATATTTTAAATACATGTAATTATTTATGTAAAGACTTGACCAAATCAGACTTTGTTATTCTATTAATAGGTTCGAATGACAGAAATCCTCTGCGGTTCCAATCATTATTATATTTCTATTTGAACAATATGACACACACTAACGTTTTATTAGGCGAAGTAGTATCAAATAAATATTTAAATAGAGAAATTATGAATGACATGATGAGATATATATGTTCGAATATAGGTAGTATAACACCATTAAATTTAATTGATAATTTCGACTCTAGCTATAATTATAAATTTGACAAATTGTATGCATCCCGAATTATATTGAGAGAAATTCTACGTTTAAACTACAAGTACGATTATATGAATTACTATAATTCCAAAAATAATCGAGAAACAAATAAAGCAGTAACAAGTGTATGTACCCAGACAGAGGAAACGTTTTTTGTAACAGGACACAACTCACAAGAAGAAAGAGATTTTTTTCTTGGCTAATAATTTAACTACGAGTAGCTTAAATTTGCTGCTTCAAAATCTTTGTGGGCTTAGTAATAAAAAACAAGAATTAGAAATGTACATTGCACTTCAAGGTTTAAAATTACATTACATTTGTATCACTGAACATTTTTTAAATTCTACATCGGCACCAATAATTAACGTAGAAAATTATAAACTAGCATCATACAATTGTAGAGTATCAAAAAAACGAGGTGGCAGCTTAATCCTTGCTGATATTAATAGAGAGACTGAGGATCTAGAAATATGCAAAAAACTGTACAAATGTCAAAGTTTTGAAATTAGTGGAGTGCGCGATGTAAGAACTAATGTATTAATCTTTTGTATATATAGAAATCCCGTAAAAGACAATCTTGCTGATTTTTTTTTGTCAACTTGAAAAATTATTACAATTCAGTCTTGACAAAACATGTATAATTTGTGGCGATTTTAACATTAATTTATTAGTTGATGACGATAAATGCAATAGCTTTGTATCTCTACTTAAATGTTACAATTATAGACCTCTTATTAAAATTCCAACATTCCGACGAAATAATTCTGAATCATGCCTTGACAACTTTTTAACTAATTTACCAGAGGAATGTATCTCTGAAAATTCGGTTGACCATAATGGTCTTGCGGATGGACATGCGGCTCTATTTTGTAGTTTGAAAGTAAAAGAGGCAAAAAATAACAACTGTTCCCATTACATAGCCGAACGTCGATCTTTTAGCAAAAACAATAAAGAGAATTTTAAACGTAATCTAAAGCAACAAAACTGGAGTACTATGGGCATAAACTTGTTTCTTAATACCTTACAAAGAATATTCAACAATTCGTTTAAAAAAAGGAAATTGCGGATTAAGTTAGGAATTACTTCTAGACTAAAGTGGATAACTCCTGGTTTAAGGACTGCAAGTAAGATGAAACGCTTTTTGACAACTATGAATGTTGATAACGACGAATCACTAAAAAAATATAAATATTCATATATAAAAATATATAAAAGAGTAATTAATAAAGCACGCAAAATAGCAGTCACTCAGGAAATAGATAGGGCGAAAGATTCGACTAAAGCCATATGGAAAGTTGTAAATAGAAGCAGAAATAAACAATCTATGCTACACAACGATAGACTTTATCTTAAATTAAATAATAAGCTAATAACAAATTCTCAGGACATAGTCGACATTTTTTCTGATTATTTTAAAATAGATAACAAAAATTCTCTTACAAATAATAAAAACGCGATACTAATGTTGACTGAAAACACCAATAGAGTAACGGACGATATGAATTGGGAGCCAGTGACTCCTTACGAGATCCAAGCTATTGTAAGCAATATGAAACTTAAAAAGTCTTTTGGTTACGATGGTATTACCATTGCATTAATCAAGGAAAATATAAACTTACTTGCTGAACCCTTTAGCCACTTTATTAATCAATGTGTAGAAAAGGGTATTTTTCCTGATCAGTTAAAGATTGCTAAGGTTATACCTATCCATAAGAAAGATTCTAAAACAGATCCGAAAAATTATAGACCGATATCCTTACTATTTGTACTCTCCAAGATTTTTGAAAAAGTTATGAAGAAAAGATTAGTTTTGCATTTAAACAGAAATAATATATTAAGCTGCAAACAATTTGGATATCAAAAAGGTAAAGGTACTAGAGATGCAATTGATAACTTAATTGGAGAAGTAACATCTAGACTTAATGAAAAGAAAAAGGTGGCGGGTCTATTTCTTGATTTAAGCTCGGCTTTCGATGGTGTAGATCACAACATACTTATGAAAAAACTTGAACACTTGGGAGTTAGGGGTAAATGTTTTGATTTATTTCGTTCATATCTCACGAATAGAAAACAATTTGTACAATTAAGTAATATAGAGGAAGGCCGGGAAAAAATTGCTAAATCTAAAATTGAAAAAAAAGAGGTGTCCCACAGGGATCCATTTTGGGGCCCATATTATTCATAATATTTACAAATGATTTAATTAATTATATTAAAAAAAGTGCACCTGACATTGAATTAATAAATTTTGCTGACGACACTAATGCTATTATACATGATACTGACATTGAATCCTTAAATCTTAAGACGAATGAGGCATTAAAGGCTTTTCACTTATGGTTTACAAATAATAATTTAAAATTAAATGCGAGTAAAACAAAAATCATATTATTTAAATCAACAAGTAGGAAACAAGCAAACGTAGGCATTAACTTCAATGATAGACAAATTGACATTGTCGATAATGTTAAATTCTTGGGCACATATATTGATGAGTATTTAAACTGGAAAAAAGAACTATCATCAATTGAAAGTACTATTGCATCGGCTTCTTATGCATTACGTAGTCTTCGTGACAAAATTAGTTTGGAGAGGCTCAGAATGGTCTACTTTGCACTTGTAGAATCCAAGCTTCGTTATAGCATAAAATACTGGGGACAAAGCTATGACTATAACATAAATAGAGCTTTTGTCTCCCAAAAGCGTGCTATACGTGCAATGGTACGAATATCTCCACAAGAATCATGTAAACCACATTTTGAGAGGTTGCGAATCCTTACGGTACCTAGTCTTTATTTGTTAGTGCTTTTAACTGAATTTAAGAAACAGCTTCCTTTTCTTGAAACTGAAAATCAAAGGATTGAGCGTGAAAAAACCAGAAGGAAATGTTTTAAATCCAATCTGCTACCCAGCTTAAATGTCGTCAAGCACTGTCCTCAATACCAGGCAGTAAAATGTTTCAACTTACTTACTTACTTACTGCCAGTGAAATTTAGAGAAAATATTGGCCTCTTACCATTCAAAAATAAATTAAAAAGGTTATTGTTGGAAAAGAATTTGTACAAAATTGAGAACTTTTTCTGTTTCGCCTCATAGTTCTTGCATGTGTCGTCATAAATTTCTTGTCATCTTGTATTTAAATTTATATAAAACTTGACTAGATTACCTGACATGCTTCGTGATTATAATCTAATATAATGACGTATTAATTAGATATTTTAGGAATATATATATTATTTTTATCAATTTCAGACACAATTGTACATTGTTTATGAATAAATGAATTGCGGTACATGCCGACGCTGCCATGGCTGCTCCGGTAGTCTCTGCCTCGGCTGCTGCGGTCGTCCGCCATCTGGAACAGAATCCGCATGCCCCCACCACCACCGTCGCTGCCACGACTGGCCTGGTCGTCGCTGCGACACGTGTTTCGCCTCTCCACGAGGCATCATCAGGCGTTGTAGACGTTGTACTTATTAATCGTAAGAATAACATGCTACAAGTGACAAAGTGATAAGATGCTCGGCGAAGTGTGACAATCGCCCAGAAAGGTCACACTTCGCCGAGCATCTTATAGACAAAGGACATAACTTATCCCCCACTAATACTTATCAAATTTTACACACCATAGACAAAGGTTTAAAACTAAATATTAGGGAACAATTAGAAATTAATAAACATAAAAATTCTAAAATTACTCTCATGAACAAACAGACTGACGTAAACCATTCCCCTCTATTAAATATCTTTTCGCTCACACCATCCACCCCCACCCTCAATTCAATATAAGGGACGGCACTGCGATGGATTTGTCACTTGTAGCATGTTATTCTTACGATTAACGTCTACAACGCCTGATGATGCCTCGTGGAGAGGCGAAACACGTGTCGCAGCGACGACCAGGCCAGTCGTGGCAGCGACGGTGGTGGTGGGGGCATGCGGATTTTGTTCCAGATGGCGGACGACCGCAGCAGCCGAGGCAGAGACTACCGGAGCAGCCATGGCAGCGTCGGCATGTACCATGTACTAACAGTAGTGGGTGGGTGCCGGCCGGCGCTAGGCCGCATGAACTAATTGGTGGCGGAAGCACACAAAGCAGGTTAGATCAAATTGCACGGAAAATAAGCAACAGCGAGGCAGCCATTATAATTTTTTGTCAAATAAACGACAGCCTTTTGGGGTAGGTTTTTTAAGATAATGTTTTCCAATCCATCCAGTCCAGGAGCTTTGCGAGACTTCAGTCTGTTTATAGCTTTACGTACTTCTTTCGGCCTTATGGGATTTGAGAGTACGGTCATCTTGTGTTTGCCTAGTTGATCGAGTGATTGCTTAACGGCGTTTTCTGTTGTAGAATCGCTATTCCAGTGAGTAGTTAAGCTCATATTGTCAAGAAATGCAGCAGATAAAGTTTCACATTGCTCCCGAACTGAAGATGTTAGTGTCCCGTTCGCTCAGTACATACATTGAAGAACCATATTTATGTTTTTTTGAGACATATTCTTGTTTTTCTTATGTACAATTAGTCATAATTTTGGTTATTGCTATAAGTGGCAACAATAAGCAATAATTAAAATTATGGGTACTTGTACAAAGACAATGAATACAAGATATGTTTAAAAAAAAACAAAAATATGATTCTTTAGAGCCTGTATTGGGCGTTTTATGGAATCGGTCTTAAATTCAGCGTTATCTGTCTGACTGTCGGTAAGCTATCCTAAGAAAGGCGCATCAAACTTGCCTATCTGGAGAAATACCTCCTCCTCGAGAAAACCGCAGTTAAATAACAACTCCCTGAAGACCTGTTGAGAGTGTGTGAAAGAGTGTGTAAGCAATAAGTTTAATTAAGTAAGCTAATAAGTAGCTGTGTGAATAGCAAGGGGTGGCAACGCACACTTCCTGCATTGAAAGCGTTTAGAGGTTTCGCTTCCTACATTACATCAGGTAGGCCGTATGCTTGTATGCTTGTCTACGTTGTTTTCTCCGTAGCGTTATCCTGATAGATAGATAATTCATTTATTTACGTACTTCATGCACACACATCAATATATGTACATCGATATAACAACACTGTTAACTAAAAACACAGTTTCGGTATAATAGAGAACGTTTTTAATTCAGGTTCTTGTGCGTGTGTGTGTGTGCCGCAGTAGCACAAATGGGCTATAGCTCAGTATATAGCGTTGCTCAAATGAAACAATCACTGATTTTCAGTTATCACCCATAAGAATGACGAGGACGAGTGCAGTCAGACAAAAGACAAACAGCTACATACAACTACCGTATTGCACGAAAGCCTTTAAACATTACAAATTTACCTTATACTTCCGACATTTTGGTCATAGAAAAGCAAAACTAAGCGTGGGTAAAGATTATATTGAGATTAACCCTTCGAAACCCGTGTGGTCATATATGACCGCGATATGTATGGGAAAAGGTATATAACGGGTTCTGACGGCTAATTAACTAACAATAATATATAGAAAAAATTAATTGAATTGCATTTCACGTTGTCTCCATCAGACAGATAATGAGACAGATACAGATATGCGACTAGCGAAGTTTTTAGGGATACCTTGTTTCTGTTTCTCCAACAAAAAAGATTTATAACGAGCTTTAAAAGTAAATTTACTTTAGTGGGATATTATTCCAACATTTCGTGGCCGCATACCTGAAGCTACCAGTAAAGGCGTCAGTCCGATGCCTATGAAACATTAGTACTGAATCTGTGGTTCTTGGATTATAGCGAGTGGAGTAGTTCAACTTTTCATGCAAGTATTCTAGTTTCTTAAATTTCAGAACAACAAATAATAGACTTGCCAAATGCAACTCTCGCCATGATTCCATATCAAGTATTGACGCATTGTTCAAATATGGCGATACGTGAGGAGTGCGGAGGTATGGAATAGCAAAATCTACAACAGGCGTTTTGCTACTACTAGTTGCACCAACCTTTTTGTTCTACTCTAATCTCGGACCATACAGAAAATCATTTGCTTTCTAATACAATAGGATGGACAAGGTCCGCTACTTAAGGCGACACCTCGATCGTGAAGCTTTAAAATGACTCCGCCCAATCACCCCGCGCCCCTCAATTGACACTCGACGCTCGATTTGTAAAATTTGAAATTAGCGCCTAATAGGTAACCTGGGGTCAACGTATAGTCAATGCAAACGAACAGAAAAGCTACAGAGTCGCGTCACATTTAAATAAAATTTATAATATCAATATTTAATAAAAATTATTGATTTAATTATTATTTAGCTTTATACATACTGAACCAAACATATTTATTTAAGCTAGACGGAAAACAATATTAATAATAGTAATAAAAAACTACAGAAACGTATTCACTTTTAAAAGTTTATTGAAAGAGAAATCAATGACATCGTTTTATGTTTATATCTCTACAAGTTAACATGTCTTGGTATCTATGTTGTTCTTACTTAGGTCTCGTCCAGTGGCGCCCTCATTGAATAAAAAAACATATTATAGCATAGAAGATAAACATTATGAAATCTTATGTTGCATTTATTACGAAGATAGTAAAGTATTTTTACGTCATTAAACCAACACTCAAAATATTCCACTATCGTTGTTATAAGCAAAAGTGCTAAAAGAGGCCGTTTTTTGGCAATTATGCCTATAACAACGAAAGCAAAACATTTCAATTGTTGGTTTAATGACGTAAAAGTACGTTATTGTATTTGTAACACACGCAACACATGACTTTATATTGTTTATCTTCCACGCTAAGATACGATTTTTTATTCCTTGAGGCGCCACTGGACGGCATGTATCCCCCTTAAGAAGAATGAAACACCAGCTACATAATACAACATTGTTTATCGAGAGGCTAAAGCGGGCCATTTGTTGATTCGGACACATATGTTTAGTTAGCAGATACACCATCTAAACTGCAAACACTGGTCACAGCGATGAAAGACGACTGTATGGAGAAAGGCTTACTACTGAATGCGAAGAAAACAAAGATAATGGTATTTGAAAGAGAAGAATCCAGAACTAATGTAAGGATTACGATTGATGATGAAGTGTTGGAACAAGTGGATGAGTTTGTATATCTTGGATGCGCTTTCAGCAGGGATGGAAGGTACACCGCAGATGTGGAAAGACGAGTGAGTGCTGGGAATAGTGTGAATGGAGCGTTGGGAAAACTTCTTGGCAGTAAAATCCTGAGCCAGAAGGCACAACTCGCTATACACAATGCAGTGTTGGTCCCAACGCTAACTTATGGAAGCGAGAGTTGGGTATAGCAGAAAGAGCATGAAAGTAGAATAAACGCGGTTGAAATGCGAGCGCTGCGCAAAATTTGTGGCGTAAGGCTTGTAGACCGTATTCGTAATGATGATGTTAGAAATAGAGTTGGTCTGAAAGAGAGCGTCGGTGTTAAAATAAGAAGAGGCATGCTCCGATGGTTCGGGCATGTAGAAAGAATGCAAGATGAAAGAATGACGAAGCAGATATACAATGCAAAAGTGGAAGGATGTAGGAGCCGGGGAAGGCCAAGACTTACCTACCATGACCAAATTGGTCATGTTCTATCAGAAGGTGATATCAGGAGCCCTAGAAACCGGCGTGCGTGCATGAGAAGAGCAATGAATGTTAAAGAAGCGAGTGAGATATGTAAGGATCGAGTCACGTGGCGCTCGGCTCTCTCTGCCTACCCCGCAAGGGATTTGGCTTGAAGTTATAGTGTTAGTGTATAGTTCGAGTGTCATAATGGCTGATAGCGCCGAGTAAACACAGGATTTTTTTATTTCGAATAAATAAGAGAAATAAAATTATCAGATTGAATTAGATTGAAATTGAAATAGAAAATTGGAATTTTTTTGCAACTCCCTCCTGGTGAAGATTCACAAGTTATTTTACACAGTTAGGTATAGCTCTGGTAGGGATCCTAGCTTTTTCCCTAAATATAATACACTCTCGAATGACTAGGTATGCGCTTTCACTAACAGTCAATTTAACTTCGCGAATTTTATAAAAAAGTACAGGAAGAACTTGACGGTTAGACGGTAATTTTGCGCCTATTATTTGATAATTTACGTCTCCAACTAAGAAAATACTTGATTTATTGCTTCTCAATTCCACTGCCATCTTATAAAAGTTAAAACATTACGTATTAATCACGAGAATAACTGACATTCAAAATTAATAGACGGTTAGGTAATTATGACGAAGTTAACGATGCTCTCTCTAAAGTTATTCATTGGTTTAGTGTTAATAATCTGCTTTTAAATGATAAAAAGACTAAAGTAATTAAGTTCTCAACACCTAATGTAAGGCAGGTGGCTACCAATGTACAAGTTAATGGAACTAATTTAGCCTCTGTGGAGACAACTGTGTTCTTGGGTATAACAATTGACTCCAAACTACAAAGGGGCCCACAAATTGAAAAATTATCAGGAAAACTAAGTTCTGCAGCTTATGCAGTGAAAACTATTAGACGGCTCACTGATATTGATACGGCTAGAATAGTTTATTTCAGCTACTTTCATAGTATTATGTCATATGGAATTCTTCTTTGGGGTAACTCCGCGGATATTAACACCATCTTTTTATTGCAAAAGAGAGCCATAAGAGCTATCTACAAACTTGGTCCCCGGGAGAGCCTTAGAGAAAAATTCAAAGAAATAAATATTTTAACAGTCGCATCGCAATATATCTATGAAAATCTTTTGTATGTCCATAAAAACATAGACTCATTTTGTAAAAAGAGTGATATTCATAGCATAAATACTAGATATAAGCATAATCTTGTGTTATATGCAAGCCGTCTCCACAAAACAAGTAATTATTTTATGGGGCAATGTATACGGTTCTATAACAAACTTCCCAGCAATATAAGAGATTTGTCAATAAACAAATTTAAAACTACTATTAAAGCCAAATTGTGTAGCAGGGCATATTATAAAGTATCTGACTATATTAATGATAAAAATGCCTGGGAGTGAGTCGATCCAATTATAATGTAATTAACAAAATATGTAAATTTGTTTGGATACCAAAAGAGGGATGCCTGAGTTTTTTGGCAGTATTTTTATCAGTGCTCACCTAGTCATAAACTGCACGGTAGGGGAAAAAAATGTGACGATTCCAAACAAATGTAGCCATTTTTACGGAATAAAAAGATTTTGACTTTGAATTTGAACAAATGAATACCGCGAGTACGTGCGGCACTGCCGCGCAACTTGTATGAACATGTTTCGATGTAATTCGGCACGGATTATCGTAATCCAAATAAGTTAAAAATTAATTTCCGAGTGTTTTAAAAGCAAATGAACAAAACTAAGACATATGCGTTAGAAAATAAAATCTTTGAAAAATAAGGGACACCCTAATATATATATATATACACAAATAGATTTTATAATCTATTCATATTTAAAAAAAACATGTGACAAATGATTTTCTTGCTGTTTCATAACTTTAACTTCAGTATAATGACATTTATTGTATTTCACTTATGTATACTCTGTGTTTTGTATTGTTGTACGTTTCCTTGTTATTTATTAAACTCTCAAGAAGAAAGAACCAGGACCATCTCTGATGTTGCAAAATAAATCTAATCCGTACAATAGTTCAATACTAACCACAATGTATAGAATAGATGATTTTTTTGTGTTTTCAGTGTTGGTTCATAGTAAATATTATTTGTTTTCACGAGTACCATGGGTATAAGTATACTATCTATCTATATCTTCACGCTAAATCCCTCGTGAGCGCCACATGACTCGGTACTTACACACCTCGCTCGCTTCTTTAACATGAAACACCGAGTTTTTTTAAAAACTATCAAAATATACTATTTTACTAGTAATTATTTTAATACAAAAAAAAAAAAAAACCTCCACTGGTTTTCTATCTTCTGATTGGATAAATTTCCAACGTAAACTAACCTTCACCTACGTACAATGTCTAAGTCGGAGTTCGGTGAGCTTATAATGGTTACTATGAGTTTGTCGTCCCGTATGACACTTACGTTAAAGTAGCATATAAATCGAGTAGTGATTCTTCTAGTGGAATATGTTTATTTAGTAAGTTTCTCCTAAAAAACAAAACAGCAAAAATATTCTATTTTATAAGTTTTTATTTTAATACAAAGAAATAAAGAGTCTCCACTGGTTGCTATGTGCTGAGAACGCGAACCTTATTGGTATAAATTTCCAACGTAACCTGACCTCCACCGACGTACAACTTCTAAGTCGGAGTTCGGTCAGATTATAATGGACATAATAGGAGTTTGACGTCCTATATAGGTACGCGGTCAGCCTGTGGATAATGTATACGAATTATCAAATGTTACTGTTTATTCCTGCAAAAAATAACTCTTATTTAATTAATGCAGTTTTATATAGAGTTATTAAGTAAGCAAAATTAAAAAAAAGTTTGAAGAGGAATTAAATAGCTTGGGCCAACCATACCTAGGAACTATTCTAAAAACTAGAAATATGTCTACACAATGTTATTATAACATGTTTAATGAATATAATAATTAAAAAAAATAAATACCTTGTCTTGTTCGCCTCCGCCATTCTACGAACATTTTCTTTGTATTTTTATTCTATATATTTTCTTTTTAGTGTTCCCCATTATTACAACAGTATAATAAATATATATAAACCTATAATATTATTTACTACTTATATCTAATAATAATACACTTACGCTAAATACTATAATATTGAATATTTACAACTATTAATTATAAAAACTTCGGTGTCGCGATGTAAATGGAGCGAGCTCGAGCAGACAGTCGACATAGGTCTCACCTCGAAGCGGGCTGCAGCCGGACTGGCTGGATGTAGTTAGTCAACGCGTTTATAATCCTCAATACCGCACAATAAGGTCGAAAACACGTAGCACCCAAGACGAATGTGATCGCTTAGAAATTGTCAGAAACTTAAAATATTTTTAAAAAATTTCATGTTTCACTTATCAAAATATGCAGCAACCATATTATAAACATAGATATTACTAATAGATTTAAGTAATTTTGAAGCGTATAAACAGAACAACTTCGTTGTAATTTCAAAAATAATGAATTTCAGGAGGTGTTTTCGAAAGTAATTATTATCGAATCAATTTTACACAATCGCGTATTTGAGCAAGCAAATTCAAGATAAAGAAATGAAGTTATTTATATTAAAATCTTAGATCCGTCAGTTTAGTCATTAGCCTATACTATTCGATGAAAGTTGGTCTAATTTTTCGATGTGTCGCCTTAACTCTAAGAATTTTACATGAAGATGAAGGGATTTTTGCTCTTTCGAAATGTAACTTTTTGAACTCACGATGTTTTCCTTCACCGCCGAGCAAGTGATAATTACAAATACCTCCATAAATCCGAAAACCCAAATTTAGTTTTACATATACCTTCCTATTAAGAGAGGTAGGGTGCATCAAAACAGCCCGCCTGGGGAAGTACCTCCACCTCACAGAAAACCGCAGCCAAATAACAACTCCCTAGAGGGTTGTTGTGTTCCTGCGTGTGAGTAAGGTCACCAGTAAGCTCTCAAGGAGTTGCTGTGTAAGCGGCAGAGAGGTCATCACGCGAGTGATAATTTACATATCACAAGCGTTAATCGGCTACGGTGACCGCTTTACATCAGGTGGGCCGTATGCTTGTATGCCTTCCGACGTAGTATAAAAAAAAATATACCTTCCTACGTTAAATAAAAACAATATTTCTTACAGTTTCATTATGGAAACATAATATAAAAAAGTTGGCGGGAACCTTCAACACGTCGATTGTGGAGAGCTACCAAGGAGTGTTCGACTGGCAGGCGGCGAAGCTGACGGAGAAACTGAAAGGAGAGGCGGCGGCCAAGCCATTTGATGCAATGGAAAAATACATCGCATATGCTACTTTAGAAACGATATGCCGTGAGTACTGCAAAACAAACTGCTATCCTCTTTATTTAGATCGCTCCTTATGTTTGTGAATGCTTCCCACATTGTATTAAAATTTTAAGTACTTCTAATCAACTAACCCTTTGTGGTGTCGTAATGTTGTGATTGTTTTGTTTAGGTATATCAACAGATGTATACGTTAATATAGATTTAAAGTAATCACCTGTATACTCACAAGACCATCCTAATGCGGAGTCACATACTAAACCTGGCCACTTACTAAGCTCGGGCCCTACATGAGCACACGCTGAGTTGAAATATTAAAAGCATTGTCATTGCCAAGAACAAGAAATAATCGTAAACATTATTTCTGGGTCGTTAAGAAATATTTTTAGGATGTATTTTTTATTAGAAATATTTTTATGAACGTATTAATATAGTAATGAAATTTTCATTTTTTGCTATGTTTTACAAAGAATGATTATTATCTACATAATACAAACAAATTTATAAATGCATATCAATTTTATAAAATTTAATAACAAAAAGGTAATTTTGCATACACATTCGCAGTTATGTAAAGGAGTCACGTATTTGTAGATGGTCACACGAGTTTGCGTGCGTGCTTTTTCTCCATCCCAAAAGCGCGCAACGTGCCTAAAGAAGCTTTCACTTCAAAAATTACTTTACGTATTCTTTTCTACTAAAAATTCATTTCTTTTCCATATTTATTGAAGTTAGTCTTACTTTATTCCCGCTCACTCATGATTTTAAACAATAGATCTCAGTTTTTGAAGTGAAAACTTCCTTAGCATCGTGATTTCAAACTCGATGAAACGAAAAAGCGATAGTAAAAGGAGACAACCACATACATCTAAAGGTTTTAACGTGCGAGAGAATGAGATAGAAGTATCTATAGGATTTAACGGACGAGGAAATGAGATAGAAGGCATAATACTGTGTTTATTACAAGGTCCGAGCATTTACGTGTGATAGTACGCGTGTGTGCGCGCCTGCGTATTACGAAGTTGGAGTAAGGCGAAATACGTAGGCTTCAGCCAGAGGATAGAAAACAAAACAAATTATTAGAGATTTATTTAATAAAAAATAAAATTGGTTAAATAAAAAATAAAATAAGTTAACAATAATTATATCTAGAAATGTACAAGTGGTACCGGGCCGAGGTATGAGTCCCAAGTGGCTGAATAAGTATGGTCTAAAGTACTTTGTGGCCCTGACGAAAGAAGGAGTTCTTTCTCAATGGTGTTGAAGTTTGTTATCTTTCTCTTGCTATCATTGAGAGTGCGGGAAGCATAGGATACAGGTTTATATGATCCTATGGGACCCTGTGATAGGATAGCCCCGATCGCGTAATTAGAGGCATCTGTCGTTAATATGAACTCCCGATTGAAGTCCGGATACTGCAATATAGAATCGATACCTAGGAGGGTTTACATTTTTCGAAACACTTGGCTTAATCAATATAATATTCCTACCTTTCTTTAGACATTGGGTCATGGGCTTAGTAATGCGGGCAAGGCGGGAATTAATTTTCTGTAAAAACCGAGGAAGCACAGGAACTGTTTAATTTCCCTACGAGTCTTATGAATCGGGTATTTGTAAATTGCAGATATTTTTTCGGGATTAGGTTTTACACTATCTCGAGTGATTACATGTCCTGAGTAGTTAGACTCTAATTTTAGAAATTCCCATTTGTCGAGTTGCATCTTGAAGTTAGATTCGCGTAAATGCTCTAAGACCTTTTCAAGGTTATTTACCGATTCTTGAAGGGAATTTCCAAAAACTAGAACGAAATTTACCTTGTGTATCTACACAAGGCAAATCTCGTTCTGCAGGCCTTTGAGGACGTTATCCATGACTGGCGTCATAATAACTGTGGTGTATTGTTTACACAAATTACGAAAACCATTTACGTTACTTTATTTCAATCAGTCCTCTCGTATTGCATATCGGCATGGCGTAGTGCTGCTTTAACTCATTTAATCACGTTGAAGAGAGCTCAAAGAGCAGTGCTTAAAACGTACCTAAGAAAGCCTATACGTTTCCGACCACTCTCCTATACAGGGAAACTCAAGTCCTGAGAGTACGTAAGAAGGCTGTACCTCCTAAAGATAACCTGCCAAACTCCAAAGGAAGTGCTCTCATCCACTGCCTATCCCAGTTTGTTAAAAAAACGTACATTTCGACTTCCTCTTCCTCAGGTAAAATCTGCCTTTGCCAAGCGTATTAGCAATTTTCGGAAATCCTTCGTATATAATAAAATTAATGCTGCGAGTAAGATACACAATTTAAACACTTGTGATGCAAAATTTAAAATCGAAAGGGAATTGCAGATAACACAACAATAGCGCGATGCACGAACATAATAACGCCAACTATTGACAATTTGCTGTTAACAACTTAATAAAATGTAGCCTTTTTATCCCGGTGACGTGTTCCTGTGGGATAGTGTGGTGTATAAGGTATATAGATATAGATGAAAAGCCGTTGACACGTGACAGTGAAACTATCTTACAAGAACACATCCATAAATTCCGTTCAAAAAAAATGATACATAAATATTTTTGGTGTAACATAAACTCAATCATCGATAATCAAAATGGACGACGAAAACTAATAGAGACAAAAACACATCTCCCATAGATCCTAATTTTCTAGGATATCTAAATGTGTTCTACATGTATGCGAATATACATCATTATGAGACTATTCTATATAGCCTTCCCAATATGACTGACGACGCAGTCAACTTCTCTTTCCTAGCGTTATCCCGTTTTCTAATCCATTGACAGACGCTGTTACGCTACTTTGATACCAACGCTCGTGGGTTCGATTCCCACACAATACAAACATTTGTGTGCATGAACATGTCTGTTTGTCTTGGTCTGGGTATTTTCTATGTATAATATTTATGATATATATTATTGATTATATATATATATTATATTATATTGATTATATATATATATGATATAGTTTATGAGTTAATAACGCGGGTGGCCCGAGGTCTCAAAAAAAACCAAAATTGTTTTTACTTATTTAATAAAATAATTAAAATTACAACTTATATTAAAAGTAAAATTATGTGAGACCGAACCGAAGTTGGGAAACGGAATGAATTAAATTGTCGCACGGCGATCACAATGAAAATGCTGCATCGGCGTTTCATCATTCAATGCAGCTGCAGGGTGTCGTAACTCGGCGAAGTAGCCGGAACGGTCGTGGCGTTGTCAGCAACTTCCATGTATTAGGGATGCGTAACACCTCCCCCCGTAGAACAGCGACTATTGAAGACTTTCGTCAAAAATGGAGCTGGATGCTGCTCAGGATCTATTCTGGTAGTCGTTGCAATAGTATCCATCTCGTGCATTTCTGGTTGGTTCGAGTCAACCATTGTCTTCGCTTTATTCGAGCGATATTTTCGATACATCAGGGCAACAGTGAGGGCAGTTGCACTGAATAGTACGGTGTAAGTTGGTATCGTCGTATGGTATAAACTGTAGTCAGTATTCGTCTTGATGTCTATAGGATGTTGCATAGAGACTTTCGTGCTGACTGCATATAGCTCGTCGAGATTTATGGAGTTTAACTTGAATAAAGAAGGTGGTTGTACGGTAGGTATGATGTCTTTAGGGATGTCGATAATCTTCAGAACTTGTCCCTTCATGTGGTTGTTAGAGTTAAGAATTGTGAACTCTGGAGTTGCGAGGTAACAGTTATGCGGGATAACGGCGAGATAACTGCCATGAAGTTCCTTATATAGATCTTGTCCACAAGATAAGTGAACTTTGGTTGGATATGGAAGGCTGATGGTAAAATGCCTATCGTCTAGTTCTTCAAAAGCTGGCTTTTGTAGTGAGATCTTGACTGGTTTGCAGACCTCTGTCCTCTTCTGAGTGGTGATGAGTTGCTGGATGCAATCTGGTGATGACTGGCTGTGCACGCTGGAGATCTCGTCACAGAGATACCATTTTTGGGTCTTCGGGCATTCAGCCTCTATGTACCTGAAGTCTTTCTCGTATATTGCTAGGAATGGGGAAGGCGGCGTTAGGATTTCAGAGTTATTATTGGGGATTATAGATAATTTATATAAATCATATATTTGGGTAAGGACAACTGGAAATTTATATACTATCATAATTTCATTATTAGAATAATATGAACCTACTTTAATTATATTATAATATTCTCTTAAATCTACGTTTATTATTCTATCAATGCCATATAAGTTCTGTAATTTAGTTATGAGTGTACGTAATGAATTTAGATTTAGAATAGAATGATGCATTGTTTTCGCTCTTATAAAAGCTAGAATGTTCTGTAATCTATCTAACTCTTGGGAAATATAATCGACGTTATCTCCTAAGATAAGAAACGTTTGAGCTAGGTGAGCATATTTAATTAAATCTGTCTCTCTATTGGGATCTGATTGATTAATCCTAGATAATAGTTCTCCTATTCTATTCTGGTTATCTACTACCTTATCTATTATTTTTGCATAACGAGCCATCCACTCTTTAGTTAGACTGATATGACTGTTATATTCTGTAGCTATTTTATTCTCGTTCTCCTGTAATGACTTAATAGCCTGATCATAACGTAGGGCATCGGTGTAGTCCAGATTGCCAGTTATACTTTTCACTACGGATCCTAGTCCATCAATGAGTCCTCTTTTAACGCGATTCGTTTCAAATGACTCTAACTGTTCAGACACACTTTGAAGCTTACTTCTCAGATAGTTAATATGGGGTCCAAATAGTGAAGAAGTCTTATTGTTAAGTTCTGGGCTTATGCTAGCTAGTTGATTGTTAACTGAATAAACTTTATCTTGCAATTCTTGAAGATTAATACTCTGAATGAAGGAGTGATAATGGGATATTAACTTAGTAGGACCTAATTTAAAGGGGAGTATACCAGGGCCGTCTCCGAGATTCTCAAGGGTTATCTCCTGCATGAGGGCCGTCTGCAGGAGGAATTGGAGCATCAGGAGGTTCCTGTAACAAATTTGCACTCTTTGGTACCTTCTTCAGCCTAGATTTTGCTATGGGACCGGATTTTTTCCGTGTATAAATATAGATAGGAAGGTTAGCCATAACTTTGTCATGAGTGTAACGTGGTGCTAATTTCTGTCGAGAGGCTAAGGGGTTCTTTATAAAAATTTGCTGCTCCGGGGAATACTCAGATTCTTTCTCACGGTGCTTATTTAGTCTATTAGTTAATTCAGTACGAGATGAGACACCAGCATCGTGTATAAGGTTATATACTATGTTCATCCTATTTTTATGTTCTGTAATGTACTGCTGTAGCAAGTGAGCCGTCAAATCTATATTAATGGGATCACGAGGGTCATAGTGCCCTGTGATTACATCTAGGGGCTTACATTTTGTGAAGCTGTGTATGGAATGGTTGTAAGCCAGAAGGGCATATGGCATTAGATTAATAGTTGACTCAGTCTTATGTTGAAGTTTCAGAATACGGAGGTGCTCTAGGATGGTTGAATGGAACCGTTCAACAATTCCATTTTCGTTAGGGGCATGGGGTGCAATCCTATGATGTTGAATATTGTGAAATTTCACAAATTCTGACATAAGTAGGTTTGTGAACTCTGGCCCATTATCGGAAACTAAGGTTGTAGGTAAACCGTGGTGAGTAGAATATATGAGTAATGCTTGAACAACGCTTACTGCAGTGCCATCTCGCAAGTAATAGGCTTGAGCATATTTAGAAAATGCGTCTACTATGGTCAAGAATTTTTCGGCTTGAATAGTCAAAAGATCTATATGAACTAGTTCAAAAGGCTTACTGGCAGGCGGAACTACGCAAAACTGCTGTTTCACAGGGTTGCGGTCGTACTTTGCCTGTCCGCATATTGTGCAATCATTTATGAATTTGGTAATGTGTTCACGCATTTTAGGCCAATAGTACTTGTGAGATAACGCTAGATAGCATTCGTTTATACCTCGATGATTGGTCTTACCATCATGATATTTACTAATGATATCTTGCTGTTTAAGGTATTCTCGCACATTTTCTGACTCCCTTTTTACTAATATAAGACTCATGGCTGAATTTTTAAAGGTACGCTGAATAATTGGTATTATTGAGTACATAGCTGTAGGCGGGTTAATTAATAGACCAGTCTTAATTTTAGGGTGCACGTATTCACGTATCGCGTTAACAACGTCCTCCTGAAGGCTAGATTGTGAAACTTGGATTGAAAATCTCGAATGGGTATCAAATGGTTTCGTAGCGACTGTCCTGCCTTTAATATCGCCGACAACGGTCAAGACTATTTGTCTAGCAAACTTATTTAAGGGGTCATCTGTAATCGGGACCTCCAAGATGGGATCTTCGGCGTCTGTATGAGCCGTGATGGTTCCAGAATCATCTGCACCTTCCGGTACTGTTAAGGTTCTAGAATCATCAAGAGGGTCTTTCTCGGATATATTTACTGCGATTGAATCGGCTATCTCGTTATTAATCTCCACGCGGGATAAAGCGTCTGCATTTGTATTATTTTTTCCTTGCTTATATATGACGGTATAGTCGTATTCGCTCAATTTTAAGCGCCATCTTGTGAGTCTCGAATTAGGCTCTTTTAAATTCATTACCCATTGTAAGGGTTTATGGTCAGTTATAATTTTGAATTTTCGGCCAAACAAATAAGGTCTGAAATACTTTGTCGCCCAAACGATAGCCAGTAATTCTTTTTCAATAGTGCTATAATTAAGTTCGCTAGAGTTCAGAGTTCTTGATGCGTATGCAATTGGTTTGTCGGAACCAACTGGACCTTGGGATAAAATAGCACCTATTGCGACATTTGAGGCATCAGTAGTCAGCAAAAACTCTTTATTAAAGTCAGGGTACTGTAGGATAGGGTCATTAATTAAAAGAGTCTTACAATGTTCGAAACAATTAATATAGTTTTGGTTTAGTGTAATATTACTACCCTTCTTAAGACACTGAGTTAGGGGCTTAGTCAAGCGCGCAAAATCAGGGATGAACTTCCTGTAATACCCTAGTAATCCGAGAAAACGTTTGATTTCAGTGGGGGTCTTAGGTATAGGATATTTAGAAATAGCTTTAATCTTCTCAGGGTTAGGTTTTACACCTTCAGCACTAATCACATGCCCAAGGAAGTCGGTTTCCGGCTTCAAAAATTCAGATTTGTCTAGCTGAATTTTGAAGTTAGAATCTCGAAGTCTTTTAAATACTCTTCTAAATTTACCATGTGTTCCTGAAGGGATGTGCTATACACTATTATATCGTCCAGATATACCAGGCAAACATCATTTTGAAGGTCTTTAAGTACGTTATCCATAACCCTTTGAAAAGTTGATGGAGAATTCTTTAAACCCATGGGCATCCTTAAAAACTCATAATGCCCATTTTCCACATTAAATGCGGTTTTATGTATATCCTGGGGGTTCATCTCTACCTGATAAAATCCACTCGCTAAATCTAGCGTAGTGAAGTACTGGCACTTGCCTAACTTGTCTAGTACATCTGTGATGTTAGGGATAGGATATTTGTCATCAATCGTTTTCTCGTTAACCTTTCTGAAGTCAATTACTAAGCGCCATTTGGTTTTGCCTGAAGCGTCGGCTTTTTTGGGGACAACCCAAATAGGAGAGCTCCATGCAGAATCAGATGGACGTATAATATTCTGTTCTAGCATTTTACCAATCTGATCTTTAAGTTCCTGTCTATGCACATACGGGTATCTGTAGCTTTTAGTATACACAGTAGCTTCATCCGTAGTCTTAATGCTGTGTTTTATCTTGTTGGTAAAGGTTAAAGCTTCACCTTCAATATAGAACACATCTGCGTAACGCTCACATAACGTTCTTAAATTAGCTAGCTCTTCTGGGTTTAAATGTTCAGTACGGAGCTTAGGTAAAATTTGTCTAGCGCGGTTTGACAAATCAGTGCAATAACTACGTTCAAACTCGATATTGAACATTTGCGCGGATACAGGGTGGTCCATGGAGAATATTAAGTCATTAGGTGTAGGGTTAGTAACTTCGACCCATCCGCGATTATCCTTTACTTCCGTCAAGCAGTCAGAAATAGCGCAGCCACACATCATTTGGTTAGGTACTAAAACTTCACCATCTGTAGTGTTAATAGGTAGCCTAACTAACTTTGAAGATTGTGCCGGGATAATATCCTCATAGAGGTTGACATTACATGAGTCGTGCATTTTAATAGGAACAGATGAGTTTCTTGTAATCAGAATATTATTTTTTAGATCAATGTTAGACTCCCAACTATTTAACAAATTGAGCCCTATGAGGCCATCGAAGAAGTTATGAAACTTGTAAACGAATAGCGTAATGTCACCTTCTTCGTTAAATTCTGAAAAACATGGCAGTGTGATAGAAAAATAATTTTTACTTGTTGCATGAACGTTGGTTACCTCGAAGGGGTCATATTTCAGTGGGATATGGCGGAAGTATTTTTCTACTGCTTGTGGGCTTATGAAAGATTGGTTGGCACCGGTATCAACGAGGAATTTAAGCGGGGGATTATTAATCTGAACATATACAAGTCGCCTTTGCGTCTGTAGATTTAATTCTATTTTGGCCTTTCGGACTTGGGGTCCTTCTGAAAATTTTCATTATTTTCAGGAATTGGAACTTGGCCGATTTCTTCTACTATAACACTTTCAGTATGATTATGGGGTTCATAATTACTAGGGAGGTAATACTCGGGCTGATATTCATAATCACAGTACACATGGTCATAATAGTCATTATCATAGTCATAATCATAATAAGTATCATATCCCTGGTCAAACTCATTAAAATTCATCTCCCGGGTCTTAAAGTAATTTGAAGGCGGCGGATTTCCGAATTTACGCCAGTCATGTCCTGATGGTGGTAAAGGTTTGGTAACAAAATGACTGACGCCACTCATAGGTGTAGGACGCGAGAACCTATTAAAATTGGGCGGCTGTTGTTGCGGTTTTGTATTTAATCGGAACGCGTTACTCTGTGGGCTATAGTTCGGTGGTGGAGCGCGGAACATTTGTTGGGTACGGCTAGGGCCAATAAATTGGGGTGCTGGATTAGGCTTCCAACCTTGAGAGGGTTGAGGGGGTAGGAACTGACGTGACGTACCGGGCACGTTAAATAAATTATTCTGTTGCCTCGGTATCTGAAAACCTTGACTGCCGATAGGCTTGGGCATAGAAAAATTATTTAGTGGTAAGTTAAATGGTCTAAGTTGTTGGGGTTGCCAATCACTCTTACTAGGACCGCTTACATTGCGTTGCTGCAAATAAAGGGTATTAAGTTCATCCTGTACAAACTCTAACGCTTTTTCCATGCTTTCGGGTCGCATGCAACGAATCCTAGATCCTAATGGGTCCTTAAGGCCACGTAAATAACATTGCAAAGTAAGCTTCTGATATAACTTTCGCTTAGCTTCAACGGTGGTCTCAACAGTTTCGTGTAAATTAACATAAGTCATAATTGTGCTAAATAAACTTTGACAACGCTCGTAAAATTCTTGGGGGCTGCTAGAGCCTTGACTCTGTAGTGATAAATCATTATAGAGGGCTGTTTCGTCACGATGATCCGCGAAGTTATTAATTAGGGCGGTGCGTATGCTACTCCAATTTTCGGGTATGCCACTAGAGTTAATAAGCCTAGCTGCTGGTCCTGTAACTTTATTTAATATGCCGTTGATGAGTGCTAAGTTCGCTAACTCATGTCCGGGCGCTGTATTAAAATGCGTAACTACTAATCGGTCGCACAGGTTGAGAAACCGTGTCAGAATATATGGGTTTCCATCAAACTCGGGCAATAATCTAAGTGATTTATAAATAGTATCAATTTCACTGTCAGACATTATACCGCTAATATCTCTACGCTCGTCTAACTTACTTGCACTTTTCCTATCACGACTACTACTTCTAGATTCGCGGGGATGAAAAATTTTAGAACCGGGCATTTGACATACACACTAAAAATAATTATAGCGACACTGTAATTTTATAATTTTATAACTACACATATATATAAAATTATATAGAAAGGAAATATGTTAAGGATAATCCTAATAGAAATAGGGGTTAGCAAATACTTGAAAGATTCAAGGTACTTACAGCATAATTTTGGTATTTTTGACAATCGAAGTCTGGATCACCTCGGCTTCCTCCCGTCACTTTCACGTAAGTTCGATAACGTCACACAGCGGCTATGCGGAGCCGACAGGATTCGATGCGTGAGTCCTTTCGCGCCGCGCACTGCTATGACTATCCTTTAAGACTGCGCCAATAACGCGGGTGGACGCCCGAGGTCTCAAAAAAAACCAAAATTGTTTTTACTTATTTAATAAAATAATTAAAATTACAACTTATATTAAAAGTAAAATTATGTGAGACCGAACCGAAGTTGGGAAACGGAATGAATTAAATTGTCGCACGGCGATCACAATGAAAATGCTGCATCGGCGTTTCATCATTCAATGCAGCTGCAGGGTGTCGTAACTCGGCGAAGTAGCCGGAACGGTCGTGGCGTTGTCAGCAACTTCCATGTATTAGGGATGCGTAACAAGTTGTCTAGTACCCATAACACAAGCTTCGCTTACTTTGGGGCTACATGGCGCTGTGTAATTTGTCCGACAATATTTATATTTTATATTAGGATTGGTTGGGTATGCTACCTAAGCATAAAGATTTGGCGAAGATATTGATTTAGACAAGGAGTGATTGTCGTCCGACCTGCACAACCCAGAGCGAAAGCGAGACCTTTTTTAGGTAAGGTCACACGTCTACCAAAATATAATTTCTTGGACGTGCGGGTTACCTCGTGCGGGGATGTTTCCCATTAGGTACTACGTCGGGGCTCGAACTCAGGAACTCGAATCACGTTTTGATACACTTATTATCCAATGCGACTTCTACATGGGGCACACTAAAAGTTTTGCACTTCTAGCTAATCGGAACTATTTGAATTTCGAATGTTATATTTTTGAAACGTTGCAACCTACTTAGTAATAAAAAAAGCAATTGGCGGGAAATCATTTGTCAATTGTTTTTTATCACACATCAAAGTTCTACGTACGCAACGAAAATGGAATTGAGTCGAAAAGATTTTAGAGCGAAGATTTTTTATGATTTTAAAAGTTCTCTCTCTCCGCAAGACTGTGCTGCTCGTCTTCAAAATGCTTTTGGGACAGAAGCACCTTCTTTGAGCACCGTGAGGCGATGGTTTGCTGAATTTGAGAGAGGTCGAGTTTCTTTACATGACGAATTTCGTGAAGAGCGGCCTTCAACTGCCGTCAACGTAAATAATGTGGCTACTGTTAAGCGGCTAATTGAAGAAAACCCGCGGATTACCTATGAGACAATTCGAGAACTATTGGGGATTGGTATTTTACACGAAGAATTGAAAGTTCGGAAACTTTGTTGTCGTTGGATCCCTCATGAATTGACAGCGGAGCAGAAGCGGGCTCGCGTGGAATGGTGCTCACAGATGCTACTGAAGTACGACCACGGACATTCTAATGCTGTTTATGACATTGTCACAGGAGACGAAACGTGGATTTATTGTTTTGAACCCGAAAAAAAAACAGCAATCTTGTGAATGGGTGTTTGTAAATGAGAACAGGCCAATAAAAGTGAGGCAGGCGAGAAACGTTGGTAAAAAAATGATCGCGTTTTTTTTCTCAGCTACCGGTCCCATCTGCACAATTCCACTTGAAGATCAAAAGAGTGTTAATGCCGAGTGGTATTCTACCATTTGTTTACCCAGGGTGGTAGAAAAGTTCGCGAAAGACGACGAAAAAGCCGCGTTCTCCTACATCATGACAACGCTTCTTCACACACGGCCAACAAAACAAAGTCATTTTTAACTTCCGAAAAAGTACAACTCGTTACCCATCCTGCGCATAGCCCCGACCTAGCACCCTGTGATTTCTGTATTTTCCCCAAAATCAAAGATTTGATGAGAGGTTTCACTTTTACCAACTCCGAAGAGGCAGTGATAGCGTTCAATCAGCACGTAGAAAACATGCCTTCAGATCTGTGGTCGTCCTGTTTTAAAAAATGGTTCGATCGCATGAAAAAATGTTTAAAATGTAAAGGAGAGTATTTTGAAAAGCAATAAACATAATATTTTGGTTATAACATGTTGTTTTTTTAAGTTACGCAAAACTTATATTGTGACCTACGTATTAACTAATTGACGAGCTCGGTGGCGCAGTGGTGGCTATTACGCTACTTTGACACCAACGCTCGTGGGTTCGATTCCCACACAGTACAAACATTTGTGTGCATGAACATGTCTGTTTGTCTTGGTCTGGGTATTTTCTATGTATAATAAGTATGTATTTACAAAAAAAATGTATTTACGTATGTTTATCAGTTGTCTAGTACCCATAACACAAGCTTCGCTTACAGTGGGGCTAGATGGCGCTGTGTACGTTTTTTTTTCGAATATTCGAATTTTGTCTTCAGATTCGGATTCAGCATAAAAAAGTAGAATAGAAATGTTCAGGAACACCGTTCCTATCTCTTAATGAACATGGTCAAAATGGACGAAAAAAAAAAAAAAAGAACTGTTATATAATTGACGAGCCAGGTGTTCCTCTGGCAAAACAAGTTTGCGCATTCTCAACTGGTTATTTATAAAACTTTATTGACTACAACATTTTAGGTACAATAGGCGGACCTAATGCTAATTACAATTACCAGTCGACTTTTGGGGGTGGAGAATTGCAATCGCGGCTTAATTATTAGATAAGATAATAAATATGAAATTACACATGCATACATACTCATTCCTTTGAATTAAGTTTTTGTCTGCTTCTATTTTTTTATACAACTAGATTGGCGAGGCACGCGACCCGCATCAGACGGTAAGCGGTCACTTCAGCCTGTTGACGCTCGCTACACCACGGGGATGTTACTTTCCAATCTTGTGACCTAAGATGTTTCGTCACAGTACCCAGTAATTATCTGCCATATCTCATCCTTCAAACCGGAACACAGCTATATAAATATAGGTGTTTGGCGGTAGAATTAGGTGAGACAGAGGTATCCACGCAGACGACTTTTGTAGAAAGTCCCCTCCGGTACTATTTTTCTAATCAAATATGTTAAAGCAGTAATACACAATTCCTTAAGAACCTTAATCATTCTATGCCATTTCAACTGTATCAAACAATTTTAAATAAGAACGGAGTGTGGTTGTGTCTTCACCTGAATACGACTTCGTAACGGGTAAACGGAAGTAAGTTGTATTAAAAGGAAATTAAATAATGCAGCGAAATGATCCAAAATGGCGGCGCTTTCCACCCCGCCACGCTCGACGCGGTACATTCCTCGTTCAGCGTAACGATTTCTTTGATTTTTTAGCTATCAAGTGTAATTAAATTTTAGATGTCAACGATAGATATATAGCTACAACAACGCCAAACGGTATGCCCCGATTTTGTTATCATCTGTTTTCTGAATTGCCTCTCACTATGAAAGCAAATTTAAAGATTTATTCAAGTAAAAAAATTCGGATCCGATTGGCCTGACGCAGATTCATTTTCCAATGGGAAACTTTGAAATTGGAACATTCGCATTTTTATTAACAGATATAAATTTTAACTGGCCAGTTTGTGATAGTTTTTCACGGCCTGGTAACTAACCTATTTTAACATGTGATCCTTGATCTCAACGTGTACACATAATAACATAACAAATTACGTAGATAGGTATTTGATTGATAACTATTTAGCCTATCAAATCGATTCAAAACCTAATCGTACCAGGATAGATCAAATCTAAACTATAATTTTAGCTTTACAATAAAGAAATGAAAGACTATTTCTTTATTTTAAACGTAAATGTTAATACCGCAGCGTGTCTATGGATGGATCTTCATTTAACTCGAGCTTCACCGAGCTGCGGAGCGCACGTTAAGCCGCCGGTCCCGGTTGTTGTCGATAGATGACAGTCATTAAGCTAACTCAGCGTTCGGGCGATTTGTAAGCACTGGACTCTAATCTGCAGTTGAGCAGCGTGGCGAAGCATGCCCTAAACATCATCAGTTGAAAAGAGTGTCGTATCCCAGTAGTGGAATAAGTAAAAGTTGGAGTAGTTAATTAAAGAACATTTTTGTAGTTTGCTCTACCAACATATTTAATGTCTCCTGACAACTAATGGTACACGCAGTTTGAAACGACCCCCCACTAGATGGAGCGGTGACCTGAAGAGGTTTGTACGGAGTCGATGGATTCAGGTGGCACAGTGTCGAGACCAATGACTCTCTAGAGGGGAGACCTATGTTCAGCAGTGGGCGAATACAGAGAATACAGGCTGAAATAATGTGGAAATTACTTTCTTTTATTTGCGAATTTGATTCATGCAATTTGATCTAACCTGCTTTGTGTGCTTCCGCTACCAATTAGTTCATGCGGCCTAGCGCCGGCCGGCACCCGCCCACTACTGTTAGTACGTGCTACATGCCGACGCTGCCATGGCTGCTCCGGTAGTCTCTGCCTCGGCTGCTGCGGTCGTCCGCCATCTGGAACAGAATCCGCATGCCCCCACTACCACCGTCGCTGCCACGACTGGCCTGGTCGTCGCTGCGACACGTGTTTCGCCTCTCCACGAGGCATCATCAGGCGTTGTAGACGTTAATCGTAAGAAAAACATGCTACAAGTGACAAATCCATCGCAGTGCCGTCCCTTATATTGAATTGAGGGTGGGGGTGGATGGTGTGAGCGAAAAGATATTTAATAGTGGGGAATGGTTTACGTCAGTCTGTTTGTTCATGAGAGTAATTTTAGAATTTTTATGTTCATTAATTTCTAATTGTTCCCTAATATTTAATTTTAAACCTTTGTCTATGGTGTGTAAAATTTGATATGTATTAGTGGGGGATAAGTTATGTCCTTTGTCTATAAGATGCTCGGCGAAGTGTGACCTTTCTGGGCGATTGTTTTTATACGCCGATACGTGTTCGTGAAATCGTGTTATAAAATTACGACCAGTTTGCCCGATATAAACGTGTTCACATTCATCGCAGAACAGCTTATAGACGCCGGATTTTTTATTGGGCGGGATTTTATCTTTAGTGTTACAAAGTGACCTGAGTGAATTATGGGATTTGAGAGCAACATGTATGTTTTTTTTTTATTTTATTTTTTTCTAAATATGTGAACTATGTTTAGAAAAAATAACATACATGTTGCTCTTAAATCCCATAATTCACTCAGGTCACTTTGTAACACTAAAGATAAAATCCCGCCCAATAAAAAATCCGGCGTCTATAAGCTGTTCTGCGATGAATGTGAACACGTTTATATCGGGCAAACTGGTCGTAACTTTATAACACGATTTCACGAACACGTATCGGCGTATAAAAACAATCGCCCAGAAAGGTCACACTTCGCCGAGCATCTTATAGACAAAGGACATAACTTATCCCCCACTAATACATATCAAATTTTACACACCATAGACAAAGGTTTAAAACTAAATATTAGGGAACAATTAGAAATTAATAAACATAAAAATTCTAAAATTACTCTCATGAACAAACAGACTGACGTAAACCATTCCCCACTATTAAATATCTTTTCGTTCACACCATCCACCCCCACCCCCAATTCAATATAAGGGACGGCACTGCGATGGATTTGTCACTTGTAGCATGTTTTTCTTACGATTAACGTCTACAACGCCTGATGATGCCTCGTGGAGAGGCGAAACACGTGTCGCAGCGACGACCAGGCCAGTCGTGGCAGCGACGGTGGTAGTGGGGGCATGCGGATTCTGTTCCAGATGGCGGACGACCGCAGCAGCCGAGGCAGAGACTACTGGAGCAGCCGTGGCAGCGTCGGCATGTAGCACGTACTAACAGTAGTGGGTGGGTGCCGGCCGGCGCTAGGCCGCATGAACTAATTGATGGCGGAAGCACACAAAGCAGGTTAGATCAAATTGCATGTAAATTTGACTTTCGCAAAATAACGCCTGAATCTATTAACTAATAAATATTCCGTTTTTCGTCAACATTTTTACTATACGTCCAATTTTTCTTTCACATCCGATGTAAAGTGGTTACCGTAGTCAGATACTTGCATAAACGCTTGCAATATTAGGAGTACCAGCCACTCACTTGCAGGAATACCTCACATTCGACATTTCACATTCGGCCTACCTTGATGCTCTCTCTCCTAAATTTCACGTCAGTAAAATATTTAATTATACAACTGGAATCCCGTTTTGCCCTCTGCTGATTACTTACCATTTTCACAGAAACGGGACTGGGCATGAAAGACGTATCAGCCAACATCGTCACCAAGGAGTACTACCATGCTTTCAACCAAGCCGTCCGGCTTCTCCTCCTGCGAGGCTTAAACCTTCTACTGCATCCAGACTTTGTATACCGCCTGACGCCAATGTACCGGCAGCTGGTCAAACACCTGGCTGTTATACACAACGTATCTGATGTGGTATGTAGCTTTTTTAGGCGCATGGTGCACCCTGACCATGAGTTAAAAGTTTTATGCAACAACCCTGAATTCAAGAATTTTTATACTACGTCGAAAGGTAAACTAACACGATACTTCGTGTATATAGCTTACAGCCATTTCACATCGTGTGAGCCGTAAGCATGTATGCGTTCCACGTTGTGTACAAAAAACATTTTCAATATAAAAAGTAGTCTATATGTTAGTTTAAAACATATTCTGTTGGTGTGCTGAATTTCATCCAAATCCCCTCAGCAGTTTCTGTGATATCTTTTACAACGGATATCCATTCATCCTCGCTTTCACATTTATAATATTATTATGGAGTATGTAGGAAAGTACGAGATAGGGAAGTAAGAGTCATGATATCCTAGTGGATAATGAATCAGCCTATTAGCCGACTGGTCCCTGGGCCGAATCGTGGTGTGTGCAAGTCCGTGTTTTCGGACTTATCTTTATATTTGTAATTATCACTTGCTCGGTGGTGAAGTAAATATCGTGAGGAAACCAGCATCAAAGATTTTTATATTTCAAAGAACGTGTGACCTAACCTAAAAAGATCTGGATCGTGGAGGTCTGACGGCAGTTGCTCCATATCAAAATTAGTTTCTTCGCCAAATTCTTAGGCTCAGGTAGCTGAACCCGCCAATCAAAAAAGAAGAAGAGGTAGGAAAGAAAACTTACACGTAAGTATCCTAGAGTTTTTAGGAGATCAGCTACTAAATGACAAATTATTATTATATGGATTACAAATAAAATAGTTTGTTTACGAGGAAGCTGATAATAATCGTTGTAGTGTAAGGGGTATTAATGCGCGAGCGATGCTGTCGCTAGCCTCCATAAGTCACAAAGCTATTGCTTGACGATGTGTAAAAAGAAAAACTAAAACATTAACCATATGGTTATTATCGACCTCATCTTAGCATTATTCGGTTTCTTTATCCCTTAGTATTGGTGGGATCCTACCTAACCTAAGGATTTGGCGAATATACTGATTTTTACATGGAACGACTGCCGTCAGGTCTTCACAACCCAGAGGGGAATTCAGACCTTTCTTAGGTTAGGTAGGTCACACGTTTTTAGAACTATGCTTGAATTTGCGCGTTTCCTCATGATGTTTTGCTTCATCTTCGACCAAGTGATAATTTTGGACCGGGGACCAGTAGGTAAATAGATCCGGATCTTTATTCATTGGGCTATTACTGATCAACATCACTAATATACAGATTTAAAATTTTTAGGTAATTTCCAATAGACGTACAGAACGCGAACGAATGAAGAAAACGAAAACTTGGAACCACGACTTGGATGGTAATTATTGGAATAAACTTAATCGAATTTGTTTTTCTTTGTGCTATGCTCGGTGTTTCTCTGCGTGAAAGAAGATAGTCAGAGAATTTAAATAAAGTAAAAATTAAATGTAATATCATCATCATCATCATTTCAGCCTGTATTTGTCCACTGCTGAACATAGGCCTCCCCTCTAGAGTGCCACTCGTCTCGATCCTGTACCACCTGTATCCAATGACTCCCTACAAATCTCTTGAGGTCGTCGCTCCATCTAGTGAGAGTCGTCCCACACTGCGTGTACCAGTACGGACACGCCATTCGAGAACCTTTCTTCCCCAGCGGTTGTCGGTTCTACAAACTATGTGGCCGGTCCACTGCCACTTCAGCTTGTTTATCCTGTGGGCTATGTCGGTTACCTTAGATCTACTGCGGATATCCTCATTTCTGATTCTATCACGCAGAGAAACCCCGAGCATAGCTCTTTCCATAGCACGCTGAGTGATCTTGAGCTTCACCATATGGCCCGCAGTGAAGGGCCACGTCTCAGTTCCGTATGCCATCACTGGCAAGAAGATGTGGCGAAGTTTCCCGAACGCTGCCCAGCCGAGTTGGATCCGTCCGTTGACCTATCGGTCCAAGTTGGACATACCTAACTGAATAACCTTCCCTAGTGTAAATCCAACATTGACCGGCATAGGTATATCATGGAGATTCGACATGATCTTAGTCTTGTCCCATGTTCATCTTGAGACCTACCTGGTTGGAAACACTATTGAGTTCATTGAGCATAGCGCTAAGTTCCAGCGATTTCGCCATGAGAACTATATCATCGGCAAATCGAAGATGCGGTGAAGAGTTTCGGGGATATAACATCGCCCTATCTTACACCTTTTTGTACTTGGATCGGTTTCGTACTCTGGTCCTGTACTCAGATATATGTTGTAGCCTTACTGTATAAGCTCTTTAATGCTTTGATGTGCCGATAGTCAATTCGGCATCCATCCATGTCTCAACGGAATCAAAACGTCAGAGGAAAAGTCAAACGGAAAGGCCTTTTTGTAGTCCACATACACCAAATATAATGGCAGATTATACTCCTCAGCCCTCTGTGTAATCTGGCGGAGAGTATCTAAGTGATCCACGGTGCTAAAGCCTTTGCGGAATCCGGTTTTTCCGGGAGGCTTGAATTCATCAAGTCTGCGTGCGAGACGGTTTGTGATTGCTCTCGAAAACAGTACGTAAACGCGGCTCAGAAGCGATATCGGCCTATAGTTCTTCAAAAGGGTTTCAACACCCTTTTTGATAAACAACATGACCAGGCTTCTGCTTCACGTTTCCGGTGTTTCACCGGAGCGTGTGACGGAATTGAATTGCCTCCGAAGGACTACAAGTATCGGCTTAACTCTTGGGTCGTTACTATAGCACTGTTGCATGGTTGTATCGTCGATGTGTACAGCTGTCCATAGAACTTCTCCATCTCACTCAGAATCTCAGCCTTCGTAGAAATAATGGCGCAAGTGTTGGTCTCCAGCTTCGTAAGTTGATTTTGCCCAATAGATAGATCTTTAGCGAAGACTTTGGAGCTTTGGTTCCGCTCTATCGCCTCTTGAATAACAAACTGTTTTAATTGGTATATGTATCGCCATATGCATTTAGAGAGCTGCCTGTTCAGCTGGCTGTACTCTAGCGTGTCATCCAGCGGGAGCTCAGTTTCTGGCTCAGTTTCAAGCTTGTGGAAACTGTCTATGGACAGTTTCCACGAGCTTGCTATTGATATCGTCATCTAGGCTCTGAAAACGATTACGAAGTTAGAGTTGAAAGTTTCGGGGGTTTGGATCATGGCACGAGATGGACGGAGCTCAGACTTCACCAGACGATACCTTTCTTGATTATGTTAAGGTTCAAGATGCCTCTTACCATTCGGTGATCGTTTCTGGTATGCAGCCCAGCGCAAAAAAAGCGCATAAAAGTGCTGAGCTCAAAATAATTCCCGATTAAAATCTGGCTATTAAAATTGATATTCTAGGTTGTCTGGGGAAGTACCTCTACCTCAAAAAAAAAAATCGCAGACAAATTACAATCCCTAGAGGGTTGTTGTGTTTCTGTGTTTGGGTGAGGTCGCCAGTAAGCTCCCAAGAAGTTGCTGCGTTGGCAGCAGAGGTGGCTTCGCTAGACTGATACTAAATATATTACAAGCGCTCATAGACTACGGTAACCATTTTACATCAGGCGGGCCGTACGCTTGTATGCCATTCGACGTTATATGCAAAAATGGATGGACGGAATGGAGCGTTAGGAAAACTTCTAGGCAGTAAAAATTGGAGTCAGAAGGCACAACTCGCTATACACAATGCAGTGCTGGCCCCAACGCTTACTTATGGAAGCGAGCGCTGGGTATGCCAGAAAGAGCATGAAAGTAGGATATACGCGGTCGAAATACGAGCATTGCGCAAAACTTGTGACGTAACACTTGCAGACCAATGATGATGTTAGAAACAATGTTGGTCTGAAAGAGAGCGTCGGTGTTAAAATAAGCAAAGGCATGCTCAGTTCAGATATGTAGAAAGAATGCAGGATGAAAGAATGACGAAGCAAAACGCAAGAGTAGAAGGATGTAGGAGCCGAGGAAAGCCAAGACTTACGTACCATGACCAAATTGGTTGTGTTCTATCCGAAGGTGATGTCAAATGAGCAATGAATGTTAAAGAAGCGAGTGATGTGTGTAAGGATCGAGTTACGTGGAGTACTTAGGTACTCTCTTCCTATCCCACAAGGGATTTGGCGTGAAGGCATAGCATAGAAAGTAATAAAAAGATATATTGGTGTATAGTCGCAAAGAATGACCCAAATGTGCTTCCTTGTGGGATTCTTAGCATTATTGCAGAAAAGTGCTGAGCTCAAAATAATTCCCGATAAAAATCTGGCTATTAAAATTGATATTCAAGGTTTTCTAGGTTTGAAACAGAATGAGGCTATTATCGCTGTCTATAATCGACTGTAATTAAAAAAATATTACCCGAACGTCCCGATCCCTGCTATTAACGTAGCAGCTCCATAGTAACTTACAGGTAAATTCATTCGCATGAATATTACAATCCTTTAGAGGATCATTTATTCGTAACAGTCTTTTCCAGATGAGGCACTAGCATGTCAGACTGTAGGCTTTACCTTTTTTGACAGAGAATCATTTAACATTTGTCGTGTACTTCGTGCGGTTAGCTTTGGCAGGTTATTGTACAAATTATTCTGAGCTTGGCATGACGTCAAAACCAGCGTCAAGGAGCTCATCAATTGACGAGATCTAATTGACAGCCGGCGCTGGAAACACTATATTGTCTTGTGAATGCAGGCAAAAATCCAAAATTCAAGTCATACCTAGACATTCTCCTTGACTTAAGAGAGTCAGATGCGACCTTCACGGATGAACAGATCCAGGCTGACGTTAATACTATCATCGTGGGCGGCCAAGAAACAACGGCTACGACCCTGCTTTATTCGCTGCTAATGTTGGGGTGTCATTTGGATGTGCAAGAGAAATTATATGCTGAGTGAGTTAATGTACCGAGTATATTTTTCATTTTCTGTCTTTTATCGCAAAATATTTTAAATATATACCGAAACATATGGTATTAGATTATAGAATACAGTATAAGTAAAAAAGTAAGTCGTGTTGTCTTGAAAATTTTTTATTACTCCTCTTTCACGAAACCAGCGAGCAGAGGGTCGACGGCGGTATCCCCGTCTCGCTCCGTGAAAGTCTCAATACACTCAAGAACATCAACCTGCGAAAAAGCAAAGCTTCTTGTGTAGACGGCATCTCAATCAATGTCTCTAAATACATCCCAAGCACCCTGTTAGAACTTCTCGTGGTGATACACAACGCCGGTCTTGCGACGTATACTAATATACTCTCTTGTACAGAAAAGATCGCCAATGTGCACTAGATGCACAAAAAAGAACAGATTTATCGAATTACAGACCTTTTACTATCCTTTTATCAAAAGTAATGAAGCTGGTGATAATCACATGACTTTTAGCATACTTAGAAGTTCACGAGTTGTTCAGGTCCGTGAATATGATTTTCGCTACGATCGTTCGACCGGTGATCTTCTTGTGTGTCTTATATAATTGGACTTCGACGATTGAGAGTCAAGGTAAGGCATGGGCTCTCAGAGGCTAGATATGACGAAACGAAAGCGTTCGGTGAATCGGCGTGTGGCATCGGGCTATCAAAGTTGCTATCGTTGTTAATTGATGGCATTCATTGCTATGTGGGCTACAACACCGGATTATTACGCAGTTCTTATACAGGCGGTCTTAACATACCTCCTACTATAGTTAGCTTTCGGCAGGAATACCTGGATACCAGCTAAAACCTTGTGACTTGGTTCAGAGTTCACATACATTGAAACTGAAACCACCGCATGGTTGCGTAATTTGCAGTTCCAGAAAAGTTTTTATTCCAAGAACTCTCAAATTGTAGAACGAACTCTACGACGAGGTTTTCTTTTGTAATTTTAATTACGTACATGGATTATTGTCAGCCCGCCTCTTGAGTTAGTAATGTGAATGAGCAAGTGGAGAGGAGGCTCAGTGCAGGTTAGCTTAGGTTAGGTTCTCTGGATCATTTCTTTTATATAGCTTAGTATTCAGAGTAGATGGCGCGGTGATTGATTGATACCTATTTTGACTGATTTAAGTAAGAAGTAAGCTTAGTGGATAAAAAACTGGGCTATTAATCGATTCGAAAGACTTGTGATCTAAAGAAAGGTCAGGTTGTCCCTTTGGATTGTGAAGGTCAGACGGCAGTCGCTCCTTCTAAAATGAGTATCTACGCCTAATATTTAGGTTTAGGGAGCGGACTCAGTCGATCCTAGTGAGTTTGTCAACGGAATAATACTATGAAGAAGTAGAAGTATAGATAATATGAACTAATAATTTGTTCATATTGTCTTCAATATAACTGTTAAAAAACTAACTGTTAAAAAATGTGGATTTGGGCTGCGCTCAGCTACCATGGTACAACGTATGAGCTAGCGACGGAGAACGTCATATATCGTCAACATGGTACCAGCTCAATGTAGCTGATTTAGATAATTCACCTTAATACAACGAAAGCCGTGTGAGCACATGTGGCCGTAGCACAGCCCTACTCTCATTATTTTAATGTCTCCATGAAACCGCGGGTAGATACGAGTATCGTTCGCCATTTCTTAAGCATGCGCGGGGATATGGAAATCTTTGATTTACGTAGAATTTTTTTCAAAAAGATGAATGTAATATATTACACCCTCTGCTGCCTATTCTAGGGGTTGTCAATGAAACTTCACGACTATAACTACTGATCACTACTGTTAGTAGGAGGTGGCTCGCCAGTCACACCTCAGCCGTGGTCAACATCGGTTTACATCATTCAGGGGAGTCGTCGAGGTGTGCTGCGCTTTCTCTGAAGTTACTCATGGTTTTATGCCCTTTAATACATTTGCCTCTAGAGCATATAGTACTAACGTCTCTCCTCTGAACGGCTAATGACGATAAATCAAAACTTGAACTGTTAGCACTACGGGTCTTCTTGTTTTTCCACTTCGATAGATGAAGACATACAGACACGAGCACCGGTGATCTGGAGCAATGGTTGGTGGTTACCGTAGCCTTTAAACGTTTTCAATAAGGAAGGCATTTCCCGCTGGTACTGGGCTATTAAACACAAGGGATGGACCGGAAGTAACAATCAGATATGGTAGTTAAGGCAGGCCTTATCTGATTGTTACTTCCGGCAAGCGGTGGCTTGCCACTCACTAGATGGACCATATAGAAAGTGATTTGACAGAGGTGTCGAGAGGCGTGCTGCGCTTTCTCCGCAGTTACTGACGGCGTTATGCCCTTTAACCCTTTTACTTTTTTCACCCTTATCTTTATCTATACATACAATGCGGAAATGCTACAAATGTTGCATTGTCTGTTTCAGAATGAAATTCATATATGGTGACAGTAAACGTCAAGTGGAGACAAAAGATCTTAACCAGATGAAGTATTGTGAGGCTGTGGTCAATGAGACGCTCAGGCTGTACCCGCCGTTTCCGGCCCTGATGCGATTAGCTGACCGGGATCTGAAGCTCCGTGAGTATTTATGATAAATTCCAGATCTTCAACTCGTGGCAGCTAATGAAGCGATTTGTAAATGATTATCTAGAATTTCGGCATTTACCGCAGTAATACTTATGATCAGTGTTAGAAAAAAGAAACATCTGATTTATATATAGAATAGAATATCTTTTATTTACCAGAACATACAATAGTTTACAAAGATGTTACAAGTAGGCAGGTACAGTATGTTCACCTTATATTCTAAAGCCATGCGAATATTTCCTGTCAGACCCCGTTATATACGTTTTCCCATACATTTCTTGGCGGAAAAGCGGCCCGCGGGTAATGAGAGATTAAGTATAAGGCAACAGACAATGTCAAATTATTTCATTTTAAAATTCGTCGCATATCTAATAATAACAGTTTTTTTTGCAATCAATATGATCAGTTAAGTAATTTAATTATTTATCTCATGAGAGAAAAAAAAATATTATTACATTACATATCAATATTATTAGTCATAATAGTTAGCAACCAAATTTTCTCAAAGAATAAAAGCTGTTCATGACAAGCCACTTTTTTAAGTTCAGTCTTAAATCGCTTGAATGGCATTTCTCTAATCCCTTGAGGTATCCTATTATAAATTTTAACAGTATTAATCAAGCAGTTTCTTTCTAATAGACTGCTGCGACATATTGGCATTCTTAATTATAGCATACATAACATTTTACAACAATGTAAATATACATTAAAAGTTACAGTATTGATCTTGATTGTAATCTAAATATATATGCCTAGCGCCTGGCTAGGCTGGCTTACTACAGAATTGATGAATATATAACTGACTGACTGTGTTCGGAAATAATGCAGCACAGACAACTTGTTTTTAATTCCACAACTTGATATCATTATGACTGTACTAAAATGCTGACGTAAATTTATTGTAATATCAATTTGACGATTTGAAAAGAGACCTTTATTGGCAAATTTCTCTCGGCATTTCTATTTCGCCTATAGTCCTTTTACAAATATCAGTAGAATAGAATAATAAGAAAATCGAATATGCTAAAATGATATTACATTTTATAAATGTAACTCATATTTAAGTGTCCGCGAGATATTGGACCCTCGCTGAAGAATTTTTATCTTTTTTATCATTAAATAAAAAATGCAATTTCTTGTCCTAAATGAAACAAACACTCGGTAGAATTCTACCGAGTGTTTGTAATATAATATACTCTGCTGAAAATTATATGCACCATATGTAATTACATAAGGTGTATATAATTTTCAGCAGAGTATATTATATTGCTCAGAATATCAATAAACAGTTAGGCAGACGATATCACAAAAATATATATTTTTTAAAGGACTCATTAAAGATTCTACATTGGTTCACATGTAAATAATCTTTTACTAAACTCAACTAAAATCAAATGTATAAAATTTTGTCTACGAAATGTGGTGCCAATAAAGAAGTTCTCATTGACAATAAGGTACTACGAGTAGAATTTATTAATGATACCTACTGTATTCCTTGGAATTATAATAGACTCGAAATTGCAGTGACATATAAATAGGCCTCCATATAAATTCACTCGCCAGTAAGCTCAGTTCCACTGCATATGCAGTTAGGAGAATTATACAATTGAGATATTAATTATTCAAACTTAAAAATCCAATGAATTATCGTCGAATTTCGGCCACCAGGCGACATCTAATAAGAATAATTACATTATGTAGGCGACAATAATTTTACCTTTATCCATAGAATCGTGTACCGTACCAAAAGGAGCTGGATGTGTGATCAATGCATGGGGTGTGGGACGATCGCGGCGTGTCTGGGGACCGGATGCGAAGGAATTTCGTCCAGAGCGTTGGCTGGAACCCGACAGTCCAGGACAATCTATCGCCTTTCTCCCCTTCAGCTATGGAAGGAGAGCATGTATAGGTAAAATATACCGTGTTAAGATAAGCTAGTTATAGTTTGTGTGTTGGAGTTCTTTTCTTAGCAAGATACATGATGAGCTCGGTGGCGCAGTGGTGAAACGCGCTGTTACGCTACTTTGGCACCAACGCCTGTGGGTTCGATTTCCACACAGGACAAACATTTGTGTGCATGAACATGTCTGTCTTTTGAAATAGGTAGGGCACATCAAAACAGTCCTTCTGGGGATACTTCTCCAGGAGGTACTCCTACATCTCACGGAAAACCGTCGCCTAATAACAACTCACTAGAGGGTTGTTGTGTTTCTGCCTGTGAGTGAGGTCACCAGTAAGCTAGGGAGTTGCTGCAGCTGTTAGCAGCAGAGGTGGTTTCGCGCTGGTGATATTTAATGTATTGCAAGCGTTTATAGGCTACGGTAACGGCTTTACAACAAGTTGGCCGTATGCTTGTGTTTGTCGACGACATATGAAAAAAAAGTCTACAGCTTTGATTGAAAGATTACCAAGTTACAGAGCATATGCTATAAGAAGGTGTGGAGGGTGGGGGATATATATATAGCCTCTTCAGAGCATAGCTCTTTCCATGTATTTATATATATGGAAAGAGCTATGCTCGGGGTTTCTCTGCGTGATAGAATCAGAAATAATGTTATCAGCAGTAGAACTATAGCCCAAAGGATAAGTAAACTGAAGTGGTAGTGGGCCGGCTACGTAGTTCGCAGAATCGACTACCGCTGGGGACGAAAGGTTCTTGAATGGCGTCCCCGTACTGGTACTCACAGCGTGGGACGATCCCCCACTAGATGGACCGACGACCTCAAGAGGTTTGCAGGGAGTCGATGGATGCAGGTGGCACAGGATCGACACGAGTGGCACTTTAGAGGGGAGGCCTATGTAACAGTGAACGAATGCTGGCTGAAATGATGATGAAATAATGATGATCTTTAGTTTTGATGGAATATAATGGATCATGGTTTAGAAAGGTTACAACAGTTTAGACCATAATACAACCTTGAAATCATTGCCTAAATGCTTTTAATTTTAATTGAAGATAACCAGTAAGAGAGAGAGAGAGAGGGTAAGATGTCCATGTGAGATATGACCACCAATGCTAACTCATCACATTGCAGCTAATTGGTCTCCTTTCAACCAAAGGGGTTTAGAGAATACTCAACCACGCTGCTCAACTGCGGATTGGTGGAAGCCAGTGTTTTCAAGCCGCGAAGGCCACTGGCTTAACGACTGTAATCTATCGACAACATCCGAACGGATAAGCTCGAGATAAGCAAACCCACCACAGATAGGCTGTGGTCCATGTTGCTTAACCCGCGTTTTCGGTTGGAATGACATGCACAACGACGTTATAGGGCTCCCAAAATGTAGATAAGTTACCATTTACATACTCGTAGCACTTCCATACAACAGCTATCGAGTTCTCTATTAGTAACACTGTATGTAATTTCTATCGTAGGTAAAAAATATTCAATGGCGCTTCTGAAGACATTCCTGGCACGCTGCGTGCGGGAGCTGGAATTCAAGTCGGACGCTGACAAGATGGAGTTCAAGATAGATCTGGCTTTGCGACCTATCACCGGCAATCTGTTACAAGTTCGACTGCGGAAGTAGACGGAAAATGATGATATTTTTGTTGCTTATATTTCCTTGACTGATCACTTGATTTCATAGTTAATATTCAGGCGCTATTTTGTGAAAATGAAATTTGCAGCAAATTTATAGGCAATTTTAATTAACTATTTTTTTTATACAATGGTAACGTTGCGATTCTAGTGTACGATATAATTATTTATTAATTGCTTAAAGTAACAGAAGTTATTCCTGGTCATTTGATATGGATCCAACGCCTAGATGCCCATTTGAGAAGATTAATATTACGCGGTTCACCCGCTACGTCATTAATATATCAATATACCCGTGAGCAATTATCCATAGGTTACCGTAACTGATGACCTTCAGGCAGGCCGTACGCTTGTTTACTTAGTGGTATATAAAAAAGAGTAGATGTTGCTCGGTGTTGGAACTACTGTGAGTAAGAACATTATTGGGCTATTGTAATTAAATCTGTAGGGATTAATGGTACTGGGCTATTACAGAAGAGGGACTAACGCCTGGCATAACTGTCATATCTGATCACTACTTCCGGCAGGCGGTGGGTCGCCACTCACTGAAGGAACCCCCGAAATGCCATAGAAATTCGTCCGGGGGCAATACTGTCGTGAGTGACTCGGGGCTGTCGAGAAGTTTGCTGTGCTTTCTATGAAGTTACGATTATTATTACTATGAGGACAATTTGTATTTCAGTAAAATTACCTAAAAATAGGTCTCTGTTATTTTAGTAATAATACTTTTAGTGTGTATTGGCATAATTTGTCGGATGATATTTTGTTGTATATTCTAAAAAAATATCCTAGAAAATATTCTTACATAACAATCTAAAAATATTTTATTAATCCTTATCTAGTAATCAAACTTTAGTATAAAACCAGTTGAGAATGCGCAAGCTTGCGTTGCCAGAGGAACACCTGGCTCGTCAATTATATAACAATTCAATTATTTTTTTTTGTCGACCATTTTGACTATGTTCCAGGAACGGTGTTCCTGAACATTCCTATTCTACTTTTTTATGCTGAATCCGAAATCAAAATTCGAATATTCGAAAAAAAGCGACAGACACACTCCCACACAGACAAATATATAGATTTCATATAGGAACGGTGTTCCTGATAAGAGACAAAATCATGTATTTGTGATATTGGGTTTAAATTCCATTTCAATCATAAAGTCTCACTAATTGAAAATATGTTGACTTACTGCAATGAACTTTAAAATATTTTTCAATCAGTCTCAAGAGTTCAAGTAGTGACTAATTACCATAAACGGAGACAGTTTGTTAGTTTATATTTGTGAAACGTGCAGAATACATTCTTGTAACAAGTCGTTATGGGACTACGTAATTGGAAGGAAGTACAAAACTCTCTCATTTTTGGCGTGTGTTTTTGTAGCATAAAATATAGTGATTACATTGTCTATAGTTTAACCTTTACTTTTAATTTTAATTAAAGGAATGACTGTTATATATTAAATGTATTCTTCTTCATAATAAATATATTAATAATTATGTTAATTATTCTAGTGTCTCGTTTGTTTAGATTTCTCAAATTTTTATCTCTAGTATTAATATTTTACCAATTACACTTAAACTTACTTACTTTTGCAACTAAGACTAAATCAAAATCAAATTTAGCTTAATTAAATTTGATTTTCTCATTTATATTAATTTTGAGATTTTTAATATAATCTGTGGCAAAAAATGGTATGGCTTCATAGATATTGTCTATGTTGATCATAGACAGTTGTTGTTAAAATAAACAGAAATGGTTTTTAACGCGACTTCGCTAACGCTAAGTTTGATTTTGATTGGAAAATTTTAGTTGCAAAAGTTTTAAAATGTGTCATTTCCCTTCAACCGAAGGCAATTGGAGTATACTGCATCACGTTATTCGACTGCGAATTGGCAGAGGTCAGAATTTTCAAGACGACTGAATGCTCTTGATTAAGCTGACGGCCGTCTATCCACAACGGCCGGATCTTAGAAGAAACGGCTTAGAAGCTTGAGACAGATAAATGTGTAGGTATACCCAATCTGTATATGTGAAGTTTACACTACCGCAATTAGTGTGTGTTCTATATAAGAGATTGAGTACCTACTTAATTAACTAACTATCCATGTGCTAGTGAGTGGGTCCTGACTACTGAGAGTACTGCCACTGGTCATCAATTAAGAACATTAATTACGAAAAAATCAAACTTGGTTTTATTTAACAATTCCTAACACAACTACCTATGTCAACCAGTACGCAGTAACTGGCGACCACGCGTCACACATTTAATCCTTACACACAAAACGCTGACACGCAACCTTCAAAGTACATGTGTTCCCACATTTTCAGTATAATTTCAATAACTGTACGGGCCCCTTCGATACGACCCGTACACTTTCGTAAACGAATTTGTAAAATAATAATATGTAGGTACTGGCGGGTCTGTTCTTCTACCTCCGGTTGTAAGTCGCAGGTGCGGATTGGTGCAGAATGAAACGCTTGATGCTGTCTTTAGAAGTATGAAGCCGAAGGAAGAAACTCTTCAGAGGTTGGGACTTGTCTGGCTTCCAAGTAACTGACGACTGGGGGCCATATTTATACCCCCGGTGTGTGAGCGAGCGGCACTACTGTGTGAAAGAGACAACGATAGCCAAAATCGCCCAGAGTTGGAAGAATTACCTTATCGAGCTCGCGATCAAAATTACATCAGAGTTGTTTTATTTTTACATACTTTTGACCATTTTCCATACAAGTTTATAAAACTTTTGATAAAAGTTCTTGCTAAAACCTATGGGTCAGTAAAATTTACACATGAAAATGTTTTATTCAGACTTAAAACTATGACGGTAGGTACTTGTAACATTTACAACTATAGCTGTTGCCGCCTTTTTTATTTTTTTTATTTTCGCCCAAGAAAATTGAAGACCCACAAAAGAAGGACCAACCCACACCCGGGTGTGCATTAGTCATTCTTCTGTGAGGGGCACCCTCCGGAAAAAAGGAGGGAGGAGGTGAAATCTTTTAAAGATACCATTTCGTGCGAACGAACTGATTATGTCGGATTTCCACCGACTAAAACACCCCCTGGGACTGCTTTTAGCCGGGAAGGCTATAAAGGCTTCATCTGAAGCGATCACCCCAGGGGAACGGGGTGACGCAAATGTTGCCGCCACTAACCCAATATTTATATACTTTATTATATATTTAGCTTGCAACAGCTCGTACCTATAACTAATGTATAAAGTATAAAACGTGTAAACGTATATCTATGAAACTAATATGTAAAGCTGTCTATTTAATGTAAAATGACTATCCTATGTATCTTATATAAAAAACAACTATAACTATATGCCTTAATAACTACGCGCGACGGTTTTCTATTTACATGATATAGTTGTCGCGAACATATACTCCCGCCGCAGCTGTCTCAGCTGGAGCCATTTTTCGTGTTCGCGCCGTCCACCGTCGCTGTAGGCAGGATCATCAGCTTTTTTGTAGGTCTTCGCAGCACGCCCTTGTTGGTCCGCACGTCCACCGCTCGTGTCTCGCCGTCCGGTCCGTGGTAGGTAGCGACGACTACACCTCGTGGCCACAAGTTACGAGGTAGAGTGCCGTCTGCGATGAGGACGAGGTCATTGACCCGGATCGCGCCGTGTGAAGCCCGTGGATCCTGCCGGTGTTGGAGTTCTGGCAGGTACTCCTTCACCCAGCGATTCCAGAAGTGGTAGGCGAGCTGTTGACTCACGCGCCACTCCCGTCGCCCCGTCGCGTCGGCGTCGGTGAATGACCCCGGCAGTGGCACTCGTGATGGCCCTCCCATCAAAAAATGGAATAGAATTTTACTGGAGACCTCATTCACAAGCAGGAACACAACAACCCTCTAGGCAGTTGTCATTTGGCTGCAGTTTTCTGTGAGGTGGAGGTACTTCCCCAGATGTGCTGGAAAGCAGTACTTCAGCGCGGAACAAAGACTTATATTAAACAAGCCGACGGCGGGGAGGTAACCCTCACACACTGGAACCGTTATGGTTGCGTACTGTGCGCTTTCAGCGGAGTATTCTTCCGTGAACTGTCAAGTTGTGGAACGAACTCCCAGCCGAGGTTTTCCCAAGGGACTACAGCATAGTGTTTGTCAAGAAAGGCGTGAAGATGTTTTCACAGGGTCGGCAACGCATGAGTGACACTCCTGCTGTTGGAAATGTCAATAGGCTACGGTAACAGTATCAGGCAGGCCGTACGCTTGATTGCTACTTTAGTGGTATAAAAAGAAAAGTAAATTATTTATCTTATTAGGAAAACATACAGTAATGTTATAACTAGTGTTAACTACAGATTAAGAACGAATAGTTTACATTTACATTGTTTTCGCATACAATCTGAGAAAACTTGTTTGTTTTTATGACAAAAAAGAATTAAACATCGCTCGAAGCAATAAGATCTCAAAACCTGATACTAAATTTATTATGTTACAAGGCCGCGCGGCAGTCTTTGGCCGCGCCTTAGGTGGCGACAGGGGTGAGGCGGGGGAATAAGATGCACACGAGATTAAAAATGTCAAGATATATCTGGAGATATACGTAGGCAATTTGGACTCTAAATCACTACTGATATACCAAAAATATGTGTAAATAAAAAAAGACATTTGATGTGGTTGATAAAATATAATTAGAAAAAAAAAAACACATGAAACTATTCTGAAATATTATCCTCAACATCATTTGATTCTGGGCTTTCTGTATCAGAATCTGAATCATCTTGCAAATTTATTATAAATTCATCCATTACAGCATTAATTCTCCTGTCGTGATTACAGTATTCCTGTTAAATTTTTTGGACTGGATCATCACAAATCTGCCATTTTGTGGCAGAAAAATCAAAAAATATCCTTGTCAATATTGTAATTTTTTTCGTCCAATGTTGCGTTAATATGATTTCTCGCTAAGTTATTTTTAATATCAGCCCATACAAGTTCAATCGGGTTCAAATCCCGATGGTAAGGCGGTAGCCTTAGAACAGTATGACCTGCAGCTTTAGTAGCTCATCAATAGTGTATTTTTTTCTGTTTGATTAATATTAATCAATCTCAAAAGTTCCGCTTTAACCATCGTCGAAGAAAACGGCACGTCGTGATTTCGCAACCAGTTCTGCATATTAATTTTCAAATTGGACATAGTTGGCTTTTTATCTATTTGTACACAATGATAAGCTGCATAATTATGTAAATTTGTTTGGATATCAAAAGAGGGATGCCTGAGTTTTTTGGCAGTATTTTGATCAGTGCTCACCTAGTCATGAAATGCACGGTAGGGGAAAAAATTGTGACCATTCCAAACAAATGTAGCCATTTTTACGGAATAAAAAGATTTTGACTTTGACTTTGACATTGTCCATAATGACAACAGAGTTCGACGGAAGTTTAGGTATTAATTTACGGTCTAGGTACCCAATTGTGAAAATTTCCAGAGTTGATTAACAGCACTTGGTATATCGTTAATATACATTCTAAAGAGGAGCGGTCCTAGTACGCTGCCTCGCGGGACACCATACATTACGTGTGTTTGATCTGTACGTTTATTCATATTTTGTTACAGGATTAATAGTTTTAATTTCAGTTATTTTCTGACGATCAGTTAGATATGACTGGATCAAGCCTAAAATATTGCCCCTTATTCCGCAAGATTCGAGTTTATCAATTAAGATACAATGTTTGACATAATCGAACGCTTGTGTCATATCACAAAATATCGGAAGGAAAGTCGCCCGTCTCTATACTTAAATTAATTCATTGAGACCCATTATATACTTGTTGTCATAACGCGCATGGCGGAATTCAACCGTCTGGGCCTCAACAGGTTAAGAATATGACTCAGATGATGGCATATATTACTATTAACTGCTTTGATTACTTTCGTTGAGAAACCATCATATCCGACACTGTTTGTATTTTTTAATTATTCTATTAATGTCTTGTGGTATACTAGGTAATATAAACATTGATTTTTGTAGTCCATATTTAAGGTGAGCAATCGGATTCTTATAGGAAATGTCAATTAGATTAATTTTATCTATAAAATAATTATTAAACGAATTTGCTATTTCAGTTGGATTGGAGATAAAGTCATTTTCAATTTTAATTCTTGATATAGATCATTTTGGTACATTCAATCTTGAGTTATTAATAAGTTGCCACTTTGTTTGCAATTTATTATCAGAGGTTTGAATTTTATAGTTGTTTTGAGCACGTTTAGTCAAAAATATTTTTTTAAGTAATTTAGAATAGTTTTCATAATTTAATTTATTATTTTTGCGGCATTGCCAGGACTTCCATAACAAATACCTCTTATTTTTGCTACAGATTTTTAAGCCACGCGATATCGATTTTGGTTTCTTAGTGACATGTATCGTAATTTGTTTTTGGGGAAAGCATAAATCATATAAAAGTTTTAAATATTCAATAAAACTACTATATGCAGTAGTCGAATCAGTGGCATTATACATTTCAGAGAATGATAAACTACTTATATATGTTTTGAATATTTGTATATTTTCAATGCTGTAATCTCGTATGGTTTTACGCCAAAACTTTAATTAATTAATTTTTTTAACAGGGAGCTTTATTAATTGCGCTGTGTGATCAGATAAAACTAATTCGAACACCTCTGTCTTACATTTATATTTGAAATTATGTGCAAGGTTGTCAGTCAATACAGGTTTTACTAGCTAGTCTTGTCGGTTGTTTTAGTGCTATCTACAAATTATAATTTAATAGTAAACATTCTAAGTCTAAAGATATATTATTATTTTTTAACATGTCAATATTTACGTCGCCCGTTAGTAAAATGTTATTGCATTTTATTTTAGACATAAATTACAAGATTTTTTCTAATTTATTGCAAAAATACATTTAAGTTATTCGATTTCGGTATTCTGTAAAGACATACTATTACAATGTTATAATCAATTAATTAATTCAACATTCAAACACATTATGTTTTGATGTAGAATGTATATATATTTAGTTTCGAAAAAGGTCAAAGTCATTAGTGTATATATTAGTGTCTTTTCCTTGTATGCCATTTACATTATTACATTGCATATCATTTATTTTGCTGTTGTATTGTAGAATACATCCATAATAAGTCTCTGCAGATTTTCGAATATAATTCGCATACCTGAGTTATTTACTCGGCCGGGCCTTTTAGTAAACATGTTATAATCATAGTCTAAATCTTTATCGGAGTCTAGAATATAGGCATGTTCATGTGTCATAACGTCTAAGTATAATTGGTTGTTCAAATTTTCTACTCTTCAGTTAAACACATCATTTAAATAACCACATTTATATGTTGGTAGACAGAGTATAACATTCGTGTGTTTTAATTATAATAAAACTTCTCTAATATGGTAAATCAAATTGAAATAGTTTATAGTTATTTTAAAATTTTCCTCTCCGACGAACAGTATACAAAAATCTGACATCGTGAAACTAGTCAATTTATTTTCTATCCCCTTAATTATATCACGCATATTGCTGTTTGGTGTAATGGTATAATTCTGAGTAATTTTTCAATGTGGATTCTGCAATAGGTAGGATGTTGTTATGTATATTTGTAGTAATATAGTAATAATATAGTCAATATGATCCTTGTATTAGTCATAAATCATGTACCACCCCTAAAACGCGAATTTTCTCTACATTGACAAGTGGTGAACCGTTGAGTGTATATCTAAAGTCGAAGGCTTTTGGTTTACGACTGAAGGTCATGCTATAACAATTCAAATCGTTAAGATCTAATTTATTTATTCTACAGTTCTCTTCGAATTTATTGAGGTCCTGCTGCAGAGACAGACAATCGTCAAAGTCATGTATTTGCTTATAACTAACTATGTTTGCTTATATATATATATGTGTAATTATAGTTTATTTATGCTGAAGGTTCTAACTCATCATCTGCCGACCTTCATATAGGAAGAATTCTGATCGGAGGGAATCGCATTTCAGATGTTCCGAGGACAGTTGCCTAACATAATGCGCTACATGTCGCCCGCGCCGCCTCCACGAGGAATTAGTTTTGATTAAGAATATAGTATCATATCAAGCTAAAGTATTCAAGTATCAATGAACCTGTTACTGTAAAAACTGTTGTATGAAACAATATTATTTGAATAATCAAAATAGTCCTTGTAAAAAGTATAGGTAATATAGAGTTAGTTTATATCTAACTGACAAATATCTGAAAATGTTTCAGAAAAGATTTCACATCATTATTAATTGTACTCATATACATACATATATTAATAAATAACTGACAAAAATATCTGGAAATAATTCAGCACTGACGACCTGTCCTTAATAATTTTTAATTCTACCATTTGATATCATTATTGTACCAATATCCTGTGAATTTACTGTAATATCTAATTGTCAATTTTAAAAGATAGGTACCTATATTGACAAGTTTCTTTCGGCATTTCTTCTTCGCCAATAGTCATTTCCGAAATGCTAGCAGATTAAAAAACAAAAATAGCAACATAAAATTATATTTCAAAAAATGTAAGACGTGCGAAGCGCCCTCGAGGGCCCAATGGCATATAAAGGTTTTTTATCTTTATCTTTTTTAATCGACGTTTATGCTCTTAATCTTATGCTTTTTAAATCGTCAATATTGTTGCGCCCATGAAGTAAATATATATATAATAGAGACGTAATGATATGATTTTGCGAAGAAAAGATGGTCACCGCTACGGGTCGGAGAGTTTAGAAGAACGGGCAGCTCTTATTGGCTAGTTCACGGATCAATTTCGCGGCATTTATCGTCTTATTGGTTATAATATCTTCCCATTGGTCAGTAGGCTCGAATCGCTGATATTTAGCAGCTAAAATACGACGTTTTCATGAGTGAGGGCTCTCATGGCGCAGTCAAATGGGTTATTAGTTACTTTGCGCCCTATACTCTCTTAGAGGTACCTCCTTACCCATCTATCATCTGGGGAAGTACCTGCACCTCATAGAAAACCGCAGCCAAATAACAATTCCCTAGAGGTTTGTTGTGTTCCTGCGTGTGAGTGAGGTCACCAGTAAGCTCCTAAGGAGTTGCTGTGTAAGCAGCAGAGGAGGCATCGCGCGAGTGATAGATATATGTTTCAAGCGTTAATAGGCTACGGTAACAGCTTTACATCCGGTGGAACGTATGCTTGTATGCCTCCCGACGTTGTATAAAAAAAAATATATATATATAGTTGTTCTTTTTCTGGTTGTGAAAATCTACAGTTGCATTCTCTGACGAATTGACGATTTGGAAAAAGAACTGGTTTGGTAATTACGAGTATTTTCGGCATTTCTACTTCGCCAGTGCTATTTTGGAAATGTCATTAGGAAGAAAGAAAAATAAGAAATGTGTGAAAGAAAGACAAATGAAAACTATGTGAAACTGAAAACCGAAATTATGTAGTACATAAGATAAGATTTTATTACAAAAAAAAAATATGTGCGCAGTTGACACGCGGTAGAAGTGAAACGTACAAAAATGTGAACTTCAAGATAAGGAGACGAATATACGATAGAATTTGTGGAGTGGTAATGGATACAAGAGCCTTTAGAGGCCCCACTCTTGAGACGGACCACTACCTGGTGGTAAGCCGGTTTGTGGGCCTTTTTAGGAAGTGGAGGCACTGGCGAGTGCGTATCCCTTTCGGAGATCATGAAAGGATAATGAGCGAAAAATTGCAAGATGAAAGTGTAAGGAGACTGTATGTGCATCTGGTAAGTGAGAGACTTGCAAATGCAAGCCTCTCCGACTTAGATGTGGATGATTGTTGGAAAGTTTTGAAAGAAAGTATGGTGGATAGTGCAAAAGAAGCTTGTGGATGCGCAAAGAGACGTAAAACAGCGAAAGGAGATGCCTGGTGGGATGCGGAGGTTGAATCCTCCGTAGCAAGAAAGAGGAAAGCGTGGCTGGATTACGTATCATCTTTGCCTTTAAATGAAAGTATGAGAGAAAAGAAGAAAGAAATGTACCGTCTATGCAAGAATCAAACCAAGGCTTTAGTGAAAGAGAAGCGTGAAAGACAAATTATGAATGAGGAAGAGAGGCTGACGAAAAACTTCGAGGCAAATACCAAACTCTTTTGGAGAGAGGTAAAGAAGTCTCGGAGTGGTTCGTCGGCATCCAGAATGGATAAGATAAAGTCTAAAGCTGGTGTCATTCTTGCGAACACTCAGGAAGTGTTAGAACGGTGGAGTGAATATTTTGAGGAAATGTATGAGTATGCCTCGGACGCTGGCAATGAGAGTGAGTCGGATGCTTACTCCACGTTGACGGCGTCCGACGAAGGCATAACTATGGATGAGATCGAATGGTCGATACGAAGCTTGAAAAATGGAAAATCAGCGGGAATTGATCTGATCACAGCTGAGATGATCAAATTAGGTGGCACTTACGTCCGGGACGCCTTCTGGTACCTATGCAACCTATGCTGGAGAACTGGAAGGGTCCCAATGGACTGGAGACGCGCAGTCATCGTGCCCTTGTATAAAGGCAAGGGGTCACGCATGGACTGCGCCAACTATAGGGCCATCAGTTTGATCAGCTTAACAGCAAAAGTATATGGAAAGGTGATTGAAAGGAGAATGAGGGTGAAATCCGATGAAATGCTGTGGGACGCACAAGGAGGTTTCCGAAATGGAAGGGGATGTACGGATCAAGTTTTCTCGCTCCGCAATATCGTAGAGAAGCATCTGGCCATAGACCGGAAGGTTTTCTGCGGTTTTGTGGATCTTGAGAAAGCCTTTGATAGGGTTGTGCGAAAGGAACTGTGGGACATATTGCCGAGATATGGGATTGACGGTTCACTGCTCCGTGCTGTGCAGTCCACTTACAAGGATTGCTCAGCATGTGTGCGGATAGACGGTGGCATGTCACCCTGGTTTGATGTCAAAATTGGTGTCAAACAGGGTTGCATGCTATCTGCTAGGCTGTTTATCCTGTATCTCGATAATTGTCTGCAGAGAATAAGGTCAACGAATGTGGGATTGCGCATGGGTGACCTAGTGGTGAACTGTCTGCTGTATGCAGACGATGCCGTGCTATTAGCAGATACACCATCTAAACTGCAAACACTGGTCACAACGATGAAAGACGAATGTATGGAGAAAGGCTTACTACTGAATGCGAAGAAAACAAAGATAATGGTATTTGAAAGAGAAGAATCCAGAACTAATGTAAGGATTACGATTGACGATGAAGTGTTGGAACAAGTGGATGAGTTTGTATATCTTGGATGTGCTTTCAGCAGGAATGGAAGGTACACCGCAGATGTGGAAAGACGAGTGAGTGCTGGGAATAGTGTGAACGGAGCGTTGGGAAAACTTCTTGGCAGTAAAAACCTGAGCCAGAAGGCACAACTCGCTATACACAATGCAGTGTTGATCCCAACGCTAACTTATGGAAGCGAGAGCTGGGTATGGCAGAAAGAGCATGAAAGTAGAATAAACGCGGTTGAAATGCGAGCGCTGCGCAAAATTTGTGGCGTAAGGCTTGTAGACCGTATTCGCAATGATGATGTTAGAAATAGAGTTGGTCTGAAAGAGAGCGTCGGTGTTAAAATAAGAAGAGGCATACTCCGATGGTTCGGGCATGTAGAAAGAATGCAAGATGAAAGAATGACGAAGCAGATATACAATACAAAAGTGGACGGATGTAGGAGCCGGGGAAGGCCAAGACTTACCTACCATGACCAAATTGGTCGTGTTCTATCAGAAGGTGATGTCAGGAGCCCTAGAAACCGGCGAGCGTGCATGAGAAGAGCAATGAATGTTAAAGAAGCGAGTGAGATATGTAATGATCGAGTCACGTGGCGCTCGGTTCTCTCTGCCTACCCCGCAAGGGATTTGGCGTGAAGTTATAGATAGATAGATAGAGTGGCTTAGTGTACAACGAGCCTTATAAGTGTATGACGCAGAAGATTTGAGATTATGTTTCCTACAACTTAATTGTCAAAGAAGCTACTTTAAATATTCAGTCTGTTGGAACAGTTATGGCCGAGAGCTACTTGGCTTTTCATTCGTTCACTTCTCTGTGTTAAGTTTTAATAAATATCGAAAGTAAGTACCTAATTTTGTTTTAGAAAATATGATTATTAAAAGTGATTTCACAAAAAGTGCTGCAAAAACTAGTTTTAATTTCTTGCTTTGTAGTTTTTTTTTATATTTTTCTTATGGCGATCGTAGCGTGTTTTGACGAGCACTGTGGCGCAGTGGTTAATAAAGCTGCATTGACACCAACGCTCGTGGGTTCGATCCTACACAGGACTAGAGGACATATATTTGTGCACGAACATGTTTGTTTGTCATGGTCTGGATGTTTTTAAGAGAGGTAGAGCGCATCTTACGAGTGTAACAGTGTAGGAGGTTACTGGTATTCTCACTCACACGCAGGAACACTGCGTGCGAACACTGTTTTCTGTAATGTGGAGGTACTTCTAAAGTAGGGTTGCTTTGATGCGCCTGCCCCATCTGCTCTATCATTTACTCTGTAGATATAACCGGTCCACTGCGACTTCGGTTTGTTAACCATGTCTTTGACAATTTTGGTTAACCGTAGAGTTTTAATGTTCCAGGTTATAAGATAAACGATAAAAAAATATTTAATTGCCATTGGGCCGATGCGGGCATTTCGACATGTCTGGTCACGTGACGGGGGAACTGTGTCACATACCATCCCGAGGTGCAGTAGCTCATTGCCGGAAATCTCAATTACCCAGCGAGATGTCCGGCGGGCGTTGCTCTCCCTTGGCATTCATAAGTTGAGTGGGCCAGATGGCATACCGTCAGTGGTGCTAAAGCGGTGTGCTCCTGACTTGTGTTCTGTTCTAATGCATCTTTTCTTTCTTTCGTACTCGTAATGTGCATCCAGTGCCCAAAAAGGGTGATGGATCAGATCCATCGAATTACAGGCCTTCCCTTCTCTCCAAAGTGATGGAGCGTGTCAAAGTCAAAATCTTTTTATTCCGTAAAAATGGCTACATTTGTTTGGAATCGTCACAATTTTTTTCCCTACTGTGCAGTTCATGCCTTGGTGAGCACTGATAAAAATACTGCCAAAAAACTCAGGGGATGCCTGAGTTTCCATCCAAACAAATTTACATAATTTATTAATTACATTATAATTGGATCGACTCAATCCCAGGCATTTTTATCATTAATATAGTCAGATACTTTATAATATGCCCTGCTACATAATTTGGCTTTAATAGTAGTTTTATAATTTGTTTATTGACAATTCTCTTATATTGCTGGGAAGTTTGTTATAGAACTGTATACATTGCCCCATAAATGAATTACTTATTTTGTGGAGACGGCTTGAATGTAACACAAGATTATGCTTATATCTAGTATTTATGTAATGAGTATCAACTCTTTTTACAAAATGAGTATATGTTTTTATGGACATACAAAAGATTTTCATAGATATATTGCGATGTGTGATAAACATACCACTCCTGGCATACTTAGAAGATCACGATTTGATCAGCGATCGTCAATACGGCTTCCGTCACCGTCGTTCGACTGGTGATCTTCTAGTGTATCTAACATACCGTTGGGCTTCGGCGTTGGCTGTCAGCCTAGATATGGCGAAGGCATTTGATCGGGTCTGGCATCGGGGTCTTCTATCGAAGTTACCATCATACGGGCTGCCCGAGAGTTTGTGCAAATGGGTTGCCAGCTTTTTATTCAACAGATGCATAAAAGCCATGATTGACGGTGGATGCTACGATAGTATTGATATCAATGTTGGCATTGCTCAGGGTTCTATTCTGTCTCCGACGCTGTTTCTGCTGCATATCAATGATATATTGTCAATTGATAATATTCATTGTTATACGAACGACAGTACCGGGGACACATGTTATACAGGCCGTGCATATATCCCTCGTTCCCTTCTGTAAGAAAGTCGCGATAAACTTGTGTCTGAAATGGAGGGTACTTTGGCTAAAGTATCTGACTGGGGGCGGCTTAACTTTGTCGAATTCAACCCCATGAAGACACATGTTTGCGCGTTCACCGCTAAGGAAACCCCATTTGCTGAGGTTCCTAAATTCCAGAACACATCCCTTACCATCACCAACAGCATTAGGATGCTTGGTGCCGAGATTTCCAGTGACGTTCAATATAGAAGTCACCTAGTGGAAAAGGTCAAGCTGGCGTCCAAAAAACTTGGTGTGCTCAACAGAACAAAAAAGTAATTCAGTGCGGGGCAAAGAATTATAAGTCTCAGGCCAGACTGCACATGGAGTACTGCAGTCATCTTTGGGTGAGAGCACCTGGATACCAGCTTGGAACGTGTGACTCCGTTCAGAGACGAGCTGTGAGAATTGTAGACTATCCTAAGCTTACACACGGTATTGAACCCTTAAGTTTAAGGAGAGATTTTGCCTCCCTTGGGTGTTGTTTGTTTTTTTGTTTTATATGATGCCGACAGCTACTTTTTATAACCGCACCGCTCGCCGACGACGGAATTCACCCTCACGTGCTGGAACCGCAATGGTCTCATCGGTCTGTTCGGTTCCAGTAAAGTTTTCTTCCGAGAACTCTCAAGTTGTGGAATGAACTTCCAGCCGAGGTTTTCTCAAGGAAGTACATCATGGGGCTCTTCAAGAAAGGCGCGAAGAGGTTTTTAGAGGGTGGGAAACGCATGAGTGACATCCCTGGTATTGCAAATGTCCACATGCTACGATGACTGTTTTCCATCAGGTTGGCCGTATACTTGTTTTCCACCTCAGTGGTATAAAAAATGTCAAATAGTAGAATTAAAGATATATTTGTCAGTTACCTACGTATTCATCAATAATAAGTCTTTTTACGGAGAGTATTTTTGATGTGTATTTTGAAGTATTTTCATTAAACCTGTTGTATGCAATATATTATATAATCGAATACAGTTTACAAGAAAATATCTATCAGTCCTAGCAAGCTGATGTACCGTACTTACTTATTTCTGCTCTAAGATTTACACTGAAGTTTAAAAACACGGGCATCTACCTCACAAAAAAGTCCCTAGAGGCTTCTTGTCTTGAAGGAAATAACGCGCAGCTTTAATTGGCTAGCTCACGGATAAATATGACGTCACTTTTAGGCTTGAATCACTGAGATATTTAGGTGTAACAGAACGTTATTGTGAGCGCGGCGTGCCTTCATGCGTGGACAAGTGGTTTATTTATTTGTAGTTGTTGTATTCTCGTGAGTGAGTGAGGTTACCGACAAGCTCCTAGCAGCTGCATTAGCAGCAAGTGTGGCAACGCGCGAGCGATACTTCCTGTATAGCAAGCGATAATAGACGATAACCTAACGTCAGGTGAGCGTTGTATATCTCCCAACATTGTATAAAGAAAAAGATTTGCCAAGGAAAGTTGATAAGAAATGACTTTTAATTAATACCTAATTAGCAGCCACGGACTTCATCCGCTCGTATCCCGATATCACATGGGAGACTCTTTTTTAACTTTATTTCTTTTTCCTCGATTTCTAGGGTTCGTATCGTGATATTGCCCTGATTTTCATCTACACTTATAGATACGCTATATCGATAAATCTTGTTTTGATAGATCCCTAGAAAAATGTCCTATTTTCTTAATCATAAGTAAGGCAAAAGATACACTGTTGGTAGAAAATGGTTAGGTTTTTTTTTCGGGGAATACGAAAAAAATCTAATAATGGCACTGGAGGAGCAAAGGACAGCGACTGCAGATTGATAAGTACGTTAGCCCTTGCTTGCTTAGAGTCTTCGAAAAAGTTCACGAATCGCGTGATGATGCAATATAATCCTTCACCACGATAACGCGTTCGCACATTACACTAAAGGAAGCGTATTTAAAAGAATGTAGATACAGACAATGTATCAGCTTTTATATTTTGCTAAATATGTAGTACGAAATATATTACATACGTTACTAAATTTAGATTTATAATGCAATTTTTTTACACAGTATTATTTGTTGTTAGTAAATAGAGAAAATTTTCATTAATTTAATTTAAAATTTCTTTATTATCACTAAATTTTACACATTGTACATAATGACAAACAAAAGGTTTGTGCACACTGTGCACTCCACAATACTGATGGGACGATAGCTTGACTGGGGAAGAACACAACAAAAGATTTATTGTCCGACAATATTTATTTATTATTATTTATTAAAGATTCTTTGAATAACTGTTATTCTCATGGGTGAGTGTGCTAACATACATTGGCAGTCAGGGTGGCAAAGTGCGACTTACATTATTTAATTGTAAGCATTGGCAGGCTATGGTAACTATTTAATATCAGGTGGATTGCATGCTGCATGTATAAGATTTTATTTGAATAGTTTGTATTTTAGCCTATAAATAGTTTGTATACAGAAATTAAGGAATTTATAGAAAAGAGAAAGGAAAGTCCAAAGCTTGTAATATAAATCGATATTTAATCAATACAGCTATAGCAACCAGCAGGGCCAAAATTAGGTATATATAATAAGTAATTCACTTTACGTATAGTAACTTATAAATTATATTTATAAATTATCAGTTACATAATTTATTATGGTAACCAAACATAATGAAGATAATTACTATTGATAATAAATGAACATAATGTTTTTTTACAATTTTAGAAATACATGACTAATACGTACCTAAATTACAACTATAATACATGATTATTTACTTAACTTTGAGAGTGATCCGTCGCTGTCCACGTCTCGAACAGAAGTGCCCGTACTGAACGGCAGGGCAGCAACTTACAATAAGGCGTCGTCCCTACTTCGAACCGGCAAACAACGTGCACGTGCACAAGCAGGTGGTGTTGCTCGTCAGCCAGAAGCCACGCGGGGCGCACCGATTAGTCACTCCACCCACTCCAGTGCAATACAACTGCCACAATCACCCGTATATTATTCTAACACATGCATGCATAATTACTTACATTGTTCTTAAGGCGACACCTCGATCGTGAAGTTTTAAAATGGCTCCGCCCAATCACCCCGCGCCCCTCAATTGACACTCGACGCTCGATTTGTAAAATTTGAAATTAGCGCCTAATAGGTAACCTGGGGTCAACGTATAGTCAATGCAAACGAACAGAAAAGCTACAGAGTCGCGTCACACTTAAATAAAATTTATAATATCAATATTTAATAAAAATGATTGATTTAATTATTATTTAGCTTTATACATACTGAACCAAACATATTTATTTAAGCTAGACGGAAAACAATAGTAATAATAGTAATAAAAAACTACAGAAACGTATTCACTTTTAAAAGTTTATTGAAAGAGAAATCAATGACATCGTTTTATGTTTATATCTCTACAAGTTAACATGTCTTGGTATCTATGTTGTTCTTACTTAGGTCTCGTCCAGTGGCGCCCTCATTGAATAAAAAAACATATTATAGCATAGAAGATAAACATTATGAAATCTTATGTTGCATTTATTACGAAGATAGTATTTCTAGTAATATTTCTAGTCTAAGTATTTCTACGTCATTAAACCAACACTCAAAATATTCCACTATCGTTGTTATAAGCAAAAGTGCTAAAAGAGGCCGTTTTTTGGCAATTGTGCCTATAACAACGAAAGCAAAACATTTCAATTGTTGGTTTAATGACGTAAAAGTACGTTATTGTATTTGTAACACACGCAACACATGACTTTATAATGTTTATCTTCCACGCTAAGATACGATATTTTATTCCTTGAGGCGCCACTGGACGGCATGTATCCCCCTTAAGAAGAATGAAACACCAGCTACATAATACAACATAAAAATGCCTGGGAGTGAGTCGATCCAATTATAATGTAATTAACAAAATATGTAAATTTGTTTGGATACCAAAAGAGGGATGCCTGAGTTTTTTGGCAGTATTTTTATCAGTGCTCACCTAGTCATAAACTGCACGGTAGGGAAAAAAAATGTGACGATTCCAAACAAATGTAGCCATTTTTACGGAATAAAAAGATTTTGACTTTGAATTTGAACAAATGAATACCGCGAGTACGTGCGGCACTGCCGCGCAACTTGTATGAACATGTTTCGATGTAATTCGGCACGGATTATCGTAATCCAAATAAGTTAAAAATTAATTTCCGAGTGTTTTAAAAGCAAATGAACAAAACTAAGACATATGCGTTAGAAAATAAAAACTTTGAAAAATAAGGGACACCCTAATATACATATATACAAATAGATTTTATAATCTATTCATATTTAAAAAAAACATGTGACAAATGATTTTCTTGCTGTTTCATAACTTTAACTTCAGTATAATGACATTTATTGTATTTTACTTATGTATACTCTGTGTTTTGTATTGTTGTACGTTTCCTTGTTATTTATTAAACTCTCAAGAAGAAAGAACCAGGACCATCTCTGATGTTGCAAAATAAATCTAATCCGTACAATAGTTCAATACTAACCACAATGTATAGAATAGATGATTTTTTTGTGTTTTCAGTGTTGGTTCATAGTAAATATTATTTGTTTTCACGAGTACCATGGGTATAAGTATACTATCTATCTATATCTTCACGCTAAATCCCTCGTGAGCGCCACATGACTCGGTACTTACACACCTCGCTCGCTTCTTTAACATGAAACATACCGAGTTTTTTTAAAAACTATCAAAATATACTATTTTACTAGTAATTATTTTAATACAAAAAAAAAAAAACCTCCACTGGTTTTCTATCTTCTGATTGGATAAATTTCCAACGTAAACTAACCTTCACCTACGTACAATGTCTAAGTCGAAGTTCGGTGAGCTTATAATGGTTACTATGAGTTTGTCGTCCCGTATGACACTTACGTTAAAGTAGCATATAAATCGAGTAGTGATTCTTCTAGTGGAATATGTTTATTTAGTAAGTTTCTCCTAAAAAACAAAACAGCAAAAATATTCTATTTTATAAGTTTTTATTTTAATACAAAGAAATAAAGAGTCTCCACTGGTTGCTATGTGCTGAGAGCGCGAACCTTATTGGTATAAATTTCCAACGTAACCTGAACTCCACCGCCGTACAACTTCTAAGTCGGAGTTCGGTCAGATTATAATGGATATAATAGGAGTTTGACGTCCTATATAGGTACGCGGTCAGCCTGTGGATAATGTATACCAATTATCAAATGTTACTGTTTATTCCTGCAAAAAATAACTCTTATTTAATTAATGCAGTTTTATATAGAGTTATTAAGTAAGCAAAATTAAAAAAAAGTTTGAAGAGGAATTAAATAGCTTGGGCCAACCATACCTAGGAACTGTTCTAAAAACTAGAAATATGTCTACACAATGTTATTATAATATGTTTAATGAATATAATAATTAAAAAAAATAAATACCTTGGCTTGTTCGCCTCCGCCATTCTACGAACATTTCCTTGTATTTTTATTCTATATATTTTCTTTTTAGTGTTCCCCATTATTACAACAGTATAATAAATATATATAAACCTATAATATAATTTACTACTTATATCTAATAATAATACACTTACGCTAAATACTATAATATTGAATACTTACAACTATTAATTATAAAAACTTCGGTGTCGCGATGTAAAATGGAGCGAGCTCGAGCAGACAGTCGACATAGGTCTCACCTCGAAGCGGGCTGCAGCCGGACTGGCTGGATGTAGTTAGTCAACGCGTTTATAATCCTCATTACCGCACAATAAGGTCGAAAACACGTAGCACCCAAGACGAATGTGATCGCTTAGAAATTGTCAGAAACTTGAAATATTTAAAAAAAAAATCTTGTTTCACTTATCAAAATATGCAGCAACCATATTATAAACATAGATATTACTAATAGATTTAAGTAATTTTGAAGCGTATAAACAGATCAACTTCGTTGTAATTTCAAAAATAATGAATTTCAGGAGGTGTTTTCGAAAGTAATTATTATCGAATCAATTTTACACAATCGCGTATTTGAGCAAGCAAATTCAAGATAAAGAAATGAAGTTATTTATATTAAAATCTTAGATCCGTCAGTTTAGTCATTAGCCTATACTATTCGATGAAAGTTGGTCTAATTTTTCGATGTGTCGCCTTAATCACATAATATTCATTGGATATAAATAAAAACAATACCTAGTATATTGACACTTTTTGAGTTATATTTATTAGGTTCTTATACATAAAAAAAACTTTTTTTAATTGTTTGTTAGAATTTTCATCGTCAATAAATACATTTAAAAAAAATCTAAAAATGGAGTACGAGCCTGTACGTCATTAAATCTACCCTAACTTAAATACCAAATTACCAAAATTATGTGCACGCATTTCATAATTAGTAATACTTTTAATTGTAATTTTCCTACAAAGCAATTGCAGCAGTAGTCGACCAATACCTCTCTAGACATTTAAACAAATTTAAAGAATTTATTTCAAACATATATGTCGCCGTGAGGACGTTAAGGTTCCTCAAACGAAACAAAATAGCCAGTAATTTTATAATTAAGATAATAACGTTGAATTTGTAAGATAAGTCTAAGACTGTTACTTTAATCAATTAATCGATTATCTGTAAGTGTTTGTGTTGACTATCCATTCCTTAGATGGATGACGTTTTGAACAAGTAAGTTACTCTTTACATTGTTATTGTATTATAAAGGCTTCTTGGCTACCTAAAAATATTGTAACATTAAATGAGCTTGATGTATAACAGATAGGCATTGAAAGTAATTACATTTAGTTATTTAGTAACTTTAATGTTGCGCGGGCGCAAATGTCATTGGTCCGTGTTCTGACCAATCCCAATGCAGGGACATTGGAGGGACATTGCGCGCGGGCAAACGTTGAAGGAACACTTTTAAGGTGAAATCGGTGTGGTACACTGGTCGCGCATGGACTATGTCCATTTAAAATTTAATTTAGAACAAAGTATTTAGTTTACTTGTTAAAAATTAGTTTTAAATCGAGTGGCAATAAACCTTTGGTATCCCATTCTAATAGTGTTCTTTATAGTTGTTCCTAAGTGCTGATTCCATATGGATAAACTTGATAACAGAGCCGATGACTCAGTCAGGGTCAACGGCTCTGCCCTTTTTAAAAACATTAGCGGTTCCCCTGTTTCGATATCAGAAGTGGGATCGCTCCAGCGATCCCTTTCTGCCGGTCCATTTGTTTCAGGTCCTGACAACACTCATGCCAACACGGAAACGCCGTTTGCGTCTATCCTCGACGTGCAGCCGGCGTGCCCTGTTAGTGCAGCTACTGGCCGACCTGCCCATACGCCGACGTCAGTTCAGCCAGCACCAGTAGTCAGTCCAACGAGCACAGCGACTGGTTCGACAACCCCGGCAGCCCTTCAGTCTGGTATCGTTCCACCTGAATTCTTTTTGAGTATGATGCACATGATGCAGAACATGAGCGAGCGGCTAGTACAGCAAACAGGTGAGAAGTTTAAAATCACAGACGTGTTCCTACCTGCCTATGATCCAGATGGTAACGTCGGAGTGCGCGAATGGTGTAATCATATCTCTACGGCTAAGAATACATATAATTTGAGTGACTACGATATTCGCATGAAGGTAACTAGCTTACTTAAGGGTCGCGCTAAAATATGGGCTGATAGTTGGTTAGTCACAACCTCTACATGGGAAGAGCTACGTCAGAATATCGTAACGACTTTTGAACCTGAAAGCCGGTACTCGCGTGACGTTCTCCGGTTTAGAGAACACGTCTATGAGCCTTCTAAGGATATTGCAGAATTTCTATCTCGGGCATGGCTACTATGGAGACGCGTTACCAAGGATAAGCTAGATAACAGTGATGCTGTCGAAGCAGTTATCGGAGCGGTAGGCGACGAACGCCTTAGAATTGAATTAATGAACGTTAGAGCGACTTCAGTTCCCGAGTTAATTTCAGTTGCTTCCTCTATTCGCGTAAAACGGCCTAGCGAACCTCAAGTCCATTCTAATTATCCACCCCAAAAACGCTCTAGGTATGCTATCGATAATAGAAATGTACCCTTTTGCAATTTTTGTAAACGGAATGGTCACACCACTAATTACTGTCGTAATAAAAATAATTCAAACATACAAACGACTGATAGAAATCAAACTACATTATCTAACGCACCCTCGCGGCCAAGCGATAAGTTTTGTTCATTCTGTTCGAAGCCCGGACATACATTTGATTCATGTTTTCGTAGAGGAAAACAGATAACAAATAATGTAAACTCAGTATCTAGTAACAAGACAAAGCTTAATAATATGCGTATTAGTGTCGGGAGTACAGAAATTAATACGGTTTTTGATAGTGGTGCTGAGTGTTCCGTTATGCGTGAATCAATTGCGGATAAATTGCCCGGACGAAGGAATCAGGTAGTTAATTATTTACGAGGAATAGGACCGTTCTCAGTAATTTCTACAAGTACCCTCGTTGCAATTTGTGTTATCGATAGTATTAATGTAGAAATATTATTCCACATTTTGCCGGACTCCGAAATGACTTCAGACGTTCTCATTGGATCAAACTTATTACATGATACGGGACTTAGTGTTATTGTAAACTGCGATAGCGCGACATTAATATCGCTGCCCCGCGTTATGCATATTAGATCTAATAGTCCCATTTTTGAAAATTTTGATCATGACTTGACTGATGAGATCGAGATTGAGCAATTATTAGCCTTGCTAAATAAATACTCTTATCTTTTTATTAGAGGGTTTGCAAAGACGCGTGTAAACACTGGCGAGTTAGAAATTCGTTTAAAAAACCCGGAAAAGTATGTCGAGCGTAGACCTTATCGACTGAGTTCCGTTGAACGCGAGAAGATTAAAAAAATTGTTTCGGAGCTAATAGAAAACAACATTGTTCAGGAAAGTAAATCTCCATATTCTAGCCCAGTTATATTGGTAAAAAAGAAAAATGGTAACGATAGAATGTGCATTGACTATAGAGAGTTAAACGCCAACACAATACGCGATCATTACCCTCTTCCATTGATCGCAGACCAGATAGACCAACTTTCGGGTGGTAAGTACTTCACTTCACTCGATATGGCATCTGGCTTTCATCAGATCCCCGTTTCACCTCATTCTATTGAGAAAACTGCATTTATTACACCGGACGGCCTATATGAGTACTTAACCATGCCATTTGGTCTTTGTAACGCGCCATCCGTGTATCAAAGATGCATAAACCGTGCGCTGGGCCCACTTTTGAACCCAGGTAGTGCTAATTATGACCTTAATGACAGTGTAGCACAAGTCTATATTGATGATGTCATTAGTAAGTGTCGTGAATACTCGCATGGTCTCTCATTTTTAGAAAGAATTTTGATTGCATTACGCGATTCTGGCTTCTCCATCAATATAGACAAATGTCTTTTCTTCAAACGCTCGATTGAGTACCTCGGTAATGTAATAGAAAATGGTAATTTGCGCCCAAGCCCCAAAAAGGTAGAAGCTTTACAAAAAGCTCCAGTTCCAACCACTGTTAAGCAAATCCGTCAATTTAATGGCCTAGCAGGCTATTTCCGTCGATTTATCCCTGATTTCGCTCGGTTGATGATCCCTTTATATGATCTTACTAAGCAAGGCGTTAAGTGGCAATGGACTAATGTCCACGAGGAGGTTCGTCAAAAGGTCATCCATTATTTAACGTCTTCCCCTGTTCTTACGATATTTCAAGAAGGTGAGCCTGTCGAATTATATACCGACGCAAGTAGTCTCGGTTTTGGAGCAATTCTCATCCAAGTGATCGGCGGCCGACAACACGTCGTTGCATACTTCAGCATGCGCACCACCGAGATTGAAAGTAGATATCATTCTTATGAACTGGAGACTCTGGCCGTAGTTCGAGCAATCAAGCATTTTCGTCATTTTCTGTATGGGCGCAAGTTCAAAGTGATTACGGACTGCAATGCGTTGAAAGCCTCAAAACACAAACAAGACCTTTTACCGCGCATTCATCGATGGTGGGCCTATCTACAAAATTTTGAGTTCGACATCGAGTATCGCAACGGTGAAAGGATGCAGCATGCTGATTTCTTTAGCAGGAATCCAGAACCACTGAATGTTAACGTTATGACCAGGAATTTGGAGTGGCTCAACATAGAGCAACGGCGTGACACGCAATTACGCCCTATTATTGATGCTCTACATCATGGAGACATAGTTCCAGGGTATGTATTAAGAGATAATGTACTTATGTATGAAAGGGTCGACCCGAATCTTGGAGGTACTCAAGAATTGACAGTCGTGCCTAAATCCTTTCAATGGAGCTTAATTAACACCTATCACACTGCTCTCAAACATCTTGGTTGGGAAAAAACGCTTCATAAAATCAGAGAGACTTATTACTTCGATAAAATGAACTCTATAATTCGGGACTACGTAGACAACTGTGTGGTATGCCGTACATCAAAACAAACATCCGGAGCCACCCAGGTACAACTTCATCCGATAGTTAAACCTACAGTTCCATTCGAGGTCATCCACATGGACATCACGGGAAAACTAGGTACTACAAATGACCAGGAGTACGTCATTGTAACAATAGACGCTTTCACCAAGTATATATTGCTCCGTTACACTAACGATAAAAGTCAGCATAGTACGCTGGGAGCTCTTAAGCAAGTCGTCTATCTTTTCGGAGCCCCAAAACAAATTATTGTGGATGGCGGACGGGAGTTCCTGGGTGAGTACAAAAGTTATTGTGACAGATTCGGTATCGAAGTACATACCATTGCACCAGGTTGCAGCAGAGCCAACGGCCAGGTCGAGCGAGTTATGTCAACATTGAAAAATGGTCTCATTATGATCAAAAACTATGAGACTCTACAATGGAATACTGCTCTAGAAGGACTGCAATTGGCTTTTAACTGCACCATGCACAGAACGACAGGTATATCACCATTAATGTTACTTACTCGTCGCCAGAACTGTGTACCACCAGAATTACTGAACTTAGTCGATTTTGATAACTCCTCCATCGACATTGAGGCTCTACAGCAACACGTCTCTCGGAGGATGACCGAGGCGTCCACCAAAGATAAGGCGAGATTCGATAGAGGGCGTGCTAAAATTCATAATTTCCAACGAGGAGATTTTGTATTGATAAAAAACAACCCAAGAAATCAAACCTCGTTAGATCTCAAATTTAGTGTGCCTTATGAAGTTTACAGAGTCCTCGGAAATGACCGTTACCTAGTAAAAAAGGTTGTTGGCCATCATGGCAGACCACGTAAGGTAGCGCATGATCAGCTACGGCGAGCTCCACATCCAGGTGCAAGCTGCCAGGCGGCCGTGTCGCCAGATGAACAGCAAGCGGGACCTTCGGGTACTGCTTTGCAATCAACTGAAAGTACTCCAGATAACTCGATGATGGAAATAGTTACTCCCGGTGAGATATTTTCATTTTAAATCAACAATTTGCTTAGATAACATAATACTTACATAAACTGCAAAACCAAATAACAATAATAATTAGAGATTAATACCCGTATGGGAAGAAGTATAATAATAAAAGAAAAGAAAAATATAATAAAAAATATAAAAATATAAAATAAAAAACGTTATTGGTGGCACGTGGAGTGACCCAATAGTACCATTATTCGCTTTCTGGAAAGATATTTAATTTTCATAATAATGAAAAAAAAAAAAAAAAATAAAACTAAATAAAAGATGCTATTGTCGTGTGGAGCCGTTCAATAGCCACTATATAATAATAAAATATAAAACAACAATAACAAACCATCATAGTAATATTTAACTGTTGTCATGTGGAATGAGCAGTTTGTGTTAACCAGATAACTAAATCATGATTCTTTGCATGCTAAGTTAGCCTAGTTACCTTGTTGCAAGCTTACTTTGCTAATTTTGAAACATTTACTTAAGCTTAGTTTTACTGTGCAAGTATCTAAGCTGAAATCATTTATTACCCTACAATCGTTTGGATGCTGGGCTTTATTATAATAGCAACCAGCTGCAAAACTTCCTTGAACTATTATACAATATTTACTCATGCTTAGTTTTACTGTGGAAGTACCTAAGCTTGGAATATTTATTTTACTAGTCCCCACTAAGGCTTTGCATTTACTGTGGAAAGTATCTAGCCTCAAAATATTTGATGTATCTATTCCAGTGAATCTATGAAACCCTGAAATGGAGCGCTGCAGAGCACGCATCGCATTGCAGAATGGCCGTGTCGCCGTGAGGACGTTAAGGTTCCTCAAACGAAACAAAATAGCCAGTAATTTTATAATTAAGATAATAACGTTGAATTTGTAAGATAAGTCTAAGACTGTTACTTTAATCAATTAATCGATTATCTGTAAGTGTTTGTGTTGACTATCCATTCCTTAGATGGATGACGTTTTGAACAAGTAAGTTACTCTTTACATTGTTATTGTATTATAAAGGCTTCTTGGCTACCTAAAAATATTGTAACATTAAATGAGCTTGATGTATAACAGATAGGCATTGAAAGTAATTACATTTAGTTATTTAGTAACTTTAATGTTGCGCGGGCGCAAATGTCATTGGTCCGTGTTCTGACCAATCCCAATGCAGGGACATTGGAGGGACATTGCGCGCGGGCAAACGTTGAAGGAACACTTTTAAGGTGAAATCGGTGTGGTACACTTGTCGCGCATGGACTATGTCCATTTAAAATTTAATTTAGAACAAAGTATTTAGTTTACTTGTTAAAAATTAGTTTTAAATCGAGTGGCAATAAACCTTTGGTATCCCATTCTAATAGTGTTCTTTATAGTTGTTCCTAAGTGCTGATTCCATATGGATAAACTTGATAACAGAGCCAATGACTCAGTCAGGGTCAACGGCTCTGCCCTTTTTAAAAACATTAGCGGTTCCCCTGTTTCGATATATACAATACCAATTGCATTCGTAAACGACTGCGATAGTGTTAAACTGTGTTGCAGCCGTTTGCGCTCGTCTCCGAGGTAACATGTTGCAGGTAGTTCTGAACACAAGATATTACAGAGAAGAGTACTCATTACATGATAAAACTAATATTAGCGACGTAATACACAATGACAGTTGCAATTTATGTAAGTATGTATGTGCGTTATTGTGTGCGTGTGTCTCTCTGAGAGTGTGTGTGTATGTTGGCGTGTGTACGTGTGTGTGGAGTGTACATATGAGTGTTGTAGTTGCGTGAGAGTACGTCAAGGTGCGACTAATGTGATTGTACTTCTACGTGTTAAGGGGATATGTGGGGTACAGGAAGCTGATTTAGGCAAGTCCGAGAGTGTTTATTTGATAAGTGTGGTATGTACTGACATTTCTTTGTTTGTAAACAAATAATAAGTAAACCAAAAATATGTATAATAATGTGCTTTGACACTGTTTTACTGTAATTAAAAAGCAAGGTGGTGGCAGCAGCAGTAGCAGGAAAATATCTGTATGCGAAAGAAAAAAAAAATCATTTCATAATTGAGCATTCTGTTTCCTCATATGAGAGGCCCAGGAGCCAGTTAAATATTTTATGTTTACATTCCCGATGGGATAGAGGATATATGTCGAGTGTTTTGTTGACCTTGTTGTAGATATAAGAACTCAAGAAGTAGGACTGACGCTCAGCAAGTCTAAGTCTACACGGAATTATTTCACAAACTTTATGTGTCCTACGTTTATTAATAAATAAATTAGGATTGAAAGTTAGCCTAGACTGCTTACGCAGTATAAGGTGCATAATAAATAATTTTCGCACCGATAGCACTCTGCACAATGCGTAGACCTCCGAAGTGGAAAATCTTATCGTTTTTGACAATAGTACCTTCAGTACAGCTCTTTGGGCTCTTTCCAGTCTCAAAAATATGGTTTTTGCAGTTCCACAACATACCGCCATACAGTATATACTGTCATTAAGGTCTGCTGATCGACAACGACACGGAGTGTTTTAAATACAAAAATAAGTTTACGAATACGATTAACAGTCGATTCAATTTGAGGCTTCCAACTCATGATATTATCAATACCTAGATATCTTATACTGGTATCACGCATCAACGAAATACACTTACAAGAAGTAAAGCGACCAAGCTGGCAATAGTGTGTAGTAATCGAAAATTACTGAGGCGGTAATGATGTTATTTGCGCGGAGAATGGTACATATTTAGTTTTATTGAGATTTAGAGTTAATGAGTTATTAGTAAGCCATCTCATCAGAGTGTACATAGCAGATTCAGCATGAGCTCTAGTCTCAACCCATGACCTACCATTAATTATCAAAGCTGTATCATCAGCATAAGTTAAGACTCTGCAGTTAGGTATGTTAAATTTGCAAAGCTCATTAACATAGATTAGCAATAGTGTAGGGCCAAGTACACTACCCTGAGGCACGCCAAATGTAAGGAGCAAATCATCACTAATATGGTTGCCGATTTTGACACATTGGGTTCGTTGACTAAGATAGCTTGTGAATAAATCATGAACAAGACCTCTGATATCTATTTGATAAACTTTATTGAGTAGAATAGGAACAGCGACAGTGTCAAAAGCTTTCGATAAGTCTAAAAATATTCCTATCGATTTGCGTTTATTATTTAGGTCATCAATAACAGTATCGCTTGATTTCATTTTAATTTTAGTTTTAAATTTAGTTCTTATATTTGTATCCCATAATTGTATATTTCACTCAATTTTTTGTAATCACACTCATAACAGACTATACATGCATTCTTTTATCTTAATTCATAAATATATTCACACATTATACTACATAATATATCGCATAATCCCTAAATCGTATACACTGGTTACTATTATTATTATATTATACTCTTCTTTGCACTCTATTCGCCTAATATTGGAACTTATTTTGCTATTGCTCGTGTACTCTGAATCGTGTTCTGCTTATTCAAGGATCAATCTAATAACTAATTCGTTATCCTACCCACATAAAGTCATAGTTTTCAATACAAATTGCGATACTGTTCTACATGACATATCCCACACCGAACCTATAGTATATTATTATATACTTCTGTTTACGCCTTCGACTGTTTTTCATGCTAATAATGGATAATAGAACACGAATTACTAACGAATTGGACGTCATTATCAACATTACAAGCTATACTTGTCACCCTGATAAACTCCAAGAGCTTCTATCTCCCCAGACACCTAAATTTTCTATAATTACTCAGAACATCAGAAGCATCAATAAAAATTTCGACGACCTAACAGCTAACCTAGCTCTTCTTGACCAACATCTTGATATACTAATACTCACGGAATGTAGACTAAACTATGATATCCCCCTACCCAACAGGCCGGGCTACAACGCTTATAGCACCACTAGTAAAATTAATCAAAATGACGGTGTTGTTGTATATATACATAACGCACTGGAGCATACAGTTAAAGAGATCTATATCAATGACGCCTCCTGCCTTGAGGTCTATATATTGAACACAACATTCTCTGTATATACAGATCGCCGTCCAATTATAACATCAATAATTTTATTAATTCCCTTGACTCGCATCTAAACTCTTTAAGCATGAATAAAAACGTAATTGTTACCGGTGACATCAACATTAATATATTAGAAAACCACTTAGATCTCCACTCCACGAAGGTCTTACCCCGGGACGTGACAAGGGTGTCATCTGCGTAGCAGACGACACTCATCCCGGGGAGGAGACGGCCCCGCAGGACCCAGTCGTATGCGAGGTCCCACAGGATGGGGCCCAGAACGGACCCCTGTGGGACACCGCACCCGACAGACTTCCTGACCATATGGCCCCTCGCGTCCTCGTAGCACACCTCCCTGTCCTCCAGGTATGCCTTCAAAAGTCTCCCCAAGTACGGAGGCACCTCAAAGTACTTGAGGGCCTCCAGGATGGTACTGTGGGGGAGGCTGTTGAAGGCATTGGCGATGTCCAGCGACACCGCCACCACCACCTCTCCCTCGCGCTCCGCATCCTCCGTCACCGACCTTAGGCGCCTTATGGCGTCGACGGTCGACCGTCTGGCCCGGAACCCGAACTGGGCATCCGAGAGGCCCGGTCCCGGGCCATCCTCCAAATGCTGAGCGAGGCGGGAAGCGACAACCCTTTCTAGGGCTTTGCCCGCCTCGTTCAGCAGAACGACTGGTCGAACCGCCGACCCCGAGTCCGGGGGCCGGTCTCCCTTCAACAGAAGGCAGAGCCGGCCCACCCTGAAGGGTCCCGGGCAGCACCCCGACCGCAAGCAGCAGTCAAGGAGCTCCCGGAACCTGTCTCCGAGGTGCACGAGGGCTAAGGCTAGCACCTTTCCGTGCACCCCGTCCGGACCCGGCGCCCTCTTCTTGCTTCGGAGGCGGTCAATGACCGCCTCCATCTCCTGGTCAGTGACGGGCGGCGGAGCGCCCTCCTCCTCTTCCTCTCCTCTGGAGTCCGACGATCGGGCCATCCTCGGGGGAGCGAAACCCCTTGGGGTGTCGGGGAATAGTTCCCCGACAATCCTCTCCAGCAGGATCGGCTGGAGGGTCTCCGTCAGTGGGGCCGACTGAGAGCGGATCTTGTTCCGCGCTCCTCTGTAAGGTCGGCCCCACGGGTCCCTGTCTAGGCCCTCCAGCAGCTCCTGCCACGCTCCCTCCTTGGCCCTGCTTATAGCCATCTGCAAGGCTCCCTTCCTCTCCACGTAGACGCCGTGCAGATGGCTATCCCTTCCTTCGTCCCGGGGGCGGCGACGCCTGCTCCGGGTGTACGCTCTACGCGCCCCGTTGCAGGCGTCCCGGAGGTCGGCTATCTCCGCCGACCACCAGTAGACCGCCCGCCTTGGGGGCGGACGCCCAACGCTGGGCATGGCCGCCCCGCACACCGCCGTGAAGGCGTCGCAGAGACGACCAGCCCCCTCCTCCGCCCCCAAGAACTCCATTGGCGGGAGGCCCCAGCGGCCGACAATGGCCGCCTCCTCTGCCAGCTCCCGGTCGAGCCTGGTGAGTGCCCAACGCGGGAACCGGCTCCGCCACCGGGACGAAATCGCCGGACTCCCTGGGGCTCGGGACACCTCGAACCTGATGTAGCGGTGGTCCGAGAGTGTCTCCAGCCCCGTCTCCACCCTCCAATCCTCAATACGGCGCGCGGTGGACGCGGTGGCAAAGGACAGATCCACCACCGACCCTCCATTCCACCGCACGCACGTATGGACCGTCCCCCTATTTAAGAGGGACAGTCCCGCAGCCAGCGCCCACTCCTCCACCTTCCGCCCTTTGGCTTCCGTGGCCGGGTTGCCCCATGCCGTGGATTTGGCGTTGAAGTCCCCGGCCACGATAACCTGGGCGGGCGCTAGCCGCCTCACTGCCGACCCGAGAGCGTCGAGCAGCCGCTCCAAGGCCGGCAGGTCGCGGTTCGGGGAGAAGTACACACCGATTATTGCGAAATCTCCCCGAACCGCCGCCACGTAACCCGCTCCCCTCCCCCTCACTATGAGTGGGGGGCCGGCGCCAGGCCTCGCGGCGATGGCCACGGATCCGTCCTGGTCCCCGGCCCAATTAGGCCGGGTAGGCACGCAATATGGTTCCGCAACCACCGCCACGTCCACGTCCCACTCCGCCATGGTCTGCAGGAGAAGGTCCTGAGCCCCAGCGCAGTGGTTGACGTTGGCCTGTAGGAAGCGAGGATGTCCGGCCATTATTCGGACATCCTAGCCTCCGGCGCCTCCTGCCGCCCACTACCGCGAGAGGCGGGGGGTGTTCTCCCGCGGATGGATGGGGGGTTACACAGACGGCCCCCCATCACGTGGCTGGCCTTCCGCCCGGCGTCGGCGCACACGGCACAGCGGGCCTGTGCCGAGCAGCCCGAGGCGATGTGCCCCGGCTGTCCGCACCTGTAGCACAGGCGGCTGCGATCCTCCTTGGAGGGGCACAACTCCGCTTTGTGCCCCTTCCCCATGCACTTAAAGCAGTGCATGGGGCGCGCCTTCAGCAGGTGGAGCTGCACTCGGCTCCAGCCCACCCCGACACTGCCCAGCTGGAGCAGCTTCTTCGCTGCCGTCACCGGGCAGCGCATCAGGGCCGAACTAGAGTTCCGCCAATCCGGGCGAATTTCGCCCACCCGGACCTGCTCGGGGGCGCAGCCTCCCTCCCGCGCGACCGCAACCTGGACCCGCTCTGCCGTAGCAGCGTCATCCAGACCCGTAAGGCGGAACTCCGCGCACTTCACGGGTCTGGACACTTCAACGACGCCGGACAAGACAGCCGTCAGCTTGGCTGCCAGGGCGTCAGCCCTCTCGTGGCTGGAGGAGCCGGGGACCTCGATGAGCCTCGCTCCGGTCGCCGACTTGCGAATCCGGAGCGAGCCGATCCCAAGCTCTCCCAGGTTCACCTCCCGCTCGGCCTTCAGAAGGGCCGAGGCATACGTTGCCCCCGTTTTGGCTGCTTCCGGCCGTAATTTCAGGATTACGGCCGTAGAGCCGGGGAGCACCACTTTGGCCTTACGGCCCTCCTCCTTGCCTGCGGGAGCAGGAGTTGCTGACGCCCTGGAAGGCGGTGTGGGTGCCGCAGGAGTCGCTGGTGCCGCGGTTTTTCGCGGCTTGCGACGAACCACATCGGTCCATGTCGCCTCCTTTGGAACCTCGGTGGTCCCTGCCGCTGCCGACGGGGTCACCGCGGCCGGTTTCGCCCTTGATGTGGACGGGCCGAAGCTCGTCCACGACTCCTCACGAGCACCGCTGTGGGCGGGACCCGCTTTGGTGGCCGACCTCGCCTGAGGGCGCCCCTCGAGCCCGGCCGGCGCGCTCGCTTTTTTAGGCCCGCGCTCTCGATAGCCGCCCTCGCGGCCTTCGCCACCGCGGAGCTGTCGCCCGCTAATGGCGGACGGGCGACAGTTGGAGGAGGCAGTCGCGACTCCAGCTCGGCGAGCCGCCCATCGATGAGGTTGCCGACGAGCCGGGCGATATTGCTCTCCAAGGTCTGGATATCTCCCGGGCTCATCGGCCCCTGCGTCCTCCTCTCCTTTCGGAGCTCCTCGAACTCCTGGCGGTGCGCCCGGACATCCTCCCTCAGGGAGGCGACCTCCCTCCGTAGCCGAGCGTTGTCGGCTCGGAGGCGGTGGGTCTCCTCTGCCTCCGTGCGCACCACCAAGGCCTCCAGGATCTCCCGGATCCCGCCAGCAGCCTTCGCTATCTTAGCGGTGTACCCCCCCTTGAGGCTCGCCGACTTCGCTGTGAGGTTGAGGATGACGCCCAGCATCTCCTGGCCCCTCACCATCAGGTCATCGGCTCCCGCCTCAGTTGGGGACGCCGTCTTCCCCTTAGGGCATTTCCCTTCGGGGCTCTCTTTTTCCGCCTCGGGGCTCACCCCCTCGGCGCTTCCGGCCACTGCCGCTCCGGTCTTTTGGCGCCTGAGGGCCCGCCTCTCAAGGAGCGCCTGGATAGCCGCCTCTTTGGCCTCCTCCTTGCGCTCCCTGAGCTGTCGGCGGGCCCTGGCCAGACTGGGCTCCCTGAGCTGTCGGCGGGACCTGGCCAGACTGGGGGCAATGCCGCCCCACTTCCCTCGCCTGGCAGTGGCCACCTTCGCCCTTTCGTCGGGCGTCTCGGTTTCTGAGCCGGAGAACAATCTCTTCCGGCTCAGCTCCGTCTTCGAGAGGGTGGTGACCGACAAATTGTCGGTCTCCTCCCCTCCGCCACACTCGCTCTCCACTCTCACCGCCAGATCGCGGCATATATCGTCGCATCGCGACAGCGACACGAGCGCCAACCTGTCTCCTCCGCTCTTCTTCTCCATTTCGTCAATGTTCTTGTCCTTCAGCACAATACAAAACGGTTCGCAATGAATCGCCCACAAGTATAGTATTTCCAGGTTCAGTCACCACCCACCGGCCACTGCGTTACCGCGCACCAGGTGGGATGGGTCCAGGGCAGACGACGAGGACGTACTGGAAAACACTTGGGGCCTGCCCCATATGATGGCCGACCATGCCCTACTGCCGAGTCATGTCTCCAATACCAGAGTTGATAGCTGTATTGACCATGTATTTGCTAACCTTGATCCGAATAAATTCTCTGCAACAGTAGCTATACTGGAGACCACTGTGACTGACCATCTAATGATCTTAATTAATGTCTATGATATACAAAGTAAATTTACTAACAGAAAGACCGTAAGAACTAAGATAAATTATGCTGAAGCCGTTAACACATTACGTAATCAAAATTTAAATGAACTTATAACAATTGAAGACCCTAACATTTTATGTCATAAATTAATCGATGTAATTAGCTCCTCATTATCTGCAAATACGGAAACTATAAATATTCTCTTAGTCTCCTCAAGTGTATTAAAAATAGAAACAGACTGCAAAAACAATACCAACAAGATAAAAATAACCCGACCTTAATGACGACCTACAAAAGATATCGAAATTTTTGTAACAATTTGTTAAAAAATCTGAAATGGAAATATGAGCGTGACTTAATTAGAAAATCCAAGAATAATAGCAAAGTGCTTTGGAATACAATTAAAGATATTACCAATCTTAAAAACAGACCATCCTCAAAACATGACTTGGGCCTTCTAGCCAACACTCCTCACGAGTCGGCGAACACTATAAATCAACACTTCACAAAAGTAGGAGAGACGTTAGCGCAGCAGTTGAAGGTGGATCACCACTCAAATATTACGGAATTTAACAAACCACTTCATCGTTTGGTTAATTCGATCGGCTTAATTGACCCGGAACTAACGGAAATTGACTCTATCATCTCCAACCTCAAGTCAGATTCTGCTACTGGCTGGGACAAAATACCCGCTAGATTCATTCAACTAGCGAAAGTCGAGCTAGCTCCCAGCATCAATCGTCTATGCTGTCTGTGTTTCGCTAAAGGAATATTTCCCCTTCCACTAAAACGCGCTATTATTCATCCGGTTTATAAGAGTGGGAATAGAGATGATTTAAACAACTATAGACCCATATCTGTCCTTAGTGCACTATCCAAAATTTTAGAAAAAATTATAAATAAGCGACTAATTAATTTTCTTAATAAATATAATATACTTTCAGATTCACAATACGGTTTCCGCGAAAAGAAAAGTACAGAAGACGCAATTTCAGAGCTGACGGGTGATATAACTAACTATCTTGACTGTAAAGAGAAGGCTCTATGTATATTCCTGGACCTAAAAAAAGCGTTCGACTCGGTTTCTATCCCTGTCCTCATAAAAAAGCTCGAAAGCATAGGTGTGCGAGGTTTGTTCCTTAACCTGCTTACGGATTACCTGTCGAACCGTACTCAAATGGTAAAACTGGATGACAATACCTATAGTTCTGAAGAAATTTGTACACTTTACGGCGTTCCTCAGGGTAGCATACTTGGACCTACTTTATTCTTAGTTTATATTAACAATCTCACCGAGACCAAATTAGTTAATGGTAAAATCTTTTCGTATGCCGATGATACTGCGCTGCTATTCCACGGCGGTACCTGGAATAAGGTATATGAGAAGGCTTCTATAGGGCTCCATACTGTTAACAAATGGCTACTCAGCAATCAATTAACACTGAATACCGACAAAACCAACTACATAACCTTTTCCATCAAAAAATCATCCCAACCCAAAGACAATCTGCTACTAATTTCCCATTCTTGCTTAAGTCCCAACAATAAATGTAACTGTTCACCACTAATAAAAGTTGCCTTCACCAAATACCTTGGTGTCTACCTTGACCAGCATTTAAACTGGCACAAACAGGTAGATATGTGTACACTTCGCGTTCGTAGGCTTCTGTGGCTTTTCAAACACCTTAGATACATTGCTGATCGCAGACTTATTACCTATATCTATACAAGTCTAGTACAACCAATATTAGCATATTGTATATCCGTCTGGGGTGGCACACATAAAACTAAAATCATTACCCTAGAAAGGGCACAACGAGCGCTCCTAAAGGTAATGTTATTAAAAAAAAACACATACAGCACCTATAAACTTTACACAGAATGTGACATATTGACGGTTAGACAGTTATTCGTTTTAAATTGTGTCCTCAAAGTTCATAAAACTACATCACCTGATCAGAATACTCTTAGAAAGCGAAACCCTTATAATGTTGTATTCTACTATATTGGTAAAACAAAGTTCTACCAATTACAGTTTAAAAGTCAATCTACTTTTGTATATAACAAATTAAATAGAATTCTTAACTACTACACTAAATCCCAATTTGAATGCAAAAAGCTGGTCACCGCATGGTTGAAAAAACTTGACTATGACGGAACGGAATCCATATTACATTCAAACAACTGACAATATTTTTACTACCCTACAGGTAATTCTCATTAAGTACCCACGAGTATAGCTCCTCAACCCATTCAATCATACCTTATATTTTTTATTATATGTACCTATTTGTTATTGGTGCAATAAGGAGTGTTCTGTTCTATTCTATTATTATGTTGCGATATAATATTGGGAATATTAATAATTATATATTATAAAACATTATACAAATTATACCAAATGTCCCTAACATTACAATAATTGTATTATATATTTTTTCTTTCTTATAATTATGTACAGATGCAATATAGTATTTATATATATATATATAGTATACATTTCACAACACACACACACACACACACATTGACACGAAGAGATATTTCACCTTAAAGTTAATTTTCTAACATAAACAAAAATGTACCTACTTGTGGATTTTGATTTTGTATAATCTAGTTAACATAATGTGAATAATTACCGAAGAGCGGAGTTATCTAACACAAGTATTTTATACTTAAATGGTAACTCCGGAATCTGCTAAAATATGATGTACCATGTTATTGAAATAAACAATTTTATTTATTTATTTAAAAATTTCAAAACGGCATCCTAGGTGCATCGCCCGTTTTGGAAACCATATTGGTTCTCAGCTAGGATATTATTACTGTTCACGTAGCCAGTTAATCGATAGTTTAAAACCCTTTCCATAATTTTTGAAAATGTGTTTAATATAGAAATAGATCTATAGTTTTCGACACTATCTCTGCTCCCACTCTTATATATAGGATGTACAAGTGCTTTTTTAAACACTTTGGGAAAAATTCTAGTAGTAAAACATAAATTTATAATATGAGTGATGAGGGGTACAAGAATATGACTGGCAGCTTTAACCACAAAAGTAGATACATTATCTCAGCCTCCTGCACAGTTTTTAAGTCCTAGAATAACACGCTCGACCTCTGCAGAATCGGTATTTAGCAATGTCATAGAGTTTAATTGTGACTGTGATTACAACCCAAAATTACAGGTGCATGATCAGTTATAATAGAGTCTAGAACTAAAGTAACTGCAGACATATTGGTTTTAATTAGGATGTGGTCAATGCAACTATTTTTGCGCGTTGGGAATAAGTGACCAGGCAATAAAGCATGGGATGCAGTCATATTTAAATAAGAGTACCGTTCATAGGCGTTGTTACCAGGCAGAATGTTATATTGACATCTCCAATTATAGCAATAGTTTTGAAAGTTTCAAGTGCAGTTAAAGTGTCATCGAGACAGTGAATAAAATTAGCAGTATTTTTGAAGGATGGCGACCGATAAAGGGCTACAATAGCAGTCAGTCTCATTGGCAAATTTTAAAATAAGACAGTTTGCCTCTGGAAAGTCCGGTTTCAGAATAGAACAAGATAAATTTTCTTTAACGTAAGCCACAATCCCGTCATTTTGGTTCTTGTGTTCAGTTTTAAACGATGCCAGCCAGGTAATGTAGGTAAAAATGAGCATTTACTAAGCCAGCACTCAGACAGAACTACAACATCGAAGGATACATTAGTGCGTTTTAGTAATATTAACAACTCATCAAAGTTGCCATCTATGCTTCTTATATTGACATGAAATACATTGAAAGAATCATCACTACAGGCTAGGTGTCCGAGAGAGTTTTCAGGGCCACAAACATAGGATTTAGAGACAGACAGTTTCTCTATTTCCTTAACTGTAATTAACTACTAATTTCTCTTCCAAAGATTGTATGTATTGTCGATTTTTTTGACTATCTATCTCCAAATTATCTACTTGAGCTTTCAGTGACTCATACTTCTGTGATAAAAAGTCCATAGAATCCTGGATAGATGAATTTTGAGCCTTTATTTCCTCAACAGTGACACATATTTTTTCCATTTTGGCATCTTGTACTGTCTGATATATTTTTATCTCCGAAAACATATTTTTAACCTCCGTCATAAATTCCGAAAAACGAACGTCAGCATATATGTGCTATATCACATGACAATAAAGTAATAAAATTCATCATAAAATATGCATAATGTAACCATTCATTTTTTTTAAACATGAGGCAAACAAGTATTACCCCCGCTAGCTGAAAAGTGGTTACTATAACCTGAGATCGTTTGCAATAATAAATTTGTCTACCGCGTATTGCTACTTAGCTTCTACCACAGCAACTTTTCAGGAAATTACTGAACTTCATTCTATCGCAGGAACACAGCAATCCTTCCGGTCGTTGTTGTTTGGATGCGAAATACGTAGGGCTTTGTTCTACCCTGCACAGATAAAGATCTCGACTGAACTGGCCCACGAGTTGAAATGAGGTTTCCCTAAGGGACAGTATCGGAAAAGAATAAATTTAACAGCGAAGCAAAGCTGTAAACGTAGTTTTGAAAGTCGGCAAGCTAGTAGTATCCAGTCAGAGCTGTCAAGTTAAATACAACTGAAGGAAGAGGAATGTCCTAAAGTAGAGAAAGCATTTAGCACGGCTAAGCGTTTAGTTTTAACTGATAACCACAAACAGCGTCCAAGTGGCTGGATGCTGAATGTGGAGGATCGCATGTTACGGAAAGTACTACGGAAGACCAATATCCAACAATACCTCGGTTAACGATATAGAATGATTATGATTGCATTCTCTTTATGATAATAGATGATCGTGTTTCTGGTTCTGGTGCTACTGGTACTCCTTGTGGCCTACCTGAAGGTTTACTACCCTGGACGTCGCGCTGGCACACTTTTCGCTGGTTTACCCACATATTCAAGTCTGCCAATAGTGGGGAACTTACACCATTTTTTCGGAGGCGCTGAAGGTTAGTGAATGACGTTTTATTTAAAAAGTAAATCAATCGCAAATTCGAGAAACGTAAACGAAGTGACACTTGGCACAAACGCCTCTGGCTTCTCGTTCTGAGTTATAGCCTACCCTATTTTAAATTTGATTAAAGGTATTACTTAATAGAAAGATAAACTAATGTCCGTACATCACCGTTCCCGTGAACGGTTGGTTTCTGAACATATTGGTGTCAAATATAACAGAGGTCAGAGGAAGCTGGCCGAGTTTTAAAATTAGCTGCAATAGACGGTGATGCCATAACACCTTTTGCCAGATCACTTGGAAATAATTTAAATGAAAGTGAATAATTCGAACATAAATTTACGATACTAAAGAAAAAGGTATCTGCTATAAAACAATTCCGTGTCCGCTATGACGTTATTAATATTTTTTTTTTATACAACGTCGGGACGCATACAAGCATACGGCCCACATGACGTAAAGCAGTTACAGTAGCCTATTAACGCTTGTAATATATTAAGTATAACTCGCGCGATGCCTCTCTGCTGCTTACACAGCAACTCCTTAGGAGCCTACTGGTGACCTCACTCATACGCAGGTACACAGCAATCCTCTATGGAGGTGCAGGTACTTAACCAGGCGGGCCGCGCCCTACCTCTCTTAAACCATCCAGACCTAGACAAACTACTCGTAACATGTTCATGCAGATACATGTTTGTCTTGTGTGGGAATCGAAGCCACGAGCGTTCGTGTCAAAGTCGCGTCATTCACAACTGAGTCAGCGAGCACGTTAAAATTTTAAATTATTTACAAACTCGTGATGGTTCTTTAAAAATATAATGGAGGGTATTAGTTTGTCAATTGTATTTTTATCATACATTGATTCTTTATAATAAAAATAAAATTATTATTAATTTATGATTTTAAATGTGTTCTTTTAACGCTTGATTGCTCCGTTCGCCTTCAAAATTCATACGGGAAGGAAGCGTTTCGGGTTCATTTCGAGTACCGCGAGACGTTGATACGCCGAATTTGAGGGCGGGCGTTTCTCTGAATGGCGACATTTGTGATGATCGGCTTCCAATTTAAAGTGAGACAGATCTATTGTCGGAGGCAATTTAACCATTTGTACAATTTTATGGTTATTTATTTAATTTATGTATATTTTACAGTGATGTTCAAAAGAGTTGCGGAAATGTCTGAAATAATTGAAGAGACGAATTCACCATTTGTGATCTACGTTGGCCCACTTCCAGTTATAAGTAAGTTACCACACAACAACCATTACTCCTCGTAGATTCTACGCCACGATGCTCAATTATGCCACCAACTTCTCATGACCTTGAAAACTATAATATCTTGAGTATAGGCAAAAATAAAAATTGACAATTTAGAGGTAAGGTCACCTTTTTTAAATGTTTCAGTGACGCATGATCTCGAAGATCTCAAGAAGATCACAACCACTTTTATAGAGAAACCATATTTCTACAACTTTGCTCGAATTTGGTTGGGGAACGGGCTAGTTACAGCACCAGGTAACTGTACTTGTGTTATATACATTGATAAGTTTGTATATTAAATGATTTTCTTCTTATTCCTACAGTTATCCCGTTTCCTAATCTATTAGGAATAGCAGGGTCCGTTATCCAAGCTTAAGGATTTGACGAAGATTCTGATTTTGACATAAAGCACTTGCTATCAGCTAACGTACTTAACTCTGACGAGTTGGTAGAACGCGCAGCTATTATTGGCTAGTTCGCAGATCAACATCGCGGCACTTATGGCTTATTGATTAAAATATTCTCTCATTGGCCAGTAGGCTCGAATTGCTGAGATAATTAGGTGCTAAAACACAATGTTTTTGTTAGCGTAGAGTGCCATCATGCGTAGCAAGTGGTATATTGCTGTGGTGATTCTGGCCCATATACGATGATGTTCAACGTACACGACTGTCGGTAAGCTATCCTAAGAAAAGTACATCAAACCAGCCCATCTGGAGAAATACCTCCTCCTCGAGAAAACCGCAGTCAAATAACAACTCCCTGAAGACCTGTTGTGTTGTGAGTGTGTGAGTTAAGTAAGCTGATGAGTTGCTGTGTGAATAGCAGGAGTGGCAATGCAAACTTCCTGCATTGAAATCGTTTACGGGTTTCGCTAACTACATTACATCAGGTAGGCCGTATGCTTGTATGCTTCCCTATGTTGTTTACTCCTTAGCGTTATCCTGATAGATAAATCATTTATTTACGTATAATTCATGCACACACATCGGTACAATGTACATCGTTATAACAACACTGTTAACAAACACAGTTTCGCTGTACTATAGAGAACGTTTTTTATTCAGGTGCTTGAGCGTGTGTGTGTGCCGCAGCAGCGCAAATGGGCTATACCTCAGTGTATAGCGTTGTTCAAATGAAACAACCTGTCATAGATATAAAATAGTTACTACGAAGTTGATTAACTCTATGATCGTGAGACGTTTACCTATTTTATATTTAATTTACTCTTTGAACTCTATACTTGATTTAAAGTTGTCATCGAAAATTGTATCAGGAAAATTATCACTAAAAATTTATGTTGAATATTTTACGTAAGTAATAAAGAAATAGTTGGCATACAATCCCTAGTTTTCCTTAAAAGAGAACCTAATAATTTATCAAACCCAACACAACCACTGATTTTCAGCTATCACCCATAAAATTGACGAGGACGAGTATAGTCAGACAAAAGACAAACAGCTACATACAACTGCCGCGTATTACACGAAAGCCTGTAAACATTACAAATTTACCTTATACTTCCGACACTTTGGTCATAGCAAAGGAAAACTAAGCGTGGATAAAGATTATATTGAGATTAATTAACTAATAATAATATATAGAAAAAATTAATTGAATTGCATTTCACGTTGTCTCCATCAGACAGATATTGAGGCAGATACAAATATGCGACAAGCGAAGTTTTTAGGGATACCTTGTTTCTGTTTATCCAACAAAAAATATTTATAACGAGCTTTAAAAGTAAATTTACTGTAAATACGAGTAGTTCTGATCGGCGGTGGGATATTATTCCAACACTTCGTTGCCGCATACCTGAAGCTACCAGCAAAGGCGTCAGTCCGATGCCTATTAAACATTAGTACCGAATCTGTGGTTCTTGCATTATAGCGAGTGGAGTAGTTCAAATTTTCATGCAAGTATTCTGGTTTCTTAAATTTCAGAACAACAAATAATAGACTTGCCAAATGCAACTCTCTCTGTGATTCCATATTAAGTATTGACGCATTATTCAAATATGGCGATACGTGACTTCGCGGAGGTATGGAATAGCAAAATCTACAACAGGCGTTTTGCTACTACTACTAGTTGCACCAACCTTTTTGTTCTACTCAGATTACTGTGTAGAACAAAAAGGTTACTCGAGGTTACCGAGATTACTCGGACCATACAGAACATCACCTGCTTCCTAATATAATAGGATGGACAAGGTCCGCTACTTAAGTCTAAGAATTTTACACGAAGATAAAGTGATTTTTACTGCCGTCAGACCTATACATGACGAAGAAAAATCAGAACTTGTCTTTCGAAATGTAACTTTTTGAACTGACGATGTTTTCCTTAAACGCCGAGCAAGTGATAATTACACATACGTCCATAAATCCGAAAACCCAAATTTAGTAGTACATATACCTTCATACGTTAAATAAAAACAATATTTCTTACAGTTCCATTATGGAAACATAATATAAAGAAGTTAGCCGGAACCTTCAGCATGTCGATTGTGGAGAGCTACCAAGGAGTGTTCGACTGGCAGGCGGCGAAGTTGACGGAGAAACTGAAAGAAGAGGCGTCGGCCGAGCCATTTGATGCAATGGAAAAATACATTGCATATGCTACTTTAGAAACGATATGCCGTGAGTACTGTCAGCTACTAAAAAACTGTCAGCTTTAGGACTAGACGTCAGAAGGGTTAATTTTTAAACTTCCCAAGCTTGTAAACATTCTTTTTGGACGAAGGAACCCGATATGTTTTTTAGCTGCACTATAAATTCTTAATCCTTGTATGATCTCCTACCATCTTTATTTAGACCCGTCGTTATGCTTGTGAATGCTTGCCACATTGTATATATTTTCTGTGATTTTGACTTGTTTAGGTATATCAACAGGTCCGTACGTTAATATAGATTTAAAGTAATCTCATGTACACTCACAAGTCCATCCTAATGCAGAGTCACATACTAAGCCTCGCCACTAACTAAGCTCGGGCCCTTCACGAGCACACGCTGAGTTGAAATATTATAGGCGTTGTCATTGGCGAGAACATCAAGAACCCCATACAGAAGAGATAATAATAAACGTTATTTTGGGGTTGTTAAGAAATATTTTTTAGGAAATATTTTTTATGAACGTCTTTATAATAAGAATAAGAATAATTTTATTCCATAAATTTAGTACACAGTATACCAACATACACTATATTACACAGTAGTTTAAATTAACCAAATAGCTCGCTTTAAAACATAACTAATAAACATTATCGTGTTAATAACTATAGGTGAACTTAACAACATAATTATTACAAAGTACTAATGTAATGTAACTAAAACCAAATATAATGTCTAACTGGCGGTATACAGACAAAATTTCTTTACCTCCCGTGCTAGTCCGAGGACTGTGTGCAAGGTAAGATTCTCACCATAGTACAACCAACCGTATTGCAAATGAATGAGAGACATTTCTGCAAAAAATACATTGAGTATTGGGTCCAATGTATTAAAAAATATTGACACATTTCTAATACAATAGACTTGCACAATAGTTGCCGATAACGGGTGACGAGTTTAGCGTAAACAAGTAGTATATGCAGAAAAGGAAGATTAATCAATACATTGGTTACCATAATGCAATTTTATAGCGTACCATTAGTAGTCCCATATTAACCCCTACTATTTAACTTTAATTTATTTATACATATTTATATATTTATTGAGAGCAATTAATTAATTACACATATTTTACATTTAATTTTTTTTACATTTTCCCGATTTACCCGATGTTACACAGATTGACCAATCGTACCACGACGATCAGAAGTTGGTACCGCACAACACCCAGTAGTAAAATCAGGAAAACAAAATAGCTTTTATACGTACATACATATAAAATAGAGATAATACGTTTATATATTTTAAATTTATTTTTTAAATAAAATATTTTTTAAATTATATTTATACGTTTATATTTGGGGTCGGTACCAGAAGCGTGCACGCCGCGACCCTGCCAGTCCAACACTGTGGACTGCAATTCTGGACCCAAACCATACAAACGCGCGGATTAGGGCGTCCCCCGGAGGCGACGCGCACCGATCCGCCCCCGTCGGTGCGAAATCTAGAGCATGCGGCGGTGGGGGCCGCCACCCACCACGCAACGCTCATCCCGGCGGGTCGAGGAGAGCTGAGTGTCGTATAGGCACATGGAATGTGAGAAGTGGTCTAAAAGATAAGATGAATGAGTTCATAGGTATAATGAACGTGAGATGCCTAGATGCTTTGTGTGTGTCAGAGACCAAGCGAAAGGGAAGCGACACCGAAGATCTGCCCGGTGGCATGATGGCCCTGTGGTCCGGGGTGGACCAGGACGTTCATGCCAGCGCTGGCGTAGGTGTCGTGCTTTCATCTCGCTTGGCCGCTGGTTATGATTTAGTAGGTCCAAGACTTCTCTGGGTTAAGATAAAACTGGGGATTACGCGAGTTTTTTTAGTTGCAGCATATGTTTCTGTGAGCTCTGCTGATCCCCAGGAGCTCGAGAAGTTTTGGGAGACTGTAAGGGATATTCTGGATTTGGCCGAAGCGAATGAACAGATAATTATGTGTGGTGATCTGAATGGATGGGTTGGGACCAAGCAAAGCTGTTATGAGGCTGTGCCTGGTCCATACGGAGATAAGAGAGTGAACGATGCTGGTAAGTTACTTTTAGACGTATGTATGGAACGAAACCTCCTTGTGTCGACACGCTCTTCCATCACAAGGATATTCACACTTACACATGGAGACGGAATGAACAGAAAAGTGTGATTGATTTGATTTTGATAGATGGACGTCTCCGAAAGTCGTTAATGGATACAAGAGCCTTCAGAGGTCCCACTCTTGAAACGGACCACTATCTGGTGATAAGCCGATTTGTGGGCCTTTTCAAGAAGTGGAGGCATTGGCGAGTGCGTATTCCTTTCGGAGACCATGAAAGCATAAGAAGTGAAAAATTGGAAGATGAAAGTGTGAGGAGTACGTATGTACGTCTAGTCAGTGAAAGACTTGCGAACGCGAGTCTTTCCGACTCAGATGTAGACGAATGTTGGAAAGTTGTGAAAGAAAGTATGGTGGACAGTGCGAAAGAAGCATGTGGATGCGCAAAGAGACGTAGAACACTAAGAGGAGATACCTGGTGGGATGCGGAGGTTCAATCCTCCGTGGAAAAAAAGAGGAAAGCGTGGCTGGATTACGTATCATCTTTGCACCAGAGTGATGGTATGAAAGAAATGAAGAAATAAATATACCGTCGCCGTCGATGCAAGAATGACTCCAAAGCTTTAGTGAAAGAGACGCGTGAAAGACTACATATGATTGAGGAAGAGAAGCTGACGAAGAACTTCGAGGCAAATGCCAAACTCTTCTGGAGAGAGGTAAAGAAGTCTCGAAGTGGTTCGTCAGCATCCAGAATGGACAAGATACGATGTAAAGCTGGTGGCATTTTTGCTAACACTCAGGAAGTGTTAGAACGGTGGAGTGAATATTTTAGAGAAATGTATGATTATGTCCATGACGCTGGCATTGTGAATGAGACTCATTGACTGTGACAAGTGATTGACTCGGCAGTGCCAGCGTACCATGAAGGCATTACTATGGATGAGATTAAATGGTCGATACGAAGTTTGAAAGATGGAAAGTCAGCGGGAATCGATATGGTAACAGCTGAGATGATCAAGCTAGGTGGTGCCTGCGTTAGGGACGCCTTCTGGTTTTTGAGCAAATTATGCTGGAGAACCGGAAGGGTCCCGAGCGATTGGAGACGCGCAGTCATCGTGCCCTTGTATAAAGGCAAGGGCCCACGTATGGACTGCGCCAACTATAGGGCCATCAGTTTGATCAGCTTAGCAGCTAAAGTGCATGGAAAAATCATTGAAAGGAGAATGAGGGCGAAATCCGATGGAATGGTTTGGGAAGCACAGGGTGGATTTCGAAGCGGCAGAGGATGTACGGATCAAGATTTTTCACTCCGCAACATCGTAGAGAAGCATCTGGCTTTGGACCAGAAGGTTTTCTGCGGTTTTGTGGACTTTGAGAAAGCATTTGATAGAGTCGTGCGAAAGAATCTCTGGAACATTTTGCCCGGATATGGGGTTGACGGTGACCTACTCCATGCTGTGCAATCCACTTATGAGAATTGTACAGCATGTGTGCGGGTGGACGGCAGCTTGTCGGCCTGGTTTGATGTCAACATTGGTGTCAGACAGGGATGCGTGCTGTCGGCTCGGTTGTTCATCCTGTATCTGGACAGTTGTCTTCAGAGAATAAGAAATATGAATGTGGGAATGCGAATGGGTGACTCAGTGGTCAACTGCCTGCTTTATGCAGACGATGCGGCATTAATAGCAGAATCACCATCCGAACTGCAAACACTAGCTACAACAATGAAAGATGATTGTATGAAGAAAGGCTTACAATTGAATGCGAAGAAAACCAAGATAATGGTATTTGAAAGAGAGACAACCAGAACGAACACTAGAATTATGGTTGATGATGTAGTGTTGGAGCAAGTGAATGAGATTGTATATCTTGGAAGTGCTTTTAGCAGCAATGGAAGGTACACCGCTGATGTGGAGAGACGAGTGAGTGCCGGGAATAGGGTGAATGGAGCGTTGGGTAAACTTCTAGGCAACCGAAATCTAAGCCAGAAGGCACAGCTCGCTGTACACAACGCGGTGCTAATTCCAACGCTAACTTATGGAAGTGAGAGCTGGGTATGGCAAAGAGAGTATGAAAGTAGAATAAATGCGGTCGAGATGCGAGTATTGCGCAAAATTTGTGGCATAACGCTTGCTGACCGCGTTTATAATGAAGACGTGAGAGAAAGAGTTGGTCTAAAAGAGAGTGTCGGTGTTAAGATAAGAAAGGGCATGCTCCGTTGGTTCGGACATGTAGAAAGAATGCGGGACGAAAGAATGACGAAACAGATATACAATGCAAAAGTGGAAGGATGTAGGAGCCGAGGAAGGCCGAGACTAACCTACCACGACCAAATTGGTCGTGTTTTATCAGAAGGTGATGTCAGAAGCCCCAGGAACCAGCGAGCGTGCATGAAAAGAGCTATGAATGTCACAGAAGCGAGCGAAGTATGCAAGGACCGCGTCTTATGGCGCTCGGTTCTCTCTGCCTACCCCGCAAGGGACTTGGCGTGAAGATATACATACATATATTTTAAAGATAAACTAAAATAGATTGAAATAGATAAATGAATAATGGCCTGTTTCACAATGTCTGAATAGGAGTTACACTTTATTTAAACTGGCAGTTGTGTATGGTCAACCAATCAAGTAAACGCTACTTCGAACTTACTTTGATTGTGAAACGGGACCTATACAAAATGCATATTAAGAAGAATCATGATTTATTAACTAGTATTATATTTTCGGTCCGTTCATAATCCAAACTACTTAGAAACTCATTCAGCGCTTACAATTTTCTTACAATTAAATCTTCTTAAGTCTTTAATGGGTTTGATTTTACTTATGCGATTGTACAGTAAAGGAGCCAAAAAATATGAAAATCCCTGTGCAAAAGTCGTTTTACAAGTAGGAACGTCAAATACCACATATGATCTTCTGATAAATGTGTTACGAAGTTTTTAACAGGAATGCTGCCTCAGAACAATGCTTTTTATGAAAAGTTGGCGAACCGTTAACACTTTGAACTAATTATATAGTTTAGTTGTACTATATCTGAAGTGCTTGAATCCTAGAATTTTTAAAATACATCTTTGAGCCCTCTCTATTTTTATTTATGTACTTTTTCTAGCTCTACCCCAAGCAGAAATTCCACACATTGTAACGGATTGACATAGAGTTATGTATACATCTTTATTTGTTTTACTATCCCGCAAATTTCTATTTTTTTTTAAATTGGAATAAGTTTACGAATGCGAGATTTTAAATTAATGATGTGTTGTTTCCAATTCAAATTCTTATCAATTTCAATGCTAAGATACTTGATAGTATTGGTCTTAGACAATTTTGGGCACTTACAGTTTAAAGGATCCACACAAATAGAGGAATGGGCTTTTAATCAGAAATCATTATTCGGTTGCAAGTTTTCTCTTATACTGAACGTTATATAGTTTTAGTTATATTCAAAGTAAGCAAATTATTATCAAGCCAGTTAATGAGCTTCTGAAATCCTTTGTCAGCCGATATTTTAACTAAGGGCCATTGTGTATGTTGAAATATAATAACGGTATCATCGGCGAATGTGATAAATTTTGAATTCGGTAGCTCAATGTCATAAAGATTGTTTACGTATATTAAGAATAGTGTAGGTCCAAGAACAGAGCCTTGAGGAACACCAAAATATATTGATTTTTTTACAGCTTTGGGTATTCCCCATTTTAACCATTTGTGATCTATTTCTGATCTTTAAAAAGTTCTAGCGGTAGACCTCTAATACCTATTGACTCAAGTTTACGTATCAATAATGGTACAGAAACTGTATCAAACGCTTTAGATATATCAAGAAATAAGCCAATACACTTCGTTTTACTGGCAAGATTTCTCGCCACATTTGTAACTAAATTTTCGATAGCATCAATAGTTGATTTTTCCTTTCTAAATCCATATTGATTTTTAGAAAAAATATTATTACTTTCCAGATAGTTCACAAGCCTATTATTAATGATTTTTTCTAGAATTTTAGCAATAGTAGGTAAAAGCGAAATTGGACGATAGTTGGTAACATTGTCCTTATCCCCAGTCTTGTACACTGGCACAATAATCACTTTTTTCAGCGCGTTTGGGAATCTTCCAGAAGATAAACATAATTTAATTATATGGGTTAATGATTTAAAGAGAATATTTAAATAAGTTTTAATAAAAACCGCTGATATTCCATCTCAACCTGAAGATTTAGTGTTTTTCAATGTCCTAACGCTTTTGCATACCTCTAATTCATCAGTCTCCAACAACATAAACGAATTTAATCGTGTGTTATTACATTGAAAATTTTTGGCAATGTTATCTTCAATTAGTTTTAATTTTTGTAAAGTACTGTTTGAGAATTTGGCACCTACATTTACAAAGAAATCATTTATATAATTGACAGATTCTTGTGGCGTTGATTTTATTTTTAATAGTTCGCCGGCTACTTGGGATTTATTTGAAGCATTTAGGCTGCATACTCGCTTTATAACATTCCAATTGCTCTTAATGTCACTCTTACTAGCATTTAAGTCGGATTTATCATATTCGGTTTTTAAATTATGTAAGATCTTATTACAATGATTCCTGTAACATTTATACGTGGTTTCTACGTTCTTATCATTTTGTTCAGGTTGTTTTAAGTGCTTCCTGTGCAATGTGTCTCTGAAACGCATACAGTAGTAAGCCTGGTGTAATCCAGGGCTGATAAGTTATTTGTCTATTAGTTACTGTAATTGTCATTGTGTTCTTCTTAATTATTTCAGATAGTATCTGAATAAAGCTCCAATTTGTATCTTCTAATAGCTTGTAAGTCTTTTCGTAATTTAGTTTCTGAATTAACTTTTTTTGTCTGACATTATAATTTTGTTTCTTTAAAGGGATACAAATGTAAATACTGCTGTGGTCAGTAAGCGAGGATTCACAACTAACAGTTAAGATTTTAACATTTGATTTTACAAAGCAATGGTCAAAACAGTTATGAATTCTAGTAGGAATTAAGTGACTAGGTAATAGACAGTGAGTAGAAAGTAAGTCCAAGTACTCATCAGATTTTAAGTCGTTATTTTCTGGACAAATATCAATGTTATTATCCCCAGTTAGATAGATATTAGGTATGTGCTTGAGATCTGCAAACAGATTATCCAAGGAATCCAAGAATTTAGTTATTACATTAAAAGATGGTGATCTTTTTAACGGGACAGGCCCACCACTGTGTCTCCTGTGTAGCCAGAATTAACAGCACAACCAACAAAAAGGCAATGAACAGTGAAGTTCACTGCCGTCTGTCACGTCACTGCAGCTGTAGTTTAACCCCCGTAAACTACAGCTGCCTTAGAACTCACAACGAATTTAATCAGAAGAAATTTGTAGGTGTAGGAAGTTTTGGAATTGACTTCCCCTCTTAGCAAAGTGAGAGACAGCAATATGACAAATATGGCATTTAAAAACCTCAAAGAGATGGCTAGTCAAAAGAAGCTCAACTGCCGTGCACCACGGTTTATCAAATACCTAACACTATTGGGACCTAAACTGTGAGTTGTTACCTAACACATCTATGTCAATAATATAGATTGCAGAACCGCCAAAACGCCCGGTAATTCTCCCTTGTTGCCACCAAATCAGAATAGTATACTACCCCGGATGTGATATGCAAAGAATTTAACATATCGTTCCTCTCCCGATGCCAGAGATCGCACTCCCAGAGAATATGATGGGCTGTTTGCTCGAATTCATTATTTGTCGTATAACACTCGCATAAAGGCGATGACATAAGTCTAAACGAAAAGAGCTCTAAAGTTTCCATGTCCAGTTAAAAATTGAGCAACGGGATGATCGACTTGTAACCACTCATTACTTAATCTGTCTCGCACTGATTGAAAGAACAGATACAAGTGGCGTCCTTTAGTAGAAGTTTCCCATCTTTCTTGCTATTCAGGCAGTAAAGTTTCAAATACCTCGTCAGTTGGTTTGAATAATCTAAGTATTTTGTCAATATCGCGGTGTTTTAGAAAGTCAGGGTGTATGTTTTTAGAGGTGTAGGACAGTGAAGCCCGGCGTTGAATTTCTAAGTCAACTGGTAATACGCCTGCCAGCACTGGTAGTGCCTCGGTGCTCATAGTTCTATACGATTTACATAGAAATATTAAAGCGAGACGCTGACTTTGCAGTAACTTACGACGCGCAGCACCTATGGTAGCCCTATCAGCCCATGCATGTGAACCGTACATAATACATCCTAAATATGTGACTGTGTAAATATTTTTTAACGTTTTAAAAGTTAAGACCAACGTCGAGGTGGAAATTCGAGTTAATGCATCAAAGTTCTTTTTGAATTTTTCTCCAACCTGCTTTATGTGTTTAATGTAATTAAAACCTTTATCCAACAGTAATCCCAAGTAACAAACCGAGTTTTTATTTGCAACTGATACTCCATTGAAGTGGAATCGCGGCGGAACCTTTGTTTTTTGTGACGCGGGGAGAAATGCTTTACGCACACCACCGGTGCCTGGGTGGTCTCCGGTGGTAGTGTGGGACTCCCCGTCGGCAGCCCGACGGTATACCCACTAAACAACCCCGCGAATTGCCATCGGCCGCGTTGGTGTGGTGCCCCGGATCTGTCAGCAACAGGGCACCACTGCGACTGGCCAGCCCCTCAGAAGGGGGAACGGATTTCTTCACTCTAGGGGTCATCCCGGCAAATTGGGACAGCCAGGTTCCCATCCTGACCCCTAGTCCAACATATTAGGGAGGCGGCAATAGGTGTGCGTAGCGCCTACGCCGCACTCCCGTCCGCCGTCTCCGGAGCGGGACAGCCTCAGGATCATCCTCCTTGTCCCGCTCCGAGGCCTCCTTCTGGGACATGACCGTCTCACAGAAGGAGGCCACCGCCTGCCAGGCACTGTCACTCCCGAGCATGGAGCGGACCACGCTCGGGAGCGAGAGATCCGCGCTTCCAAGCGCGGACACCAGGTCGTGGCGCTGCCGAGACCACCTGGGACACTGCTCCAGCGTGTGTTCCGAGCTTATGATAAATTCAAGTGTTCTTCGAAATGCGGCAACGCCGTAGTGACACCGAATGGTATTCGAATAAACTGATATAGATTACCACAGGCTTAAATACAAATTCTTAAAGACAGTTCAAAAATAAAAATAATTTATTACTCTGTATCAAATGTGTAATTTTGTTAAAAAATCACAAATTTCCTACAGAAGAAAGTACTTTTAATGCCTATTATTTTAGGTAAACATAGACGTAATAAAAAAGTCAGACGGAATCTCGCTGAGAAACAACTGAAGCACCACAATGGCGGCATGTAATCATGTGTGAGTGTCAAGTGGGTTGCCAGATGCAAGAAACTTTCCCATTTCTTTAACTAAAAAGATTTAAAAAATTATATGATTCGTTACTGTCTTCGAAACTCGAATTTTATGGACAACAACACAAGCTACAAATCACCGGGATTTGTAGCTTGTGTTGTTTAAAATAGGTATTGATGAAAAGAAATTAAACACATGAAATATAACATTACATATTCCTTTTATTATGTAGGACAAACAGATGTATAATTATTTGAAATAAAAAATGCAAATACACCAATATTAATGACCAGACGAGGCTCTGGCAAAAGAGAGGTAGGGCACGTTAGCCTGACTGGGGAAGTACCTCCACCTCACAGAAGACGGCAGCCACTCCTCACACTCCTCAAAATGTATACTGTAAATTACACTGAATCTAGATGGAATCAAGCCGCTTTCTTTTCTGGACTCTCTTATGATTTGTACCCAACCATTCCTTCATGCATCGTTTGACGATGGAAATTTAAAAAATATTAAAGATATGAATAATAGTTGTTCAGTAAAAGAATCATAGGATGTAAGTTTATATGTCTGTTTAAACAAAATTAGGTATCTGAATTAAGTAAGAATTACAAGAGAACAAAAGAAAAATGATCTCCCACACATTTACGCTAATTTGGAAATGTGAGTTATGAAAACACCGGTCGATTTATTGTTTACAAAAATTAATTTAAGTAAAAACGATTAGTTAATCAGAAAAATTACTTGCTTACCTATGAAAAGTAGTCCCTTGGCTTTTTTTAAATGTACACTATGGTTCTGACTGCTCTTCAGTACGCAGGACGGCATTATTATTATTTTTCGACAAGGTTATCACGCGGCGAGGTGTCGGTGCGTAATGGCGGGCGGTAGACTTACTATGATGTGAATTTGTGCGTGTCGGTTCGTACGTATAGCGACTGACTTACTATGGAGGTGCTTCAGTGTTTAGTTCGGGAGACGGTGTCTGCTTTTTTATTACGTCTATGACTGTAAAAATATTAAATTTCCGAATATAAAGATTATAATTTTGATAAGTGTAGTAAATGAAAGAGTAAAAAATAGTTATGTAAAAAAAAATGGGTGCTTGTACTTATGTACGCGCGTGAGAAGTTATACTTCTCTGGCATCATTAAATAACAAATCCCTGGCGGGATGTTGTTGTGTTCCTGCGAGTGAGTGACGTTACCACCGCACAGAAATCTGGAGCCAAATAACAATTCCCTGTACGGTTGTTGTGTTCAGGCAAGTGAGTGACGTTACTACCTCACGGAAAACTGCAGCCAAATAACAATTCGCTGGACAAATGTTGCGTTCATGCGAATGAGTGATGTTACTACCTCACGGAAAACGGCAGCCAAATAACAATTCGCTGGACAGATGTTGCGTTCATGCGAGTGAGTGACGTTAACACCTCACAGAAATCTGCAGCCAAATTACAATTCCCTGGACGATTGTTATGTTCAGGCGAGTAAGTGACGTTACTACCTCACGGAAAACTGCAGCCAAATAACAATTCGCTAGATAGATGAGTGGCATGACTGCCATCATGGCCTGGCTGAATCGCAATATTTTGACTTTGAATGTATCAAAGACCAAATTCCTGTGTTTTCACAAAACCGCGTCTTCGGCCTCGGATATGGCGTCAATAAAAGTTCACACATGTATGGGTTTTGACCAGGCTAGCGTTCTGCATCCGAGTTGTATCTGTGAGGGGATCCTGAGGTGTCCAACTGTGCGCTATCTGGGAGTCACCTTAGATGAAAGGCTTACATTTGCGGCGCACACTGAAAGCACCTGTTCGAGGACTCGTAAACTGATCCACACCATGAAATTGCTTCGAGAAGTTGTAGACAAACAGTCGCTAACAACTGTTTATTTTGCCTTATGTCAGTCGATACTAACTTATTGCATAGTGGTGTGGGGCGGTGCTGCATCATGTCACTTGATCAGCTTCGAGAGAGCCCAAAGAGCCGTATTAAAGGTAATGTTGCGCTTTCGCTTCCCTACTACATTACTGTATGAAGAGACACATGTCCTAAGTATACATAAGTTGTACATTTTGAAGGTATTCTCTGGCATGCACAAGCAAGTTCTCGGGTCGTCAGAGTACAGCACTGTGCTCAAAAAGCGAGTCTTTAAAGTTGGAACCCCTTATACAAATACTTGTTTTGCCCAGCGTTTCAAACCATTTGCAGGTCCATTCATTTACAACCGCATAACGAGTACCTGCAATATTAAAGAGGTTTCACTTAGAAGGGCAAATAATATTGTTCGATCTCATATTTTAACTTGGAGTTACAATAATTCTGATCATTTTTTACAAGTAGCTAAATAACATTCGGTGATGCGTGTGAGGTGTCTTCTTATTCTTATTTATTATTTTAGATTTTATTTTAAAAATACTTCCTAACTCTTCGAAACTCAGTGATTAACTGGCAATGATTAACATTGTAATTTTAAAATTCGGTCGCCACAGGACAGGCATTGCCTAGTGTGGGCCCAATGGAAATCCTATGACCTTGCCGTAAATAATGTTTTTCACAAATTATCACAAATAATTATTTTTATGTTCAATTAGCATTATTGTCATTATTTTTTAGTGTAATTAATTAGAAAACTTTTCTCTTTTTTTTGTAAAATGATATCTGTGTTGAAAACATTTTAATTTTTTTATTTTTTATTTTATTATTATTATTTTTTCACGGGTTTAAGTCCCGGTCATTTGATAGGCGTGCACAGGGATATGAATCCAACGTGTAGAGGCCCCTTCTAAAAGGAGGATGATGATGAAGTATGCCCTAAACACCTTCGGTTGAAGAGAGTGTCGTATCCCAGTAGTGGAATAAGTAAAAGTTGGAGTAGTTAATTAAAGAATATATTTGTAGTTTGCTCTACGAACTACAAATAAGACCAACATATTTGATGTCTCCATGACAAAGAATGGTACACGCAGTTAGAAACGACCCCCTACTAGATGGAGCGATGACCTGAAGAGGTTTATACGGAGTTGATAGATTCAGGTGGCACATCGAGACGAATAACTCTCTAGAGGGGAGACCTATGTTCAGCAGTGGGCGAATACAGGCTGAGATGATGATGAAAACTACTTTTTTTTAATTTCGAATAAATATCCAGTTTCTCGTCAATATTTTTACATGCAATTTGATCTAACCTGCTTTGTGTGCTTCCGCCACCAATTAGTTCATGCGGCCTAGCGCCAGCCGGCACCCACCCACTACTGTTAGTACGTGCAACATGCCGACGCTGCCATGGCTGCTCCGGTAGTCTCTGCCTCGGCAGCTGTGGTCGTCCGCCATCTGGAACAGAATCCGCATGCCCCCACCACCACCGTCGCTGCCACGCTTGGCCAGTGGGCCGATTCTACTAAAAACTGCAATTGCACTGCAGCGCGGCGTGTGTCAAAATGCGTACATTTTGACGTTTCGGTATTCTGTTAAACGATCTGACAGCAGCGACGTTGCAGGAATGTTGCAGTAAATTAATCGCTATTCTGTTAAAAAACCTGCACTGCAACTGCACGTTTCCTGCAATATAATCGTATTCTGATAAATTGTTTTGACATTTGTATACCGGTGACAGATGTTTTGAAGGAGTTTACTTGCAGTTTTGTTAACGTTACTCTTGAGCAACTTTTGCGAAGTGAAATTAATATTCTGAGGCGGTGAATTATATTTGCTTTTTTTTTGGGAGATGTTTGTGGATAAATATAATTAAGTAAAGCTTCTTTTCGGTTAGAAATACCTCCACTCCGGCAACCAAGGTTAGTAGTGAAACTATAGGAGTTAACATTAAATAAAAATTTAGTTTTATTAAATTGAAATATGGCAACATTTTAGGTTTTAAGTAGTTTACTTGCAGGATACGCACAGTTACAGCGTAGTTGCAGTGTCGTTGCAGTGCAGCATACGCGCAGTTCCAGCGCAGTTGCAGTGCAGGATATTTTAGTAGAATACACCTATCCGCGCTGCACTATTCCTGCACGACTCTAGTGACAGGCGTAAACGTGCAGTTGCAGTTATTTAGCAGAATTGGCCCACTGGTCGTCGCTGCGACACGTGTTTCGCCTATTATTTATGGTTATATTTGGAATAACCGTTTGACTTCGCGATCTGATATATTACATCAAGTTCTTTGTTGTAATTATCCTTACTTAATGGAACGCTCATCAAACGGTGTATCATAGATTTATACGCTGCGAGCTTGTGTTGCCAAGGATGGCTGGATGACGCGGGAATCGTGCTATCGCCGATACCACGATTCCAAATCTACCATCGATAAATTATTGCGTAAAAAGACGAGTAGTATCGTTAACAGACTATTGTACGCGGTTCCATATATTTCGACAAATAAATACACTGCGAGTTTGTCATACCTGGGAAAAATCACTGACAAAATAGTTCACATATTTAGAAAAAATAACATACATGTTGCTCTCAAATCCCATAATTCACTCCCTAAAATCCCGTCCAATAAAAAATCCGGCGTCTATAAGCTGTTTACACACCATAGACAAAGGTTTAAAACTAAATATTAGGGAACAATTAGAAATTAATAAACATAAAAATTCTAAAATTACTCTCATGAACAAACAGACTGACGTAAACTATTCCCCATTAAATATCTTTTCGCTCACACCATCCACCCCCACCCTCAATTCAATATAAGGGACGGCACTGCGATGGATTTGTCACTTGTAGCATGTTATTCTTACGATTAACGACTACAACGCCTGATGCTGCCTCGTGGTGAGGCGAAACACGTGTCGCAGCGACGACCAGGCCAGTCGTGGCAGCGACGGTGGTGGGGGCATGCGGATTCTGTTCCAGATGGCGGACGACCGCAGCAGCCGAGGCAGAGACTACCGGAGCAGCCATGGCAGCGTCGGCATGTAGCACGTACTAACAGTAGTGGGTGGTTGCCGGCCGGCGCTAGGCCGCATGAACTAATTGGTGGCGGAAGCACACAAAGCAGGTTAGATCAAACTGCATGTAAATTTGACTTTCGCAAAATAACACCTGAATCTATTAACTATTTTTACTATACGTCAAATTTTTCTTTCACATCCGATGTAATGTGGTTACCGTGGTCACATACTTGCATAAACGCTTGCAATATTAGGAGTACCAGCCACTCACTTGCAGGAATACCACAACCCTCCAGAGAGTTGTTACTTGGCTGCAGTCTTTTGGAAAGGGGAAGTATTTTTTCATTCGGACTACCTTGATGCTCCCTTTCCTAAATTTCACGTCAGTAAACATTTAATTATACAACTGGAATTCCGTTTTGTCTTCTGCTGATTACTTACCATTTTCACAGAAACGGGATTGGGAATGAAAGACATATCAGCCAACATCGTCACCAAGGAGTACTACGATGCTTTCAACCAAGTCTTCCGGCTTCTCCTCCTGCGATGCTTAAACCTTCTACTGCATCCAGACTTCGTTTACCGCCTGACACCAATGTACCGGCAGCTGGTCAAACACCTGGCTGTTCTACAGAACGTATCTGATGTGGTGCGTAGCTTTTTTAGGCACGTGGTGCACCCAGACCATGACTTAAAAGTTTTATGCAACAACCCAGCTTTCAAGAATTTTTATACTACGTCGAAAGGTAAACTAAGCGATACTTCGTGTGTCGCAAGCTTACAGCCATTTCACATCACGTGAGCCGTAAGCTTGTATGCCTCCGACGTTGTGTAGAAAAAAACATTTTCAATATAAAAAGTACTTAGTCTATATGTTAGTTTAAAACACATTCTGTTGGTGTGCTAAATTTCATCCAAATCCCTTCAGCAGTTTCTGTGATATCTTTTACAACGGACCTCCATTCATCCTCGCTTTCACATTTATAATATAGGAGTATGTAGGAAAGTACGAGATAGGGAAGTAAGAGTCGTGGTATCCTAGTGCATAATGAACCAGCCTATTAGCCTAGTGGTCCCAGGTTCGAATCGTGGCATATGCAAGTTCATGACTTATCTTCATATTTGTAATTATCACTTGCTCAGTGGTGAAGTAAATATCGTGAGGATACCAGCACGTCCAAGAGATAGTTCAAAGAACGTGTGACCTAACCTAAATAAGATATGGATAGTGGTAGCCTGCCGGCGGTGGAGGCTTGCTCCGTATCAAATTAGTTTCTTCGCCAAATTCTTAGGCTCAGGTGCCCGACCCCGCCAATCAAAAAAGAAGAAAGTCCTAGAAGAAAGACCGAGAAGCTTTCAGGAGATCAACTACTAAATAACAAATTTCTGGAGGATTACAAATAAAATAGTTTGTTTACGAGGAAGCTGATAATAAGCGTTGTAGTGTAAGGGGTACTAATGCGCGAGCGATGCTGTCGTTAGCCTCCATAAGTCACAAAGTTATTGCCTGACGACGTGTAAAAAAAAAACTTAAAATTAACCATAATTATGGTTATTATCTTTCTCATCTTAGCATTATTCGGTTTCTTTATCCATTAGCATTGGCGGGGTCCTACCTAACCTAAGGATTTGGCGACAATACTGATTTTTACATGGAACGACTGTCGTCAGGTCTCCACACCCAGACGGAAATTCAGACCTTTCTTAGGTTAGGTAGGTCACACGTGTTTAGAAATATAATTGCTCGAAAATGCGCGTTTCCTCACGATGTTTTTCTTCACCTTCGACCAAGTGATAATTTTGGACCGCGGACCGGTTTGTTAATAGATCCGGATCTTTATTCATTGGGATATTACCGCTCATCAACATGGTTACTAATATACAGATTTAAAATTTTTAGGTAATTTCCAAGAGACTTGCAGAACGTGAACGAATGAAGAAAACGAAAACTAGGGACCACGACTTGGATGGTAAAAATTTGAATAAACTTAATCGAATTTGATTTTTTATGTGCTATGCTCGGCGTTTCTCTACGTGAAGATAGGCAGAGAATTTAAATAAAGTAAAAACTTAAAAGTAATATCATCATCATCATCTCAGCCTGTATTCGTCCACTGCTGAACATAGGCCTCCCCTCTAGAGTGCCACTCGGATCAGTCCTGTGCCACTTGCATCTATCGACTTCCCACAAACCTCTTGAGGTCGTCGCTCCATCTAGTAAGAGTCGTCCCACACTGCATGTGCTAGTACCGGGACACCATTCGAAAACCTTTCTTCCCCAGCGGTTATCGGTTCTACGAACTATTTGGCCGGCCCACTGTTCAGTTTGCTTATCCTGTGGGCTATGTCGGTTACCTTAGTTCTGTGGCGGATATCCTCATTTCTGTTTCTATCACGCAGATAAACCCCGAGCATAGCTCTTTCCATAGCACGCTGACCGATCTTGAGCTTCCCCATACGGCCCGCAGTGAAGGACCACGCCTCAGTTCCGTATGTCATCACTGGCAACACATCCTTTTCGAAGATCTTGCTCTTTAACGTTGAGGTTTTTTGGACGAGAAGATGTGTCGAAGTTTCCTGAACGCTGCCCAGCCGAGCTGAATCCGTCTGTTGACCTCTCGGTCGAAGTTGGACTTACCGAATTGAATAACCTGTGATAGGTAAATACACACATCAAAAGTGTCTAGGGATCAACATATATTTTTGCAATAACTTTTCTCCTGATTGATATTAATAAAATTTTCTTTAAGGATTCATCAAATAAAGTGTTTTCGTTTGTCTACAGTAACGATAAACCAAGTCACCTTTGCATTAATAAAGAAATTTGCCATTTTCATAATAAAGGGATTTTTGACATTTGAACCACTAACATTAAAGTTCGAAAAAAAGACTGAAATAACAGTTTTCTTTAAAATTTTATTGGGTAACTTAAACAATTAATAATCCGTGTTTCTACCGCGAACACTAACAACACAAGAACATCGGTTTGGCATACTCAAAATGAGTTCATCCAAATCACGCTGTGGAATGGCCGCCCATGTTCGTTGCAACAACAAAAAAAGGTCTTCTTGCGACTGGATACCCTCCATATTCGGCAGAGCTCTTCTCTGTAGCATATCCCGTGCATGCTCAATCGGGTTCAAGTCTGGCGACTGAGCAGGCCAGGGCATGACATTGATGTTAGCTGCGGCGAGAGTCTGTCTTACAACTCTCGCGGTGTGCTGTCGTGCATTATCATACATTAACTGAAATAAGGGACCGATTTGCACTTGTAGAGGAACGATGACGTCTGATACAATCGTCTCAGCATAAATTTCAGCGTTGAGGTTGCCTCTGATCCAAATCAACTCAGTTCTTCCGCCGATCCAAATACCCGCCCATACCATGATGGTTCCACCACTATAAGGATGGACTTCCTGGCAGGATTTTAATCGCTGTTGGCGTCCAGGGGTTCTCCAGTGTCGTATACGTCTTGTATCCGGTCTCATACCAAAACGAGACTCATCAGAAAAGCACACGAAACGCCATTGTTCTTCTGCCCAATTTCTGTGTTCAAGAGCCCATTGATATCGAATCCTACGATTATGCATTGCTATAGGTGGTACCCTTAGCGGTCTTCGGGAATGAAGGTTCACTTCATGCAAGCGGTTTCTGACTGTTTGGTCGCTAATTAAGTTCCCTGAAGAGTGATGAAGCGTCACGGCTAACATCATGGTGGTTATTGTTGGAGGTCTTCGAGTTGTGATTTGAATGTATCGGTCTTGTCTCCGTGTCCATGCATGGGATATGCTACAGAGAAGAGCTCTGCCGAATATGGAGGGTATCCAGTCGCAAGAAGACCTTTTTTTGTTGTTGCAACGAACATGGGCGGCCATTCCACAGCGTGATTTGGATGAACTCATTTTGAGTATGCCAAACCGATGTTCTTGTGTTGTTAGTGTTCGCGGTAGAAACACGGATTATTAATTGTTTAAGTTACCCAATAAAATTTTAAAGAAAACTGTTATTTCAGTCTTTTTTTCGAACTTTAATGTTAGTGGTTCAAATGTCAAAAATCCCTTTATTATGAAAATGGCAAATTTCTTTATTAATGCAAAGGTGACTTGGTTTATCGTTACTGTAGACAAACGAAAACACTTTATTTGATGAATCCTTAAAGAAAATTTTAATTAATATCAATCAGGAGAAAAGTTATTGCAAAAATATATGTTGATCCCTAGACACTTCTGATGTGTATATTCGTCAACAACTTCGAGCTTAGTGCTTTCAACCGTGACCAGTATAGGTGTAATATGTAGATTCGACATGATCTTAGTCTTGTTGTTCTTCTTGTTCATCTTGAGACCTAGCTGGTTTGAGGTCATTGAGCATAGCGCTAAATTCCTCCAGCGATTTCACCATGAGAACTATATCAACGGCAAATCGATATTGATGTTTATACCGTATTCTTTCCAGTCCAAGAGCTTCAAGACATCTTCCAATGCTGCGGTGAAGAGTTTCTGGGATATGACATCCCCCTGTCTTATACCTTTTTGTACTTGGATCGGTTTCGTACTCTGGTCCTGTACTCGGATACACATCGTAGCCTTACGTACAGTAACACTTCAACGCTTCGATGTACCGATAGTTAAGAGAGAGACTGTAGTACCGCCCATGTCTAAACGGAATTTAAGGTCTTTTCGTAGTCCACATACGCCAAACAAAAGGGCAGATTATACTCCTCAGTCTTCTGAATAATCTGGCGGATGTATGTGGTATGTGGGTGATCCACGGTACTAAAGCCTTTTCGGAATCCGGCTTGTTCGGGAGGCTTCAATTCATTAAGTCTGCGTGCGAGACGGTTTGTGATTACTCTCGAAAATAGTACATAAACGCGGCTGAGAAGCGATATCGGCCTATAGTTCTTCAAATGGGGTTTATCACCCTTTTTGAAAAACAACATGACCAGGTTTCTGCTCCACGCTTCCGGTGTTTCACCAGATTGTATGACGGAATTGAATAGCCTCTGAAGGACTACAAGTATCGGCTTTCCGCCCGCTTTCAGAAACTCCGCCGTAATTCCGTCCTCACCCGTGCTTTCCCATTTTTAAGCTGTTTGAGAGCCATACGAATCTCGTACTCCATGAAGTCGACCAGCAGTTGGCCTCTTTGGTCTCGTTGCCCGAATCCAAATTGCCTCACTCATCGTTCTGTTTCGTGCCTAGCTTTGCATTGAAGTCCCCCATCAGCTCTGTGTAGTGAGTTTTAGAGGTATGTATGGCTTTGGAGATATCCTCATACATAGCTTGCACGAACTTCATCACACCCCGATGATAGGGTGTGATGAAGTTCGTGCATAGACCTGTATGACCTTCAGCGAATACCGTTTGATAATTCGTCTACACAGCCTCGATCTTTAGTACATTGCTGACGAGGGGCTTAAAGAGAGAGAGAGAGAGGGCGCCACCGTGCTCGTGTCAACATCGTCTCTGTGTGAATTAATTTAAATAAACCTCATTACAGTGTTTCTAAGTATTTAACTACGGAAAACATTAAGAACTAAAAGTGATTGACAACATAAAGTGTGGGCACAAGTAAATATAAACTGTGGACGCAAATAAATATGATACTAAGTTTGTGAAGTAACGGTCTTCTCGAACATATATACAACATTTAGAACTGAGATTTTCATGAAAACTATTTGTGTGGGTGAAAAATTTGTGACTTTTGAACAATAAATCGTGAATTGTGAAAGAAACACTATACAATAGAATAAAATAACCTAAAAGAATAAATAATTAACTACCTTTCAACAACAAACAACATACAAAGTTTTAAACAATACAACAAACATACAAACTAAACCTTGTAAAAGTTAACACGCGATTTGCTCAACATATGCAGAATTTCATGTCATCATTTATATACAATAAAATAGTCAACACTTGTAAACTTAAGACATTAACGACAAAGAAAGCAAAACAAGTAATTCAAAATTTCTTACTGACCTTATCCTACCTAGACACTGAAAATCTCATCAAAATTACTGTATAAATTTGCTAGCTTGATGACAGTATTTGAGTCATATTTATTTATTTTTATTTTTTTACTAGGGAAGTTAGGGCCTGCGGCGCAAACGCAAGCGCGCTTTTTATCTTTTAAATAGGTAACAGCAAGCTGTGTAGCAAGCGCGCTTGGAAACTTAGTGCGTCAATCTAAAAAATGCTTGGGCATTTCATTTTATAATTAAATAAAATTAAAAAAAATAAGTTAAAAAAGATAACTTAGTAAAAATTACCAAAAAAATGTTGAATATTCAAAATTTAATATTTAAAAAAATAAGTTACTTTTTAAAAAATAAACTGAAAAATTTTGATATCGAGTGCTGCGATTACTGCGACGGCCTCGAGGCATCTTGATGAAATTAGAATTAAAAACCCAAAATTTAATATAATTTAATAAAAGACTAATTTATTAAAAAACTAAAAAAACAAAAAGGAAAAGATGAAAAAAAAATAAAAAAGAGGAAAAAGGAAAATTTAGTACTACCACTGCAAAAGCACTGCTCACAGTAGGGACAAATCTTCTTGGACCGATTTTTCTGGAACAAAACTTCTTTTTTTGAAAAACAAATTTCAACTGGCACAACTACGACATCTAGGCTACACGATCACGAAAAAAGGGGGTTTCAAACTATTTTGGTTTTGGAGAAGTAGAGCGTACAAAATACCGAGAAACTGGAGGTCGACCTCACATATTGCTCGCTTGCTATCGCGCGCTTGCAATAAATATAGATAATTTATGGTCTTTTAATATATAACGGTTACATACCACTCAGACTATTAAATCAATTAATGTACTTATTTACCAATTCAATTAAAAGATATATATTTGATTAATTAAATTATTAAACCTATATTAATTTTATAATGGCTCTATTTCAATCATATTAAATGTGTAATGCACGCTATATATAATAGTGTATGCTAAAATCAGTCAATTGTTGTTCTATACCATCATTGTATACCTTTCTGCACAAGTTTTTCTCGATCGATTAATTTGTTGTATTAATCATGTTACATATTGTGACCTCACTAAGGCTTCCACGAGACAGGCTCGTCCTAGTGTGGAGGCCACCAGATAAATTTACATTGGAAATCTGTATATGTAAAATGTTTAGATATAAGAAAAGCATGTAAATTACTATGAAATGAAAAAAAATATATTAAATTATTAAAATTATTAAAGTATTTACTCAGATGCTCCTGAAAAGAGTAATACCATTTCTAGAATAAAATTAACCGAAAGAATAAGCAGGTTTTCGCTCAAGATTTTCTACAATAGATCACATATTTACTGTGATTCAAGTCATCGAAAAGTATGGAGAATATGGCAAAATCCTTTACATCGCTTTCATATACTACTTGAAAGCATTTGACTTAATCTCCCATTCAGCGCTTTGGAGCACCTTAGACAAGCAAGGTGTGCCACACATAGGAAAATACTGGAAGAAATTTACAACAAGAGCACAGCAAAAATAAAATTAGGCCGACAAGGTAGACCATTCGAAATACAACGTGGAGTTCGTCAGGGTGATCCTTTATCTCCGAACCTATTTACTGCTCTTCTCGAAAATATATAGCGTAACCTAGAATGGGAGTCTAAAGGAATCAATATAAACGGAGAGCTATTGAACCATCTGCGATTCGCCGATGACATTGTACTTATTTGTGAAGAGCACTGACAACTACAATACATGCTACACACTTTGGACAAAGAAAGCAGAAAATGTGGTTTGGAAATTAATTTGGAAAAGACATGCATAATGACCAACGGTGAACATGTACCAGTCAAAATATCAGCAAGTCAGATAGAATATGTTAAAGAATATGTATACCTAGGCCAAAGAATTTCATTCAAACGACATAACATCGCCGAAGTAGAGCGCAGAATAAACTGGCTTGGAAACAATACTGGTCACTAAAACATATTTTTAAATCCAAACTTCCAAACGCTCTGAAGAAAAAGGCTTTTGAAACAGTGATTTCTCTATGGTTGTCAGAGTTGAGCTCTAACGAAAGAAATTATCGATAAACTCCAAGTCTTCCAGCGAGCAGTCGAACGTAGCATGCTAGGGTTGAAATTACGAGATAAGGTACATAGTTCTGAAATCAGACTGAAAACTAAATTAGTAGACGTGGCAGAATTAGCATGTAGAATAAAATGGCGTTGGGCTGGTCACTTAGCGCGGACAGACGATGGACGTTGGAGCGAACGAGTACTGGTGGCCGCGCGATGAGAAACGTCGCCGCTGGAGTGACGACATCATGCAAGTCGCAGGACACACTTGGACCAGGCTTGCCAAAGGTAGAGGACTGTGGAAATGCACGGAGGAGGCCTTTATCCGAATTTGGGTACCTAAAATAGATATTAAATAAATAAGTCATTAAATTCGAAGTATGCTTTTAAAATATAATTTTACTAAATCTATATTTCTTTTCAAATACGAGTATCATTGTCGTACATCTTATTTCAATTAATATTTTAAATATAATTTTATAGATACTAATAATGCATGAATGCTTAAAAAAAATATTTGAACAATTTTATTATTTTGTAACATCTTGTTAAATTAGTTTGGGATTAAAAGGCTTTATTATTATTATTTTATTTTTTAATTGTACACTTTAGTTGCATTTTTAAATATGAAGATTTTATATAAAAATAAATACATTTAAAAATATAAAAAAGGGGTCATCCGCCGGTAGCGAAGCGAAGACCCAAACTACCGGTGGTCAGGGCTCCAGAGTGAGGAACTTTCTTACAATACGGGCTGTGTCCAGAAGAACTGCCTTCTGAATCTGATTCTTGACCCAACTGCCAAGCGAGAGCCTCTCAAGATCGGTCGAGGTTCTTCGCTATAAGCCCATTTACAGTTACGACTATTGGAACAATAATCGTTGATTCCACATGCCACATGGCGGTAACCTCGTGAGCCAAGTCCAAGTACTTATAAAGTTTCTCCATCTCAGCTTTTCGTCATGAGGAATGGTAACGTCAACGAGAACTGCATGGCGCGTCTCCCGATCTGTTATATAAATATCGGGCCTAATTGGCGACAATAGTTCTGTCTGTGATAATAAACCGGTCCCAGTAGAGCGTGATACTACCGTTCTTGAGAACTGGCGCTGGTGCATACTTATAATGTGGTAGCTCGGTACTCACAAGGCCGTATTTAAGAGCAAGTTGCTGGTGAATAATCTCAGCTACTTGATTGTGTCTATGTAAGTACTCGTCGTTAGCAAGATGAGAACAACCGGAAACTATATGCCTGAGTGACTTACCGAGACGGTGGTATGCTCGACAAATATCGACCGTACCGTCCTTTAGGATATATTTCCGATAGTTGTTCGTCTTGATAACTTCGTCCATAATTGCACAGACAAAACCTTCAGTTTCCCCAAAGAGGTCATCGAAACGTAGCCAGGCCACCGACGCGTGAGTCTAAATCAGCCCCATTAAGAGCTCGGTAGAATCTACCGTGTAACTCCTTGCCCTTCCATACTTCCTTGTGATTTTGAGTAGTGAGCACCAGTGGTTTGCGCCAGTTCTCGTTCGCCAGGGATAGTGGCGTAAGACCCTTATCGACTGCAACAACGTCGCGGTACATCTCACTTTCACAGTGCAGGAAATAGTCCCTGAGCTTGCACACCTCACGGTTGTGTAAGGTCTTGAGATTTAAAAAGCCATGACCCCCGTCTTTCCGTGGGATGTACTATCTCATCACCGACGATCGTGGGTGATGCATGCGATACGTTGTTAACAATTTTCGGACACTTTCATCCAGGGCATCTAAGTCAACCTGAGTCCACCTTAGTACGCCGAAAGTGTATGTTAATAGTGGCATAACCCAGTTGTAAACTATCGGAATTTACAACTCTACCCTGATTTATATGTATGACCGCACATTTGTCAATACCAAACTTCATACCTATGGCGTTGCTGAAAGTTTCAGTTACTTTTAGCAACTTCAATAGGTCTGGTTTCTTTGGTGCGAACAACTTGAGATCATCCATGTATAGCAGGTGAGAAATGACCTCACCCCCTCTGCGAAGTCGGAAACCCAGCCCTGAGTCACTTAACAAAGTGCTAAGTGGGTTCAGAGCTAGGCAGAACCATACGGGCTCAGACTGTCGCCCTGGAAAATGTCACGTTCAATCCTTATCAGATCCGCAGACCCAAGAGAATCCCCGCCTCCTGGCTGACAAAGTACTGTAGTCCACTGCCCCATACATGAACTGAGAAAGGAGCGTAGAGTTGCATCTACTTCATACAAGTCCGACACTCGTCTCAGCCATGAATGGGGCACCGAATCAAAGGCCTTCTTGTAATCAATCCAGGCAGCAGAAAGGCTTTTCCTGTTCCTACAGACCTGTTGGCAAATAGTAGTATCAATGAGGAGAAGCTCTTTAGTACCACGGGACCCAGCCTTACACCCATTCTGAGTAATGGCCAAAATATTTTGTGCATCAATGTGCTTAGTAATTTTAGTTTTCAGAATGGATGTAAGGAGTTTGTACATCATTGGCAAACATGTGATGGGTCGGTAGTTCTTTGCTTCCGTTGTACTACCATCCTTAAAGAGCAGGAAGGTTATACCGGTGGTCATGAAAGTAGGTAGAGATCCAGCGTTGAGGATGTCCTGGAATTGCAATGCCAAAAGTACATGTGTATGATGGAATCATTTAATACAGAAGTTGTGCAATTCATCTGGTCCTGGAGTTTTCCAGTTATGTGCCTGACGGATTGCACAACTAATATTTACAGCTTCCATGGTTCCTATCGATTCACATCCCGATACCGTCCGTCCATTCTCCCTCCGTGTGGTTGGCAGGCACCGACCAAATGCTTCGCCAGAATTGTAATATGGCGTCAGCATTTGGCTGCTGCCTATCAATCACACAACAACTGGGTCTCTCCCAATTTTGGTATACTTCCTTTGATCACATTGGAAGATACGATTCTGATGAAATCTGTCGATCCGTTCCCTGTACCGTCGAATACGGTTTGCCCATGGATAAACTTTCTGCTTCAGAAAGTCTATGCGCTCTGTGACCCACTGCATATAATCCTGAGTCCTAACATTGGTCCCAGAAAATGCTTGGTGCACAAAACGCATAACTCTTGGGCGATTATTACTCGACCAGAAACAGATTAGTTTGCCGATAAGGGTCCTAGCTGCACTGATACGTCGCTCGATTCTCGCCTGTCATGCTGGTATACTGACAGCTGGTCGTGCGGCTCGGTCACTATTTGGAAACTTGACTTGAGTTACACAACCCACTCGATTCTCTACTTAATCGAGTGGGTTTCACCTAGATCTTGACTAGATCCCGAATAAGGTACTAGTAAGCAATCTAGGGCCCCCATAAGCGCCATATTTCGTTTATGGATACGTAAACGAGGTAGACGTGGCCTTAGGTTAATCGGGATAGACCTATATTCAAGAATCGCATCATCCAATGCTCTCCTCAATGGGTCATTATCCTGAGTTGTACTCACGTTTATGTTTACAAAATAGTCATGCATCGGTTCATTATCCTCCTGCAACGGTGACGAATGTGATGTTATATTCGCATCGCGGCAGTAAGGCGTTCACCTGCCGCGGCGATTGTGTAAACAGGTTGCGCTTCTCGACGTAGCCGCTCACGTGTAGGCTCATCTAACATTTGACAACGTTGGATAGCCCTCACGTGATCCGATAGACGTTGAACTGATACAGTGACAGTTGATTTAAGCACCTGAAACAAAGGAAGCATCCGAGCATGGCACGCACTGCGATTTGTTCCCGTCTCTGTTGCCCTGAAGTAGGCGCGCATGACGTTTTCATTTATTGTATTAGTCCACCTCATGCGTCGCACTACACCACCGGCAGCGGGAGTCTCTCGCAGAGCAGCGTGCCCCGATGACCCTAAGCTGGCCGGCAGTGGGGCCCGTCTTCGTCGATCGACACGTTGGAGGTCGGAGGTGTCACGTATAGCTCCTTCGACGACACGGAGTTCGATCGACGAGGCGGGCGGTGGTGGTGGGCGTGCATTGGTCTCTTGTCTCTTAGATCTAGTAATCATTTTTCATTATTTGCCATTTTCGTAACATTCGCCAATCCATTTTATTTCCTTTAATATATACATATTTTTTGTGGTACACATATTATGACACATGTCATTGCAGTTCGTCATATTAGTTTGTTCAACTTTATTTATGCTTCGAGTTTTCAGTTTCTGTTTACTTTTTTAGATAAATTAATTAATTGGTAGAGATAAACTTGTTAGCAGATTAATATCATAACTATTGCAAAAAATTACCAATAAATATAAATATTTACAAAATGTGTGTGACAATGACAAGGTTTTTTTTTATATTCATATATATTATATATTCATATAATATATGTATAATTATAAAATACATTTCAAAATATAAAAACGGGCACCCACAGGCAACGGAGCAGAGGCCCAAGCTACCGGTGGTCAGGGCTCCAGAGTGAGAAACCTCCTCACAATACGTGCCGTGTCGAGAAGAACCGCCTTCTGTAACTGGTTCTTGATCCAACTGCCGACCGAGAGTCTCTCAAGGTGACGATCAAGACTCTTTGCTATAAGTCCGTTCACTGTTACGACTATTGGAACAATTATAGTCGAGTCCACACGCCACATAGCGGTAACCTCGTGGGCCAAATCTAAGTACTTAGAAAGTTTCTCTTTCTCGGCCTTCACGAGGTTTTCGTCATGAGGAATGGTGACATCAACAATAATTGCACGGCGCGTCCCCCGGTCTATTATCACAAGATCAGGTCTATTGGCGATAATAGTCCTATCTGTGATAAAAGACCGGTCCCAGTAGAGCGTGACACTAGCGTGACACGTTAGCAAGACAAGAACAACTGGAAACTATATGCCTGAGTGACGCTCCAGTGGCATGCTCGACAAATGTCGACCGTACCGTCTTTTAGGATATACCTCCGATAGTCATTCGTCTTTATAACTATCATAATTGCACAGATAAAACCTTCAGCTTCTCCAAAGAGGTCACCGAAACGTAATCAGGATACCGACGCAATTTTTTTTTATCATTATATTTTTTGTATCACGGGTTTATCCCGGTCATTTGATAGGCGTGCGCGGGGATTTGGATCCAACGCGTAGAGGCCGCTTTGAGAAGCTTGATGTAATGTTGTATAGCTGCCGTGACCTTGTCCAGGGGATATCAATGTGACAATATACCTATGAACCAGGTCAAGGCAGGTATTGGGACTATTGCGAATGTGTTGGAAATTATTGGGCTATTACAATGAGATCTGGAGGGATTATTAGTATTGGGCTATTACAAAAGAGGTACAGATTTATTATTATTATATCTCTTTTCACGGGTTTTAATCCCGGTCATTTGATAGGCGTGCGCGGGGGCATGAGTCCAACGCGTAGAGGCCCCTTGGAAAAGAATGATGTAATGTATTATACCCACCGTGACCTGCTTTAGGGGATATTATTGGGATAATATACCCATGAACAGGTCACGGCAGGTATTGGGACTATTGGAAATATGTCGGAAAAAAGCGGGCTATTAAAATGAGATTTGGAGGTTTTATTGGAACTGGGCTATTGTAGAAGAGGGGCGGACGCCTACCATAATTATCATAATCTGGTGTTACTTTCAGCAGGCTTACTTTTATTATTAATAATATTGAGAGGCTATTATCGCTGTCTATAATCGATTGTATATTACCCGAACGTTGCGATCCCTGCTACTAACGTAGCAGCTCCATAGTAACTTACTGGTAAATTCACTCGCATGAATATTACAATTCTTTAGAGGATTATTTATTTGTAACGGTCTTTTCCAAGGTGAGGCACTAGCATGTCAGACTGTAGGCTTTACCTTTTTTGCTAGAGAAACATTTAACATTTGTCGTGTACTACGTGCGGTTAGCTTAGCTTTGGCAGGTTAATGTATAATTATTCTGAGCTTGGCATGACGTCAAAACCAGTGTCAAGGACCTCATCAAATGACGAGGTCTAATTGACAGGCAGCGCTGGAAACACTATATTGTATTGTGAATGCAGGCAAAAATCCAAACTTCAAGTCATACCTAGACAATCTCCTTGACTTAAGAGAGACAGATGCGACCTTCACGGATGAACAGATCCAGGCTGACGTTAATACCATCATCGTGGGCGGCCAGGAAACAACGGCTACGACCCTGCTTTATTCGCTGCTGATGTTGGGATGCCATTTGGATGTGCAAGAGAAATTATATGCCGAGTGAGTACTTAGTATATTTTTCATTTTCAGTCTTTTAACCCAAAATAAAAAAATAATAATAGGATTTATAACCGATAAAATCGCTTACAGCATAATAACATATCTCTGTTATCAATTTTCGAGATGAATTTTGAACAAATTAATATTTAAAGTCTTCAACCGGTCTGGAATGTTATTAAAATTTTTTGGTCCCATACAGATTATACCTTTTTGCATTAGTGCACTCTTAGCGGAGTGGAGATACAGTCTATTGTTGTTTATTCTATTCCTTGGGACAATGTCAGATAATTTAGGAAATAATTTGGGGTTTCGTTTTACTTTCTAACATATAGCGACGGAAGTATGAGAATACTCTGTTTTGTAAAATATGTCTACAGTTATCAGTTGACTGAATTCCAAACATGGCTCTAATACAACGCTTCTGCATTTTAAATATTAACCCTATGTCAGGTAAGTAATATTTTAAATAAATACCAAAACATACGGTACTATATTAGAGAATACAGTATAAATAAATGGCGTTGTCTTGAAAATTTTCTATTACTCCTCTTTCACGAAGCCAGCGAGCAGAGGGACGACAGCGACGAGCCCAGTGGCAGCGACACGGTGTCACAGTCCCCGTCCCGCTGCCTTCGTGAAAAGCTCAATACACTTGAGAGCTACCTGTGAAAATAGCAAAGCTTTTTGAGTAGACGGCATCTCGAACAAGTATTCTAAATACATCCCGATCCCCCTATTTGGACGTCTCGTGGTGGAACGCCGGTCTTGCGACGCATACTACGCAAGTCCCTTCTTCACAAGATCGCCAATGTGCATTAGGTGCCCAAAAAGGATAATAGATCATATTTATCGAATTACAGACTTTCTTTTTCTTACTATCCTTTTATCCAAAGTAATGAAGCGTGTGATAATCGAACGACTTCTAGCATACTTAGAAGTTCACGACTTGTTCAGGGCCCGTGAATATGGTTTTCGCTACGATCGTTCGACTGGTGATCTTCTGGTCTGTCTTACATAACTGGACTTCGACGATTCAGAGTCATCTAGTCATCATTTACTCTGAGGCGAAACGAAACCGTTCGGTTAATCGACGTGTGGCATAGGGCTATCAAAGTTGCTATCGTTGTCAATTGATGGCATTTATTGGTATGTGGGCGACACCACCGGCTTATTACGCAGTTCTTATACACGCGGTCCTAACATACCTCGTACTATAGTTATTTTTCGGCGGGAACACCTGGATACCAGCTAGGAGCTCACATACATTGAAACTGCAATGGTTGCATGGTTGCATAATGTGCAGTTCCAGAAAAGTTTAAATCCAAGAACTCTTAAATTGTAGAATGAACTCTTCCGTGGAATATAGTCAGCTCACTTCTTGAGTAATGTGAATGAGCTCGGTGCAGGTTAGCTTAGGTTAGGTTCTCTGGATCATTTCTTTTATATAGCTTAGTATTTAGAGGAGATGGTGCGGTGATTGGTTGATACCTATTTTGACTGTTTTAAGTAAGAATAAGTAAGCTTAGTGGATAAAAAATCGGACTATTAATCGATTCGAAACACAATGAAAGGTCAGGTTGTCCCTTTGGATTGTGGTGGTCAGACGGCAGTCGCTCCTTTTAAAATGAGTATCTACGCCAAATTTTTAGGTTTAGGGAGCGGACTCAGAAATGCTACAAATGTTGCATTATCTGTTTCAGAATTAAATTCATATATGGTGACAGTAAACGTCAAGTAGAGGCAAAAGATCTTAATCAGATGAAGTATTGTGAGGCTGTGGTCAATGAGACGCTCAGGCTGTACCCGCCGTTTCCGGTCGTGATACGATTAGCTGACCGGGATCTGAAGCTCCGTAAGTATTTATGATAAATTCCAGACCTTCAACTCGTGGCAGCTAAGGAAGCGATTTGTAAATGATTATCTGGAACTTCAGCATTTATTGCTGTAATACTTATGATCAGTATTAGAAAAAAAATCATCTGATTTATATATACGAGTATTATAGCATACATAACATGTAAATATACATTAAAAGTTACAGTATTGACCTTGATTGTAATCCAAACATAATGTAGCCTGGCCAGGCTTACTATAGAATTGATGAATATATAACTGACAAAGGTATTTGGAAATAATACAGCACTTTGTTTTTAATTCTACAATTTAACATCAATACGACTGTACTAAAATGCAGACATAAATTTATTGTTTGAAAAGAGACCTTTATTGACAAATTTCTTTCAGCATTTCTATTTCGCCAATGGTTCTTTTCCAAATATCAGTAGAAAAAATAATAATAAGAAAATTGAATATGCAACATGATATTATATTTTAAAAATGTAACTTATGTCTAAGTGTCGGCGAGATATTGGACCCTCGCTGAAGAATTTTTATCTTTTTTCTCATTAAATAGTAAATTCCAATTTCTTGTCCTAAATGAAACAAAAACTCGCTAGAATTACATAATGTGCATACAATTTTCAGAAACATATTGCTCAGAAAATAAATAAACAGTTAGGCAAACGCTATGCACGATATCACAAAAATATATATTTTTTAAAGGACTTATTAAAATTTCTACATTAGTTCACATGTAATAATCTTTTACTAAACTCAATTAAAACCAAATGTATAAAATTTAGTCTACCAAATGTGGCTTCTGCCAATAAAGAAGTTCTCATTGACAAGAAGGTACTAGAATTTATTAATGACACCTACTGTATTCCTTGGAATTACAATAGACTTCAAATTGCAGTGAGATATAAATGGGCCCCCATATAAATTCACTGGCCAGTAAGAGCTCATAATTGGTTGAAAAGTTTTCTGATTGATAGTAAACAATGTACAGAAGTAACAAAAATGATCAAATCAGGGAACACACTATTAAGAAAACCTTTCAGATCAACCTTTGAGACTACAAATGTTGGTGTTCCACAAGGCAATATTCTTGGTCCGCTGCTTTTTATTCTATATGTTAATGATCTTCCCAATTCCACTCATCACAAATGCTTATTATTCGCTGATGATACAACCATATTACTAGAAAGGATGAAATCCGTTTAGTTCAAACAGAGGCCAACAAAGTATTGTCAGATGTTATCGAATGGATGAATTTGAATGATTTACAGGTAAACATCACCAAAACATCAGTAATGCAATTTTTACCATATAACTCAAAGCCCTTACAATTTCGTATCGTATTTAATCATACACCAGTCATTGAGGTTGACTCTGTAAAATTTTTGGGAATAATGATAGATAAACACCTAAACTGGAAAAACCAGGTTGATGTGGTGTGCCAAAAGTTGGATCGTTTCGTGTTTGCGTTAAAAAAACTTCGACAAACAATTTCAAAGGCGGCCGCTCTGACAGCATATCATGGGTACGTATCGTCAGTGCTAAACTACAGTCTTATTTTATGGGGTAACTCAGTTGACCTTGAAAGGGCTTTCAAGGTACAAAAAAAATGTATCCGTGCAATATATAACGCATGGTACACGGACAGTTGCAAGCCTCTTTTTCAAAAATTAAAAGTGTTGTCACTACCTTGTCTGTACATTAGAAATATCTGCCTGTTTGTCAACGAACATCGTGACTTATTTAAGAAGTATACGAATATGCATCCACGGTAGAAAAGAGGTAAATTTAAATATCTATTATATCAACCACCCTGTAAACTAGACATATATAAGAAAAATGTGTGCAATATGTGCATAGTTGTGTATAATAAACTCTCGATCTATTTGAAAACTTCAAATAATGGAAATTTTAAGGTAGACTTGACAAATTGGTTACTAAAAAATGTTTTTATTGTATTAATGAATTTCTAAATGACAAGGACATTTAAAATATAAATAATTGATAATTTAATATACATATCGTGCGGACAGCATTATTTTTACTTTTAGCTTATATTTTTTTATTTGTGACATTTAGAACGTTTATTGCTATTACTTTTATATAATATTTGCATACCTGTATCTAAAACAGGTAGAGTACATGTACAGGATTAAATAACAATCCTGTACATGTACTCTACCTGTTTTAGATACAGGTGTAAGGTATTAGCTTAAGAACTTAATGAACTTGTATTCTGGCAAATAAAGAATTTGTTTTGATTTGATTTGATAAGCTCAGTTCCACTGCATATGCAGTTAGGAGAATTATACAATTGAGATATTAATTATTCAAACTTAAAAATCCAATGAATTATCGTCGAATTTCGGTCACCAGGCTAATAAGAATAATTACATTACGTAGGCGACAATAATTTTACCTTTATCCATAGAATCGTGTACCTTACCAAAAGGAGCTGGATGTGTGATCAATGCATGGGGTGTGGGACGATCGCGGCGTGTCTGGGGACCGGATGCGAAGGAATTTCGTCCAGAGCGTTGGCTGGAACCCGACAGTCCAGGACAATCTATCGCCTTTCTCCCCTTCAGCTATGGAAGGAGAGCATGTATAGGTAAAATATACCGTGTTAAGATAAGCTAGTTATAGTTTGTGTGTTGGAGTTATTTTCTTAGCAAGATACATAATGAGTTCGGTGGCGCATTGGTGAAACGCGCTATTACGCTACTTTGACACCAACGCCTGTGGGTTCGATTTCCACACAGGACAAACATTTGTGTGCATGAACATGTCTGTCTTTTGAAATAGGTACGGTGCATCAAAACAGTCTTTCTGGGGATACTTCCCCGGGAGGTACTCCTATATCTCACGGAAAACCGCCGCCAAATAACAACTCACTAGAGGGTTGTTGTGTTTCTGCGTGTGAGTGAGGTCACCAGTAAGCTAGGGAGTTGCTGCAGCTGTTAGTAGCAGAGGTGGCATCGCGCGAGTGATGTTTAGTGTATTGCAAGCGTTTATAGGCTACGGTCACGGCTTTACAACAAGTTGACCGTATGCTTGTGTTTGCCGACGATATATGAAAAGCGGGAGAGAGGAGGGCGGGGGATATATATATATTTATTTATATATATATATATATATATATAATACATATATAAAGTGTTTTTTTTTTATATGCCCGAACTTCAATGGGAGAAAGAATATCGTTTATTTGTTACGATAGACAAGAAACTTCGTGTCCCGGCATCGTCAAAAAAGTTTGGAAAATCAAATAAATAAAGTGCCTACTTGGTTCATGGTGCATAATGATTGCCCCTTCATCATCATCATCATCATCAGTTGTTAATAATTCAGTTTGACGGGGTCGATGCACGGGTCGCGGGTCTAATCGAACACGCCATTTACTCAGCGACGACCACAGCGTTTATAGGCTACGATAACCCCTTTACATCAGGTCGACCGTACGCCTCCCAACGTTGTATTCAAAAAAGAAATACCTATGACTATGCCGGTAGAGTAACGCTGATAGCTACCTTACTATTTAAATAAAAATGGAAATTTAAAACACTTACCGGATATAACAACTGATCCAATTTTATTGAAAAAGGTCACTAACTTTCCATCACACTTTCACACAGGCTTTGGACTGTCAAATTAACGTAATAACGTTAAAATTGAGTATTTAGTATTTGTTACGACAACATTAAAGACTAGATAGACGTGGTTTGATATTGAAAAATAAAAAACTATCGGATAACGTTTGTTACATTAACTGGGCTTGTTTAAAAGTTCATCAGTTTATTTACAAGTTATTTACACATCTCAATCACGACACTAAATACAAAATTGTTGCACAAGCGCACCCTGGCGTTCTATACAAAGGTTCCTATGCACCTCATGGCGTACGTAACGTCCAGATACTCGCGAACACGCAAGGCGTAATGGGCTGGTGCTCCATCGTGCTGGAAGTATAAACACGTACACACGTAACTGTTGCTCACATTGAAAACGGCAGTACAAGTTCAACGCTTGTGCAGTGATGTTATTAGACTCGCGATAACAAAGTACCATTTGGAGATACTCCTGATTAGAGTAACGATGTCCAGGCATGATTACGGTCACGCGTACTAGTGTAATGCGCGCCACTGACAAAAACAATGATGGCCGCCCGCGCGTGCGCCTTGTAGCGTAGATGACGCATGCGCGGGAAGGCGTATTGTACCTGCGTACCGAATCTTGTATTTTCCTAGTTGGTTGGCTTCATACAACAGAAAGCAAATTTTTATGACGGATTTTATTTTTCTATGAAAGAATTTGTAACACGTGGGGCATTAAATATATTTATTATTATAATCAGCATACATAATACTATTTCCCAATTCAATTTGGGCATATTATTTAAGAACACCATATATACATAAAAATATATATATATATATATATTTATATATATATATTTATATATATATATTTATATATATATATTTATATATATGGAAAGAGCTATGCTCGGGGTTTCTCTGCGTGATAGAATCATAAATAATGTTATCCGCAGTAGAGCAATAATCCAAAGGATAAGCAAACTGAAGTGGTAGTGGGCCGGCCACAAAGTTCGCAGAATCGACTACCGCTGGGGAAGAAAGGTTCTCGAATGGCGTCCCCATACTGGTATTCAAAGCGTGGGACGACCTCCCACTAGATGGAGCGACGACCTCAAGAGGTTTGCAGGGAGTCGATGGATGCAGGTGGCACAGGATCGACACGAGTGGCACTTTAGAGGGGATGCCTATGTAACAGTGAACGAATGCTGGCTGAAATGATGATGAAATAATGATGATCCTTAGTTTTGATGGAATATAATGGATCCTGGTTTAGAAAGGTTACAACAGTTTAGACCATAATGGCCTTGAAATCGTTGCCTAAATGCTTTTAATTTTAATTGGAGATAACCAGTAAGAGAGAGAGAGAGAGAGTAAGATATCCATGTGAGATATGACCACCAATGCTAACTCATCACATTGCAGCTAATTGGTCTCCTTTCAACTAAAGGGGTTTAGACAATACTCAACCACGCTGCTCAACTGCGGATTGGTGGAAGCCGACTTAACGACTGTAATCTATCGACAACATCCGACGGATAAGCTCGAGATAAGCAAACAGCACCACCACAGATAGGCTGTGGTCCATGTTGCTTAACCCGCGTTTTCGGTTGGAATGACATGCACAACGACGTTATAGGGCTCCCAAAATGTAGATAAGTTGCCATTTACATAGCACTTCCATACAACAGCTATCGAGTTCTCTATAGTTAGTAACACTGTATGTAATTTCTATCGTAGGTAAAAAATATTCGATGGCGCTTCTGAAGACATTCCTGGCACGCTGCGTCCGGGAGCTGGAATTCAAGTCGGACGCTGACAAGATGGAGTTCAAGATAGATGTGACTTTGCGACCTATCACCGGCAATCTGTTACAAGTTCGACTGCGGAAGTAGACGGAAAATGATGATATTTTTGTTGCTTATATTTCCTTGACAGATCACTTGATTTCATAGTTAATATTCAGGCGCTATTTTGTGAAAATCAAATCTGCAGCAAATTTATAGTCAATTTGAATTAACTACTTTTTTTTATGCAATGATAACGTTGCGATTCTAGTGTACGATATAATGATTTATTAATTGTTTAAAGTCACGGAAGTTATTGCTGGTCATTTGATATGGATCCAACGCCTAGATTTGAGAAGATTAATATTACGCGGTACACCCGCTGTGACCCGCTCCGTCATTAATATATCAATATACCCGTGAGCAATTATCCATAGGTTACCGTAACTGATGACCTTTAGGCAGGCCGTACGCTTGTTTACCTTAGTAGTATATAAAAAAGAGTAGATGTTGCCCGGTGTTGGAACTACTGTGAGTATAGAACATTATTGGGCTATTGTAGTTAAATCTGTAGGGATTATTGGTACTAGGCTATTACAGAAGAGGGACTAACGCCTGGCATAACTGTCATACCTGATCACTACTTCCGGCAGGCGGTGGGTCGCCACTCACTGAAGGAATCCCCGAAATGCCATAGAAATTCGCCCGGAGGCAATGCTGGCGTGAGTGACTCGGGGCTGTAGAGAAGTGTGCTGTGCTTTCTATGAAGTTACGATTATTATTACCATGAGGACAATTTGTATTTCAGTAAAATTACCTAAAAATAAGTGTCTGTTATTTTAGTAATAATACTTTTAGCGTTTATTGGCATAATTTGTCAGATGATATTTTGTTGTATATTCTAAAAAATATCCTAGAAAATATTCTTACATTAACAATGTAAAAATATTTTATTAACCCTTATCTACTAATCAAACTTTAGTATAAAACCAGTTGAGAATGCGCAAGCTTGCATTGCCAGAGGAACACCTGGCTCATCAATTATATAACAATTCATTTTTTTTTTATTTGTCCTTCCTTAAGAGATAGGAATATAGGATAGTTTACATGCAATTTGATCTAACCTGCCTTGTGTGCTTCCGCCACCAATTAGTTCATGCGGTCTAGCGCCGGCCGACACCCACCCACTACTGTTAGTGCGTGCTACATGCCGACGCTGCCATGGCTGCTCCGGTAGTCTCTGCCTCGGCTGCTGCGGTCGTCCGCCATCTGGAACAGAATCCGCATGCCCCCATCACCACCGTCGCTGCCACGACTGGCCTGGTCGTCGCTGCGACACGTGTTTCGCCTCTCCACGAGGCATCATCAGGCGTTGTAGACGTTAATCGTAAGAATAACATGCTACAAGTGACAAATCCATCGCAGTGCCGTCCCTTATATTGAATTGAGTGTGGGGGTGGATGGTGTGAGCGAAAAGATATTTAATAGTGGGGAATGGTTTACGTCAGTCTGTTTGATCATGAGAGTAATTTTAGAATTTTTATGTTTATTAATTTCTAATTGTTCCCTAATATTTAGTTTTAAACCTTTGTCTATGGTGTGTAAAATTTGATATGTATTAGTGGGGGATAAGTTATGTCCTTTGTCTATGAGATGCTCGGCGAAGTGTGACCTTTCTGGGCGATTGTTTTTATACGCCGATACGCGTTCGTGAAATCGTGTTATAAAGTTACGTCCTGTTTGACCGATATAAACGTGTTCACATTCATCGCAGAACAGCTTATAGACGCCGGATTTTTTATTGGGCGGGATTTTATCTTTAGTGTTACAAAGTGATTTGAGTGAATTACGGGATTTGAGAGCAACATGTATGTTATTTTTTCTAAATATGAGAACTATTTTGTCAGTGATTTTTCCCAGGTATGACAAACTCACAGTGTACTTGTCGAAATATATGGAACCGCGTACAATAGTCTGTTAACGATACTACTCGTCTTTTTACGCAATAACTTATCGATGGATTATTTGGAATAACCGTTTGACTTCGCGATCTGATATATTACATCAAGTTCTTTGTTGTAATTATCCTTACTTAATGGAACGCTCATCAAACGGTGTATCATAGCTTTATACGTTGCGAGCTTGTGTTGTCAAGGATGGCTGGATGACGCGGGAATCGTGGTATCGGTATGAGTGGGTTTACGATATATCGAAAATTGATGGAGGGATTGATTTTTAGTTATGGTTAAATCTAAAAAGTAAAGTGAACTATTTTGTTCTATTTCTAAAGTGAATTTAATTTTAGGGTGGATTTTATTTAATTTGGAAATAAAGAGATCCAATTGACGATTGGTACCTGTCCAGCATATGAGAATATGGTCGACATATCTATAGTAATAGAATATGTGTGGTTTACCGATTATGTGTTCGCGTTCGTAATTATTCATAAATAAGTCAGCCATCAATGGACTAAGAGGGGACCTCATTGCTGACCCTTCTTTTTGAAAATAGTATTTATTATCAAACTGAAAATAATTTTGAGACATGCAAGGTCTTGTCAGTCGTAATATGTCATCTGTCTCGCCAGGATGAATGAATTTATTTTCTAAAGAGGACTTGAGGATGTAACGGACCACAATGAAATAACATTGTTGCCGTCACAAATAAAAATAACCTTGCAATCATATGGATTTATGTAGTCGAATTATGTATAAATTAACGACTAGGAATGTAGGTGCATCGTTCACTGCTCTATTTAATAGGTCATTTTCGTTCATACTTGGGTTGAAGGACGCTTTACATAGTGTTTGATTCTCGCTGCCTGCCTCGCGGGCGAGCGGGCGTGATAATATGTTATTGAAGGTATCACGGCCGTATGCTTAGGAAAAATGTTAACTTGTAAGAGGGTAGACGTATACCAGACGAAGTGGCGTGATATTCTTGAACTACCAATTAGCGCGCGGTTGCTAGTCGTGGCTGAAAAGTGGGTCGTGATTCATAAACAGTATAAGCTACTTAAATGGAACGAAAATAGATTCGAATATTGAATGACGAGTTACTATAGAACGTTCTAGAATATTTTGGAAAGAGAGACAGAGATACGCAGAGAGGGGTGAAGAGGCTTGATGGTAGGTGGAGGATATAAAAATGGGTGGTTCGTTAGTTCATGGCTTTTTTAGTGTGAAATTTTAAGGTAATAAGACGTATCGATAATTGTTCGCGAAGGGCCTTTTTGTCGGTGTGAATCTCTGGGGTGATAGGGCGTATCGCTGATAAATCGCAGAACGTTTCTTTTTATTATGAATTTTAAATTCTTTGTGTTAATATTGTGTTGAGAACGGCATTGATTCTTTGATTCGGCATTGAGCGGCGTAGCGAGATATGAGACAATTAAGTTGTCTAATTGATTGTAACGTTAAGCTTGGGTATGGAATCAATGTAATGGTAGTTAACTTAATATTTAGTAAACCGGTGTTTAATATTTCGCTAACATTCATGTTGATTGTTCAAATTGTGTGCAGCGTAGACGAACCATGGGTGCTCCGGCGCCGGTGGTAGTAGCGTGGCGCATGTTGGGTAATCAAAATGGCGCGGTTTTGTGATATGCAAATTCTAGGAATTGAAGCGTAGCATAATTTGTCCGCGGTGGGGTTTCTTTTATGGAGTTTAACTTCTCGTGTTAATTTTGTTTTAAGTATAGCGTTGATTCTTTATCTTTGAGCATTGTGCACGGAATTGGCGGTACATCCGCCGATCTTTGTAACGTTGCGCTGGGATGTTGATTCAACGTGATCGCGTTTAGGTAATTAGGTCATAAATCGGGTTCTAACATTTCATCGGATTTAGTGTTGGTTATTTGACTGTGTTGTACGATGTGGCCAGAATTCCAAGGGTCACAGACTTTTGAGTATGGCGGCGGTACCTAGTTATCTAACCAACATTGTCAGGCGAGGTTTAACATCGACAAATTGGTTAAATAGGGTTTGTGGTTATTTCACACTGAAGAAATTTAGCTAATTTTAGGGCGTAACTTCGTAAATATGAGTCGGATACCTCACGGAGACTACGAAGACTCGTATAGCTTAGGCGTAGGAAGCTGGGTTATGCTTTGGGACGGGCCAGCGACTGATTTTGCCCTTAAAGGGATCAGTTACGTCTCCCAGGTGCTTGGGTTCGCGAGCTTTCAAAGTGGTAGGTGGTGGCCGAGGGTTTGTTATAAAAAAAACAAACTTTATTTACCACAATACTGACCGACAGAGTTTCGGTGTTGATTTAATACAAAGGAATGTTCGATTAATCTAACTTACTAGCTAATTTATACTACAATTATTGTTTACTCATCACTATTGTGCAATGCCGCATTTCCTATATTGAGTAACTGCCCATCAGCATTTAGTGGTGCTTATGACGCGTATTTGGTGTGGGTGGCTACCCTTAACTCCTCCCTCCTTAAGAGAGAAATCAGCCGGAGGTGGCTGTGGCGGATGATTTCGTTTTAGCACCAATATGTTGTTGAGCACTTTGAATTTAATTACAATTGCTGTTGTTCCTAACAAAACCATTATTACAATTATGCTTAGTGTCCATACACTTATGTCTGTGGTTATACTTATTTCTTCACTATCACTGTCACTATTGTATTTTGCACTATTTAGTAAACTTTTTATTTCTGTGAAATCTATATCACGTAAATCTGCTTGCCGGGTTTCTTTCTTGATTTCTTGTTGGATGTCAGGCATCCGGATCACTTGCATCTGCAAACTGGGTATCGTTGATCCATTGGTGGTGTGTTGTATGATTACTTTTTCTCCGATCTGTACCGTACAATGTGGACTTGGTGTGACAAAATATGTCCCTTTCATGTTGTATCGTCTGATTTCAGTATTGCAGGTTTCTGTGATTAGAATTCTCTCCTTAGTGAACAGTAACCAGGTATCCTCGGCTACTCTCTGGATTTTTGTATTTTCTATCAATATAGGGATTTGATAACATTTAGAGTATTCTTCCTTCATGAGCATAATCTGTTCTATGCATGTGGTTGTAGAATATGGAACGATATTGTTCTCAGTACACAGAAATTTATCATTCTCTATCTCTCTGCAGGATTCAGCCACAGGTATGTATTTCAATCTATTCACTATAAGGAATGGGTGTTTTGGAATTATGACATAGGTTTTTAAGGTAACGGGATTCTGAATAGGTACGGGAATTATTTTGTAATATGTATACGTGTCCTCGTCTATCAAAGGAACTTCAAGAATAAATACTATTTTACTATTATCTAAGTACGCTTTAAACACTACATTCATTTCTAGTTTTATCAAGTTATCTCTATTAACTACGTAAATTAATTTATAATGTTTCTCTATTTCTAGGAGAATATTTAATAACTCTGTTGAGTTTATAATTGATTGATGTAGAGTATGTATTTTACTGAAGGCTATTGCTGTCTCTAATTCTTGAATCACATTATAGATGAGGCGAAAGTTATTAAGAATTTGATTTAGTGTGTTCATTTGACTGACTATCGTCTGTATCTCTGACTGGTCATGACGTAGTTTATCTAACTGCGAAGTTTTATAGTTTATATGTATCAAATTATATTTCATATCATCTGAAATATTAACTAGTTTGTCAAAGGCTTTTTGCATTAATGATATTTTTCTTTCCATTGAATGTTCTCTATTTTTGAGGTGTTTTATTTCTGTGTTATACCTAATAGCATCTTCATTGTCTAAGTTTCCTGAAATAGTTTTAATAAGTGAACCTAGGGGATTTATGAGACCTCTTTTTGCTCTCCTATTAGGTAAGATTTGTTCTAATCTATCCGTAGCTAGTTCCATAAGGGATTCTATTTGTACTTCTAGTCCAGCAAATTCACTCTTTGCTGGTGATCTATCTGCGTTAAGTATATCCTTAAGCCTAAAGTATTCTACACGATTGTTTTTTAAGTGAGTAACTATACTATCTAACTCTAATGTTTTAATAATAGTCCAGTGACTATTCTGAATCACTGCTGCTCCCATACGTATCGGTGCGATTCCTGGGTTTGAACTGAGGTTCTGGAGGTTTACGCTGCATACTCTTGCCACTAGTCCCAGGAGTATCCCGACTGCTAACCTGTGGAGGCCGTTTTATATTTTTTATTGCTACTTTAGTTTTTCTTTTGTTTAATTCTACTGGTACTATATTCCTAACAATTTTGCCCTTAACTTTTGCTTTTTCATACCTTGGTAACTCTTTAGCTTTTCTAGTTCTAGTAGTCTTCATAAATACTTCATCTCCTTCTTTTAACTTAGGAGGTTCTTCTCCCTCTTTCTTTTCCCAAACTCTGACCTTATCCTCTTGTAGTTTAGTACCTACATATTCATATAAGACTTTCAATCTTTTTCTGTGATCCTGAACTAGCTTTTGTAAGAAGTTTTTATCTCTATCTATATCAAATACATTTCCCGATTCTGTATGACCAAACACTATTTCAAACGGCGTAAAGTTAGTTGCGCTATGTAACGTATTATTATACGCCATGATTGCATAAGTCATAACCGATGCAGCATCTAAATCAGTTTTGTCATATTTTGCCAGTCTATAAATTTCTATTATTGTGGAGTGAAATCTTTCTACTATTGCCATTGAACTAGGATTGTTGGGTGTTCCTACATGCATATCAATTTTATATAAACTTAATAGTTCTTTGACAAGTTTATTATTAAATTCAGTTCCGGGATCACTATTAATTTTCTTTGGTAGCCCATACATACTAAAATATTTTATTAAAGCCTGTACGACTTCTGGTGTGCTTCTGTTAGGTATATAAAAAGCTTGGCCTAGTTTGCTGAAGGCATCAACGATAGTTAAATAATATTTGTTTTCTATATAAAGTAGATCCATGAATACTTCTTCGAATGGTGTGAATTGACTTTGCGTAAGTTGCATGACCGGTTTAATTGGCTTTCTTTCGTATTTCATTTTTCTACATTGTTCGCATGAGTTTATGATAGCTGACACTGTTTCTTTCATGTTAGACCACCAGTAATGTCTCCTAAGCTTAGTAAGTGTTTCCCTAATTCCTCGATGGCATGTTTTCCCATTGTGATACTTAATTATTATTTCCCTTTGATCATTTTCATCTGTTACATTAACTACTCTTTCTGTACATTCCATTAAATTTTGTGTTCCTTTTTTATATAGACTTATTACTACGTTACTAAATGCCTGCCTAAATATAGGGGATTCAAAGTATATGAAATATTTATGTTTAAAGTTTATATATTCTTTTAAAAATCTTTTTATCAGGTGTTCATTATTTACTGCTGGTAAGTGTACTTCTAATATTCTTTGTTTATTATTTGATATATCTTTAACACTCATATCGTTTTTGAACCAAGTGTGTATAAGTATTTGTTTTGGTTTTGTATCCACAGCCTCATTTAAGATAGGAATACCATTGTGCTCTATATTAGATACAGAGTGAGCGGTGGCTCCGTCGTCTGAGTCTGATATTTCCATTACATCTGGTTCCGCTTGATTTAACATGGCGGTATCTACAGATGCGTCAGAATCTGATATCTCAATTACTGGTGACGCCTCGTCCACTTTGTCCCTATTTTTGTTATTTCCTAACATCTCTTCGGCGATATTCCTAACAAATTCATCTAACTCTTGCTCCCTGTCTTTATCTGTATTTACTAACATAGAATCATTATCATCATTTAAGTCTATACTTTTACCCTTCTTTAAACAGGATGTAAGTGGCTTTGTCAGTTTTGCGAAATCTTTTATGAATTTTCTATAATATCCTATGAGACCTAAAAAGCTTTTAATTTCAGTCGTAGTTTTAGGTATCGGGTATTTTAATATGGCATCTATTTTGTCATTATTTGGTTTTAGTCCCTCGTTAGTGATTGTGTGCCCTAAGTACAAGACTTCTTTTCTTAGGAAATGGGATTTATCGAGTTGTATTTTTAAATTTGTTTCCCTGAACCTATCGAATACTGCTCTAAGTTTAAGTATATGTTCGTGTAAGCTTTTAGAGAAGATTATGACGTCGTCAAGGTACACTAGACAGTGTATACCTTGAAGACCTCTTAGTACATTATCCATTGCTCTTTGGAATGTTGCAGGTGCAGTTTTCAATCCAAATGGCATCCTATTAAATTCGTAATGACCAAATGGTGTGCTGAAGGCTGTTTTGGCCCTATCCTCCTTCTCTACCTCTAATTGGTGGTACCCACTAGCTAAATCTAGCGTAGTGAAGTACATGCTGTTTCCTAGCATGTCAAACAGATCGTTAATATTGGGCAATGGGTATTTATCATCAACAGTTATGTCATTTAAACGTCTATAGTCGACTACCATTCGCCATTTCGGTTTTCCTGAGCTGTCTATTTTTTTTGGTACTAGGTGCACTGGTGCACTCCAAGGTGAAAACGACTTCTGTATTACGTTATCTTTAAGCATTTTATCTACCTGCATCCTAATCTCATCTTTTTGCGTGGGGGGTAATCTATGTGCCTTAATATATATTGGATCTTCATTTTTTGTCCTAATTCTATGCTTTACTTCGTTAGTGAACGATAACGGAATGTCTTCACAATAAAATATATCTTTATACTCCTTACATATATTACTTATGGTCTGTCTTTCTTCTTCATTCATGTGTTCTAGTTTTAATTTGTTTAAGTTATCCGTTAAAAGTTTATCTATTATCTCTCTATTCCTATCATCTGTATAATTAACTTCTACTAAGTTTTCGTTATACGGCGTGACTTTAAATGGTCCGGTTACGGTTAATTCCATTTTATCTGATCTCGTATTTTGGATTACCGTTGTCGCAAATCCATTTTCGCATTTAACTAATGCTGCGGGCATCCTAACCCCGTCTGTAAATTGTTTAAATTCTAAAATCGCAACTCCTTGTGTTAAATTCACAGGCAGTGTAACCCTTGATTCGCTACGAGGGGGTAGTAAATAAAATTCTCTCATTGGAGGTTTATAAATTATTGGAATGCACGTATCTCTTGTATATAACTTTTGATTTTTCATATCTATATTTGCTTCCAAGTGTTTCAATAAATCACTACCTATCAAGCCATCGTACCGTTCGTCTACACTATATACATAAAATTTGTGAGTTCCCGCGCTTTTAAAAGTTTTGGGTAACGGTATATGCACCACCTCGTTGTGTTTACTACTAGCATGTGTACTGATGATTTCGAATTGTTCTGTGCTTTTGAACTCGCAAAAATGTCTATTCGCTAGTTCCGGACTAATAAACGAACGTGTACTCCCGGTATCTAACATAAAAACAGCGTCTAACTCTTTTATTTGAATATGAGGTAAATTTAAAACATTACAATTTAATGCTATCCGTTCCGGTGTGTGTGCGCCCTTATACAAAAATTTTCAACGCTATTATCGTATACGTTATCAATAGTTGGCTGTATGTTATTATTACTATTTGTCGATTCATCAAAGTTGTTGTTTTCCGTATAATTAACTCGCCTCGAACTGGCGGTGCGCATTGTAACATCAGTATTGCAACCTGATGCGCTTGGCGACTGCGCGTCATACGAAACGCCGCCGCGCTGTCCATTGTATACATTTTGTTGAGTTTGCATATGTCGCGGTTGGTTGTTATTATAATTGTACGAGTTATTATAGAATCGATGTCTAATATTATGATTTCTCGCCTGGAATGAATTATTAGGTGAACTAAAGTTAGAGTTATTATTATACCTTGGTTGTATGGAATTTGGTGTCGGCGTTGGTTGATATGATGACTGCATTGATAGATTATTATGGTAGTTTGATGGCCTTTGACCATTAAAATAGCGAACCGGTGCGTTATTACTTAGGTGATTGAATCGAGGCATTAGAGGGAATCTATTCGGTGCATGTGCACTTGTATTATAAGAATTGGTATACCCTTTAAAAATATTGTTCGGTTTGAATTGGTTATAGTTCTTCTGATTATACACATTTTGGAAGTTTTGCTCTTCTAATACTATTTCGAGGGCCTCTTCTAAGGTTCCTACACCTTTCAACCGTACCAATCTAACTAAATACTGAGGTAAATTGTATAAGAAAACCTTCAATGAAGTATTGAGGTAATTATTAATTTTAGTTGTTCTAAGAACAGGGTCTTGAATACTTTCGTTTACCTTCGCAATTAAAACACTACGAACATGCTGTATTCTATGACAAAAATGTTGGTAACTTTCACCTCTATCTACCCTCATTGATTCTAACTCGAGAACTAGACAGTCTTCTGTCCTCGGATCTCCAAAATTTTCTTGCAATAACTGTTTCAGATCGTCCCATGTTTCAACCTGAGCTCTTTCTCCGAAAAGAGTGGCTGCTTCCCCAGTTAACCTACTAGTGATGGCGTGGAATAAGTATTCGTTCTGTACCGCATCACCTTGAAATTTGCTAATGATGTACTCCGCCTTTTTGATAAAAAGCGGCAGTAATCTCCCATCGGACCCGAATAATGGGATAATTTTAATCATATCTGACGGAATAGTTACGATTTGTTGAGCTTCCATTTTATAAATCAATCAAAATATAATCAAATATTATTTACGTGAAAAATTGAAAATAATTGTCTAAAACTAGTCGTGAAAGTTTTATCACTTTAACTCTAAATATGTTTATCGAATATTAAAACGGCGTTGGTAATCCCTAAAAATACACGAAAAACACGTATAATATCACCAGGACGTAAAGGAATGAGTTAGGATAGTGAAAAAGATCTACTCACATTTCCTGCAGCACTCCGTGGTTCTTCTGTGATACTGGAATATTCCCTGATTTACTCGTCTCTGCGGCAGCTTCAGTCTTGACAAATTTGTAGGTTCGTTACCCTGGTTATTCGTGTAAACGAACGTTAGGTCCGGTGTTCCCGAAGAGTTGTATTCGCGAAGACACAGGTACCCAGTGACACAGAGTAATTTCCGGCTGCGCCAGCCAAGTGGTGGCCGAGGGTTTGTTATAAAAAAAACAAACTTTATTTACCACAATACTGACCGACAGAGTTTCGGTGTTGATTTAATACAAAGGAATGTTCGATTAATCTAACTTACTAGCTAATTTATACTACAATTATTGTTTACTCATCACTATTGTGCAATGCCGCATTTCCTATATTGAGTAACTGCCCATCAGCATTTAGTGGTGCTTATGACGCGTATTTGGTGTGGGTGGCTACCCTTAACTAGCTCGTCGAAGTGAATTCCGTCCAGCGTATGCGGGCCATGGAGATTGATCGCAACCCAACCATATTGGTCTCATTTATTTATATATGTATATATACACACACACTTATTTCCTCTGTTAGGAGTCATGGTTCGCGTCCCAATTAGGTTAGGACTATGACGTACACACAGTTATAGGCAATAGACAAAGTCGAGGCTAACTACCTTGCATACCCTAGTTTCAATTAGCAAATCAACTTTGCACATCGTTGATTTGGGCTTAGCCACCTTAGACATCACACGTTTAACGTAATACAACATCAAGAAGTTATTTTACACGAGTATCTTAGATTAGATATTGTAGGTACACATTTTATTAAGATCTAGTTAGGAGATAGGTAGGTAGTCTCGATGATTATACGCGTTAGTTAACATACAGCGTGGTAGGCGCGTCAGACGACATTTATAGGGACAGTAGGTACAATTACTGATTAGTTCTTAAGCTAATCGCGACGTGCGTGATAGGTAGCAAGCGGTTACGCTAAGCGGTCGAATCAAGGGTTTCGTTCGGTAAAACGTCCGGGTGATCATATTACCTACGGCGTGATGTTAGTACCTTCGCGGTGAGAATAAAGGAGTACGAGGGTAGGCGCGTCGCGAGAATAGGCTAATAATTTTGTGGTTGTAGAGTCACGGTGGTGGGCAATAAATAATAGGCTGCGTGTGTCTAGATAAAGCATAGTCTTGGGGCCTGCAACTTAATTATAACATAGATATGCAGGTAGCCCGATTCTATGCTCATTGCATACTTATAATTATTAATTTACCTTTTGACTGTGGTTACGAGTCGAAAAACATTTGGCTTAGAGATAAATAGTCGAATCTTTTTGAGGGTTACATGTTCAGAGCTCTAAGGGTGCTTTATTCTGGTCCGCCGATAGTTTATACGTGACTGCTAAATTAAAGTAGTATATTAGCCAGAATGTAACACTCTCCCTCATGTGTCGTTGACGAGCGGCGATGAGTTAACACACCAGAGTCTCCAGGACTAGCTAACCCAACCAGCGGCTTTTATTAACGCTTTACCGTGAGACTATGTAGTTCCTTGAGGAAATGCGACGTCTGAGTTCGTTGGTGACCCCGGGTGTCTAAAGTACGCCTAGCGAAACAGCAAAGTCTGTCGTGTCGGGAGTCTACTGGACGGCGAGGACTTGTAGTTTCTGGGGAGCAATACAATACCCGCGTTGAAGGGGGCGTTCGAGCGTCTGGTGATGCTGAGCGAAACAGGTTATGCTGTCGTGCCGGGTTCCTCAGTACGACAAGGGTTCCTCACCTGAAGCGTTATAAGCCTTGTAGAGACAACCTTGCGGTAGTTTAAGACAATCAAATGTTGGACGGTTTGGTCACAGTCAGAGTACCTATTTATTAATATACAAAACCAGCTTAATGCTTACCAATCAATAGAAAGTAGTATAAACATTTAAGTGAATTTCATGTTTTATATAGCCCAACCTAAGTGAACACTTTGTAGATTTATAAATATTAATCTGCTCATTTGCGATTCATGTGAACTGGAAGACATTCGGTTTAGAGAAATTAGTCTAATCGTTTTGTGTGTTACATGTTCAGAGCTCAAAGAGTGCCTTATTCTGGTCAGCCGATAAGTTTTATTCGTGGTCGCTATTTTTAATGTAGTATATTCGCCAGAATGTATCACTCTCCCTCATGTGTCGTTGTCGAGCGGCGATGAGTTAACACGCCTGAGTCTCCAGGACTAGTTAACACAACCAGCGGTTTCTATTAACGCTTTACAGTGAAACTATGTAGTTCCTTGAGGAAATGCGACGTCTGAGTTCGTTGGTGACCCCGGGTGTCTAAAGTACGCCTAGCGAAACAGCAAAGTCTGTCGTGTCGGGAGTCTACTGGACGGCGAGGACTTGTAGTTTCTGGGGAACTATTCAATATCCGCGTTGAAGGGGGCGTTCGAGCGTCTGGTGATGCTGAGCGAAACAGGTTATGCTGTCGTGCCGGGTTCCTCAGTACGACAAGGGTTCCTCACCTGAAGCGTTATAAGCCATGTAGAGTCAACCTCGCGGTCGCTAAAGTCAACCGAATGTTGGACAGGACAATTGAACTGCTTTTAAGACTTAACCTTAATACTCATTATTGATTTCACTAGTCTGGCGGGCTTTGCGCTCGGTCAGATTTAGCCTAAACAGTTAGAGCAATATCCCGAAGTAACACACTGCAAATACCGTTACCGAACTTACTAACGTCTCTCAAGTGAGGAGACTTCACTACTGCCGGAAGAGCAGAAAACTTTACTTGATTAATTGTTGTCTATATTATTTAGAAGTCTGGGCAATAGACCCCGTGTAACAGTGGTGACTGAGAAAAGCGCCTGGCTGCTACCTTACAAGACTGACGAATGTATAGATGACGCTCACAGTACATTTTATTATAAACAAATACGTTATCTGTGGACACAACTGAGGGATTTGCCTTATTTGTAATAACTGATAGTGGTGGCATAGTGGCGATTTGACCGATTGCAATTCAGTTAGATTGTGCTCAAATAACCTTATACAATCATTGAGTACAGCTAGCGGACGAGAAGTTTAATACTTGTGCTATTGTAAATTGATGCTTGCTTTAACATTGGAAAATCAAATTAGTGGTGGTTGAAAGTGTAGAATTTGATATAGTAAATATTATCTAAAGTAGTATGAAAGGGAAAATCAGGAACTTAGGTGGTTCTGGGGAGAGACCTATGTGATGATTCCTAAGTTGTCTCAGATAAAATTAAAATTACAAAACAAATTCAATAGAAGACTGAGAAGCCGTTAAATAAATTGTAAGAACACTTTTCTGATGCTCACATATGTTACATACTCGTAAGATCAACGAGATGAATTAGGAATTGTCAGATGGAGGGGTGTTGTCGGCGGTCTCTCTCTTTCCTGCTTCTCCTTTTCACATATAGTGGGAGTGTTCGCTATGTTATGGTTGCTTTCAGAGCAGTACATAGGGCGAACACTAGCATTCTCCAGTTACATAAAATTAACCGTAGGTAATATGGCCACTGCCCCGCGGGGCTAGCGCGAGCCAGAGCGTTCTCTGTCTTATAATTGAGTTCTAAATAGAATCCTGGTGGTGGATACTAAAATTATCTTACTACCGAAAATAACTATAGATTGTCTTGTTATCGCCTTACGGAACCGTTAACTTGAACGGAATATAGAGATAGTAACCACATTCATTCACACTACAAAGTGACTCCATAGGTTATTTCGCTCCGGCCTTGTGAGTCTGATAGGAGCTGTGGTTTAAACACTCTAATTTTATACTTAGTTCTGATTCGAATTTTGGTGAAGAGTATAAATGTTCTACTACATCAATAGCTAAACTATAACTAAATCTAGGAGACTTGCGTCCATCTATCAAAATGCGGGTCCTAATCAATAAAGAACCAATCAAAATCCGATAGGGTACGGTACAATTCTAACAGTCCGATTGAGATAGAGTAGTAAAGAAAAGTACACATTAAATCTTTGATATTCTATAATTTCCACAAGCTAAGCAACCAAAACGTGAAGCTGACGATTGGATCTTCACATATATATAAACATATTGAGTAGAGACAGGAAGATAACCTTAGGGAATCGTTACTCTTTAAAGTACTGCGGTGCTACGTTATTTAGGAAGCTTAACTGGTAGGGTTCTCGAATTGCTTAGCCATCTCAAACACGAAAAGGACTCTGGGTTGCTGCTCACAATGTAGTTTGCCACTAAGACGATCACTGCCAATAATTTAACTTGAGGGTTGACGTGACACGTCCGAGACACCTAATTAATAAGTTTAGTTAAGTAGATTGATTTTTAGGTCAAGAAATAGTTACAATTAAAATCAGGGATTCTAGTATATATATCGTCAATACACGAGGGGTAGTTCAGGTAAAGATTAGATACAGGAGTAGTTATGTGCGGGGTAAGGAGGTAGATAAACAAATTACTATGTTCAATACATGAACAGTTCTCAGTAGATATATTTCTATAAGAGTGGGGTTCACATAGGTAGGACCATTATATATATAAGTTAATAAACAAATAAAAGGAAACAGGAGGGCGAGACATATACAGGTAGAATATAATATTATATAGAGTAGCTCTGTACATAACATAAGTAGAGACATAATGTAGACGGGGTGGTAAGATGGAAATGAGTTAAGTAGATAAAACTAGAAGGCGGGGTTTAGTTGTACATAGGTACCTAGTCAGATATATATTTAAGCTATTTATATATATGTAGTAATTAGAGTCTCCCCTCTTTAGCGCATAAATAAAACACAAAAATAAATAGGGGGGGGGGGGGGGAAGTTACAAGGATTTTTAGACAATACTTTAGTAAATAAACTTTCAACGTCGAGTGAAATTAATTTGGAAGAAAGGGGTAGCGTTAAGTTTTTTATACTATCTATTAAATGTAAACTATTTTTAAGACTGTGTTTTGGCTCAAAAGATATCCTTTCATGGATATGTACATTAAGAAATTTTGCCAACTTATAGGTGGTAGCTCCAATGTACGACACAACTGGCCTTATTGTAATATTGATTTTATGTAATTTCGGTAAACCATAAAGCGTAGGAGAATGGGGATTCATGGGAATAATTTTGAATTTTGAATATGAATTATCCGGAAAGATATATTTCGAGCCGTTAACAGTTAACTTTAATTGGGATAAATATTTGTTGGTGGGATCTTGACTTACCGTCAAAAAGCTGTCTGTCTGTAAAACGTCACTGACTTTGGAGTTATACTCATTACGGTCCATGATGACTAACGTATTTCCGCTTTAGATAAAACAATATTATCGGTTAAAATTCTCTGCCTGACAGATACCAACTTCTTGGCCTCACTATTAACGGTATTTTGATTTGGAACACATTTAAGTTGTTGGGCTATGAAGTGCTTTAAGAAATTATCTTTTTTATTTCTAATAACCGCGACCTCCGCGTCAACCGCCAGGTTTTCAAGGGATGTTTGTGTTATTTTGGGGGGGATACTGTACTTTAAACCCTTTTCCAAAAGAGTGATTTCCTGGTTAGTAAACTGTGTTTATGTGATAACTTTTTTACGCTGGGGTAGAAGGTGTGATATGCAGAATTAGTGTAATTTGAGGTTAAATCACTTTGTAACACAGGAGATGGGCGTTGTTGTGAAATGAGTCTGTCAAGTTTGTCAGTTTGAGAGGTGTACTTTTTGTGTATAAAATTAGACGCGAGTTCTCGGGCTTTTTGATCTACTAAATCGAATTCTACGGGATGTAATTTGTGGGCGAGTTCGGTATGTAATATTTTTAAATGTGATTTGAGGTTGTCCCTAACGGCAAACCGACGACGCGATTCCTCATTTAGCCAGATGAATTGGGCTTTTTTGATGGCTTTTTTAGCCGCTATTGAACGTGAATGTGATGTTATAGAAATATAGTTGGGAATCACGTGGTTGTGCTTGCACTTTTGGTTGAACCAGAGATTTTGAACGGCAATGCGGTGGAGTTTTGTCAACTTAATATACACCTTCACCTGATCAGCTATACTTGCTGCCATTAAATAGTTAATAGATTCAGGCGTTATTTTGCGAAAGTCAAATTTACATGCAATTTGATCTAACCTGCCTTGTGTGCTTCCGCCACCAATTAGTTCATGCGGCCTAGCGCCGGCCGGCACCCACCCACTACTGTTAGTGCGTGCTACATGCCGACGCTGCCATGGCTGCTCCGGTAGTCTCTGCCTCGGCTGCTGCGGTCGTCCGCCATCTGGAACAGAATCCACATGCCCCCACCACCACCGTCGCTGCCACGACTGGCCTGGTCATCGCTGCGACATATTCTTACGATTAACGTCTACAACGCCTGATGATGCCTTGTGGAGAGGCGAAACAGTTTTTAACGCGACTTCGCTAACGTTGTTTGATTTTGATTGGAAAATTTTAGTTGCAAAAGTTTTAAAATGTGTCATTTCCCTTCAACCGAAGGGAATTGGAGTATACTGCATCACGTTATTCGACTGCGAATTGGCGGAGGTCAGCATTTTCAAGACGACTGAATGCTCTTGATTAAGCTGACGGCCGTCTATCCACAACGGCCGGATCTTAGAAGAAACGGCTTAGAAGCTTGAGACAGATAAATGTGTAGATATACCCAATCTGTATATGTGAAGTTTACACTACCGCAATTAGTGCGTGTTCTATATAAGAGATTGAGTACCTACTTAGATAACTAACTATCCATGTGCTAGTGAGTGGGTCCTGACTACTGGGAGTACTGCGACTGGTCATCAATTAAGAACATTAATTACGAAAAAATCAAACTTGGTTTTATTTAACAATTCCTAACCAACTACCTATGTCAACCAGTACGCAGTAACTGGCGACCACGCGTCACACATTTAATCCTTACACACAAAACGCTGACACGCAACCTTACAAAGTACATGTGTTCCCACATTACTCCCCTCAATTTTTTTAATACAACAAAAAAAATCCAATATAAAAATTAAATTCAACTTGTAACAAAAATCATTGTCACCCTATTATTCATAATCAATATCATTACAATACAATGTTCACAACTCTTACACTGAAATAAATACGACACTTGATAATAAATACCTTGAACTCTTAGTTCGAATTACGCATGACTTCCTGCATGTGGCTGTTGAAACAGCGGGTGTGATACTAGGAATCTTGGCCACTGCTCCATTGACTTGTTACTGAGGTATTTTCTTACACTTTGGTGACAATACTTCACAATCATTAACAATATTATAATTGCCATTAAATATATTGCAATTATCCATTCCAAATTCAATTTATTTATGTGCTCTTGCCCATGTTATTCTGCGCAACATTTACTTGCTCCTTCGTATTATATTGACTCATTTTAACTTTCTCCAACACTAATTACAATTCAACTTAACAATCCACAATACTTGACAGTAACACGTATAATGAAATAAAATCTTACTTTTTTTATATTCCAACTGAGCTTAATACTCGTAGCCAGTTTATTTACGTGGGGCTTGTACGGTGTATTGCATTTGCATGGCAACCAACCAACAAGATTCGCCGCGTAAGCATTTTAGGCTATGTGCGCCGTTTGCCCGTAATTAGACTCAGTTCGTTCGTATGTTAGTAATCAAGACATCGTACGTGCTCCAAAACATATCAAATCATAATTTAAATATAATATCATCATCAGCATCAAACCATTCATGTTCGCTTAATAATAAGGCTGAACAATATAGACACTTTCTAGAATCAGTTTATCATTTCTATCATCAAGACATTAATTATCAAGTAAGTGTGTGTGCGGTTATCAGTAGACCGTACATATTCTTTTTGGTCCTTCGAGTAAAAGCAACCAGTGACTCTACCAGTGCTATCGAACAATCAGTGACAATATCAGTGTTATCAAACAATCAGTGACTTTATCAATTCATCAAGTAACAATTAAGTGTCATCCTGAATTGGATTCCGCAGTAAGCAGTCATCATCATCAAGCCGAGGGCCAGGCAAAAGGGAACAGGGTTCAGAAACTTGTGGTAAACCTTCACAAGTCCTAATGCTGTCAACAGGTACAACAAGTAAGTTAGATGAGATGCTAAAAAGACAAGCCAGCAATTTTAGGGCATTTCAGCGAACTATTTCAGGTATCAATTTAGATGTAATTCTAGAGAAATGGGAATTAGAAGACGCACTTCGTACTTTGCAGTCGAGATGGGCAATAATCGATTCTTTGCACTTAGAGATCGACAGCGAGCTGGAAGGCGCAGACGAATCATATGACAGGTCACTTACAAAATACGAAAGCATTTTTAACGATTTTAGAAAACAGCTCAATAGCAAATTGTGGTCTGAATCACACAGAGAACAAGCAACACCACGATTGGATGTCCCGTCTTATTCAGGTGGCTACCAGTCTTGGGTCTGTTTTAAGGACCTCTATACTGAGGCTATACATACTAACAGGTCATTGTCGAATGCACAAAAAATGCAGTACCTAAAAGGCAAATTGAGAGGAGAGGCCGAGCGCTTAGTTCAACATCTTACGATTAGCTCCGAAAATTACAGTGTTTGTTGGGAGATATTAAATCATCGGTATAACAACATAAGATTGATTTTCACTTCTCATGTCAATACTATAATGAATTTGCCAACGCTCCAACAGGCGTCGGCTAATCACATCAAGAGAGTCCATGATACTACTCTCGAATGTCTGAACGCCATTAAAAATCTAGGAGTTGATATCAGTAGCTGGGATCCGCTTATGGTGCATATTTTGTTACAAAAACTAGACTCTGAGACCCATAATCATTATTTGGAGTCACTAAAGAACCCATGGGGTCTACCAAAATTACAGGATTTCATTGATTTTTTGGAGAGCAAATTTATGACTTTAGAATGTTCGAGAAAAAGAACATCAGATCAAACAAAACATCCAAGTACATCATCTAATATACCTACGTATCGACAACATAAATCAAATAATTATAATTTCAATAATTCTCAATTTTCAAATAATAAGGTCGCGTTGCCGCAATCGCTCTATAGCAATTCAGCAAAATCCATATGTCCATTGTGCAACGAGTTACATGGTTTATTTTATTGTAATAAATTCCTCAATATGTCACCTCATCAAAAACGCAATACAGTGACGAAACTTCATTTATGCCAAAACTGTTTGTATGATCATAAAAATAAAGCATGTTTTTCTGAAAAACGATGTCGTCACTGCTACGGTGACCATAATACAATTCTACATGAAGCATTTACGAAACATTCAAATAATAATGCAACCAATGGAGAAACATCCCGCACGGTTAGAACAGGAGCTGAACCTCGAAACCAACATGCGAGTTATAACTACACTTTGCAGCAGAATAACGTTGAGTCGGAAGTCTTACTATCTACAGCTATCATTCAGGTCCAAGCAAGTAATGGGTCTTATCACACAATGCGAGCGCTTATTGATCAAGGCGCGCAATCATCTTTAATTACCGAACGCGCTGCTCAGTTGTTAGGGTTGTCAAGAAGTTGGTGTAAGGGTGTTATATCAGGTGTGGGGGAGAAAGAGAGTAGCTGTAAGGGGATAAGCACTCTATCATGTATGTCATCGGATGGTCAATACACATTTAATGCTGAAGTTGTAATACTGAACACAATCACTAAGAATTTACCTAGTTTTATGTTTTTTAAGCCTGCCTGGCAACACATAGAAGGTTTAAAACTCGCCGACCCTGAATTTTATATCAGTCGCCCTATTGATATTTTGTTAGGAGCAAGAATATACTCGCAAATACTCATGAGTGGCTTGCGTAGAGCCAATGACAAATTACCAGTAGCCCAGGAATCAAGGCTGGGTTATCTTTTAATTGGGGATGCTGAAGGCATAAAAACAATGCATTGCCATGTTGTAATTAATCAAGTCGATGAAATTAAGAAATTCTGGGAATTGGAAGAAATTGCAGAGTCATCATCATCATTATCAGACGAAGATCAGCAGTGTCAGCAGCAGTGTGTGTGAAGATTCATCAAGCAAACAAGAGAAAAACGCATTCAGAAAAAATCTAAATTACATCACACTTCAAGAAATAAAACAAGCAAAGCGTGTGATAATCAAACATGTACAGCACTTTCAATTTGACGAAGAAATAAATAATTTAATACAAGGTAAACCGATAAGTACAAAGAGTAAAACTTTGGAGCTTAAACCATTTTTGGATAAATTTGGCCTTCTTAGAGTTGGCGGTAGACTGCGGAATGCGAATATAGATCCAGAGATGATACACCCTGTTATCATCCCCCACAGTGGTCTTTTAACCGACCTCATAATCGATCATGCTCACAAGGTTACCTTTCACGGAGGAGCTCGAGTAACCGCAGCATCCATTCGCCAGAAATTCTGGATAATCGGCGGAAATCGAGCAGTTAAAAAGCGAATACGTAAATGCGTGACATGTCGTAAACAGAGCACCACAAAACAAGCCCAATTAATGGGTGATTTACCGTCTGCAAGATGCAACCCCTCAAAATCATTCTATAACACGGGGGTTGATTTTACGGGTCATGTGACTATTAAGCACAACAAGGGTCGTGGCGTAAAAACGACAAAAGGATACATTGCAGTATTTGTCTGCATGGCGACTAAACTCGTCCATCTAGAGCTTGTCTCAGACTTAACGTCGTCTGCATTTATCGCAGCATTAAGAAGAATGTCAGCAAGAAGAGGGTGTCCGCGTCACATCTACAGCGACAATGGCACGAACTTCGTCGGTGCTAACAAGATTTTACAGCAAGAGTTTGAACAAATACAGTAAACATTCGGTAACGAGTTTTTAACAGAAATAACAGACATGAACATCGAGTGGCATTTTAACGCTCCATCTTGGTCCTCCGCCGGAGGTCTGTGGGAGCGTGCGGTTAGAAGCCTAAAATATCACATGAAAAGGGTTATAGGCGACCAACGTCTCACCTACGAAGAGTTTGCTACAATATTAGCGCAACTCGAAGCTGTTTTAAACTCCAGGCCTCTATGTCCTCTTACGGAAGATCCGGATGACCTAGAATTTCTTACACCATCTAGTTTTATTAACGTAAGCAGCAACTTAAACATATTAGAAACCGAATCAGATATGCGAACACGATGGTACTTGACGCAGAAAATAGTACAAGACATCTGGCAGCGATGGCGCAGCGAATACCTCACCGAACTCACAGCAAGGAGCAAGTGGAAAACCGAAAAAAGCAATATCAAGATCAATGACATAGTAACAATAAATGATGTAAACCTACCTGCCGGAAAATGGGCAATGGGACGCGTCGTCGAATTACACCCTGGCAATGCCGGATTGGTTAGGGTTGTTACATTAAAAACAAGAAATGGTTATATCAAACGACCAATTATCAAAATCTCACCGCTCCCTGTGAATATAGAAGTTGAAGAAGATTCTCAAGAAGCAAAATCATCTGCTACAAAAAAGGCATCAGAAAAACACCCGCAAGGAGTTTCGTATCTTTGGTCACTTCATTGTTATTTTTCATGAGCATATTAACAACATCATATTGTTCATTTAACGTTACACCAATAAATAACAATCAAGTATTTTATTTTGATAGAAAAACAAGTATACAACTAATCAGAGACGAGTGGAAAATTGTTAGTTACTATAACATGGATCCATACTGGCAAGGAACGACAGCTTGTAAACAATACATGTCATATTTAGAAACATTGTGTAACACGATAAAAGATAACGCTCATTGCAAAATTATAATAACACAATTACAACAAGAGTTATCAGAATTAAACTACTATAATATCATGTTACTAAGTCAACATACAAGCTCGCGGCACGCTAGACAGCGCCGGCGCCGAGGCGTCATCGACGGGATCGGGTATCCTATATATATATATATCCTATATAGCTAATACTCTCTTCGGAGTGCTTGATTCACGTTTCGCAGAAAAATATCAGACAGACATACAGCTCGTGCGGGATAATGAGAGTCATTTGGCCTCGCTCATCAAAAATCAAACATCAATTATTGAAGCAGAGTACAACATTCTAAAACGGAATGAGGAATCAATCGACACGCAGCATAAGTATCTGAATCAATTATCACTAAAATTTGAGCAATTTACCAAAGAAACAAATGCTGAAATGAAAAGAAGTTATGTAACTAGTGACTTCAGTATAGGAGCACTAGCCGCGACCAACATAATTCGACACTTGGAAACTATTCAAACCACCTTGTTGGACACTATAACGGATGTGTACCATGGACGCTTCAATTTTCACTTGTTATCTCCAGAACAGCTTAAAGAAGAGCTAAATATAATATCAAGTCATCTCTCCAAAGATCTATCTTTGCCAATTAATAACCTACACAAAGACTTGAGTAAAATTTATCCCTTAATAAAGGTAAAAACAAGAATGTCGGAAGATTACTTAATCTTTGAACTAAGAGTGCCATTAGTAAGTCGAGACGCCTACGAACTTACGAAAATCATCCCGATTCCACAAGTATCCAACAACAGCATGGTCAGCGTTTCTCCCATCTCAGAGTACGTTGCAATCAACTTGAAAAAGGATGCGTATTTTAGTATGTCTAGAGACGACGTACAGTCATGCTTACGTGGTGACGCATATATGTATCTGTGTTATATGCAGAAACCAATTTATCATATGACCAATAATGAAAAATTTTGTACAGTTGTGCCGAAAACAGGTAAATGTCATGTAAAAGTAAATGTGTGTACCGACCAATGGATGGAAATCAATACAGTCAATAAATACTTATTTTTCTGCTGTACCGATGCCCAATACGAATACTTTGTGAAAATCAAGCGCTGTCGTATCACTTATCACAAACCGGAATAGTAAGCATTGATCACGGTTGCTTATTAAAAGGGGCAGGCCCCAAGTGTTTTCTAGTGCTTCCCCGTAGTCTGCCCTGGACCCACTCACCTGGTGCGCGGTAACGCAGTGGCCGGTGAGTGGTGACTAAAACTAGAAGACAATACTTGTGGGCGAGGAGGTTGTGTAGAGGAGGAGTAATTAACGTTTTTCGTTGATTCTGGTGTGGAGCGTGTCCGTGTTTTTGGTGGTGTCGCGTGTTTTTGTTGCGTTGTTGTGTTTGTCGCTGGGATCGGTGACGAACATAGGCGGTTTTTGTTGGTGTTTGTTTTGTCACTTGTTGTGTTTTTGTGTTTATCGTTCGTGTTTTTGTGTTGTGTGGGCTGTCTAGGGTTCGGTCACGGACCTAGACAGCCGAGTCCCGGTGATGCCGGGGAGCGAGACGATGTTGGGGCCTGAGGGTTCCGTGGAGGGTGAACTCCCGCAGCAGCCACAGCTGGTCGAGGTGGAGTTGGAGTTGCTGTCGGGCGGAGGGGAGGAGACCGACAGTATGTCGGTCCCCACCCTTTCGGAGTCGGAGCTGGGGCGGGGCAAGCGCCTCTTCTCCGGCTCAGAGACGGAGACGCCCGACGAGCGGGCGAAGGTGGCCACTTCCAGGCGCGGCAAGAGGGGCGGCATCGCCCCCAGTCTGGCCAGAGCCCGCCGACAGCTCAGGGAGCGCAATGAGGAGGCCAAGGAGGCGGCCATCCAGGCGCTCCTTGAGAGGCGGGCCCGCAAGGGCCAGAATAGTGGCACGGCAGTGGCCAGAAGCGCCGAGGGGGACAGCCCCGAGGCGGCGAAACAGAGCCCCGAAGGGAGAAGCCCTGAGGGGAGAGCGGCGGGCCCAACGGAGGGGGGAGCCGATGAGCTGTTGGCGAGGGCCGGGGAGAAGCTGGGGCTTATCCTCGACCTCACCGGCAGGTCGGCGAGCCTCAAAGGGGGCTACGCCGCCAAGATTGTGAAGGCGGCGGGCGGGATTCGGGAGATCCTCGAATCCCTGGTGATGCGCACAGAGACGGAGGAGACCTTCCGTCTCCGAGCCGACAACGCTCGGCTCCAGCGGGAGGTCTCCTCCCTGAGGGAAGAGGTCCGGGCGCATCGCCTGGAATTTGAGGAGCTCCGGAAGGAGAGGAGGGCGCAGGCGCAGGGGCCGACGGGCCCGGTGGATATCCAGACCCTGGAGTCCAACATCGCCCGGCTCGTCGGCAACCTCGTCGATGGGCGCCTCGCGGAGCTGGAATCCCGCCTGCCTCCCCCCGCGGTCACCCGCCCGCCATTGGCGGGTGACAGGTCTGCGGTGGCCAAGGCCACAAGGGCGGCCATCGAGAACGCAGGACGACCGGCTCCGGCACCGCAGAAGGTGACCCGGCCGGCCGAGCTCGAGGTGCGCCCTCGGGCGAGGCAGGCCGCAAAAGTGGGCCCCGCTCGCCGTACTGGCGCCAGCGAGGAGTCGTGGACGAGCTTCGGCCCGTCCACATCTAGGGCCGCGGCGACGTCGTCGGCAGCGGCAGGGGCCACCGAGGTCCCTAAGGAGGCGTCGTGGACCGACGTGGTCCGCCGCAAGCCGCGGAAATCCGCGGCTCCCGCGACTCCTGCGGCACCCACGCCTTCCAAGGCGTCAGCCAAAGCTCCCGCAGGCAAGGAGGAGGGCCGAAAGGCCAAAGTGGTGCTCCCCGGCTCCACGGCCGTAATTCTCAAGTTACGGCCGGAGGCAGCCCAAGGGGGGGCATCGTATGCCTCGGCCCTTTTAAAGGCCGAGCGGGAGGTAAACCTGGGCGAGCTGGGGATCGGCTCGCTCCGGATTCGCAAGTCTGCGACCGGAGCGAGGCTTATCGAAGTCCCCGGCTCGTCCAGTCACGAGAAGGCTGACGCCTTGGCAGCCAGGTTGTCGGCTGCCCTGTCCAGCGTTGCTGAGGTGTCCAGGCCCGTGAAGTGTGCGGAGTTCCGTCTCACGGGTCTGGACGACGCCGCTACGGCAGAGCGGGTCAAGGCTGCGGTCGCGCGCGAGGGGGGCTGCACCCCCGAGCAGGTCCGGGTGGGCGAAATCCGCCCGGACTGGCGGAGTTCCAGCTCCGCCCTGATGCGCTGCCCGGTGACGGCAGCGAAGAAGCTGCTCGAGCTGGGCAGTATCGGGGTGGGCTGGAGCCGGGTGCAGCTCCACCTGCTGGAGGCGCGCCCCATGCATTGTTACAAGTGCATGGGGAAGGGGCACACAGCCGAGCTGTGCCCCTCCAAGGAGGACCGCAGCCGGCTTTGTTACCGGTGCGGGCAGCCGGGGCACATCGCCTCGGCCTGCTCGGCCCAGGCCCGCTGTGTCGTATGCGCAGACGCTGGACGGAAGGCGACGCACGTGATGGGGGGCCGTCTTTGCAACCCCCCATCCGTCCGCGGGAGAACGCCCCCCATCTCTCGCGGGAGTGGGCGGCAGTCGGCGCCGGAGGCTAGGATGTCCGAGTAATGGCCGGACATCCTCGCTTCCTGCAGGCCAACGTCAACCACTCCGCCGGGGCTCAGGACCTTTTCCTGCAGACCATGGCGGAGTGGGACGTGGACGTGGCGGTGGTTGCGGAACCATATTCCGTGCCCTCCCGGCCTAACTGGGCCGGGGATCTGGACGGTTCCGTGGCCATCGTCACGAGGCCTGGCGCCAGCCCTCCACTCGTGGTGTGGGGGAGGGGTGGCGGTTACGTGGCGGCGGTTCGGGGAGAGTACGCAATCATCGGTGTGTACTTCTCCCCGAACCGCGACCTGCCGGCCCTGGAGCAGCTGCTCGATGCTCTGGGGTCGGCAGTGAGGCGGCTAGCGCCCGCCCAGGTTTTCGTGGCCGGGGACTTCAACGCCAAGTCCACGGCGTGGGGCAACCCGGCCACGGAAGCCAAAGGGCGGAAGGTGGAGGAGTGGGCGCTGGCCGCGGGACTGTCCCTCTTGAATAGGGGGACAGTCCACACGTGCGTGCGGTGGAACGGAGGGTCGGTGGTGGATCTGTCCTTCGCCACCGCGTCCGCCGCACGCCGAGTGGAAGGATGGAGGGTGGAGACGGGGGTGGAGACACTCTCGGACCATCGTTATATCAGGTTCGAGGTGTCTCCAGCCTCCGGGAGTCCGACGATTTCGTCCCGGTGGCGGAGCCGGTTCCCGCGTTGGGCGCTCACCAGGCTCGACCGGGAACTGGCAGAGGAGGCGGCCATTGTCGGCCGCTGGGGCCTCCCGCCAATGGAGAATCTGGACGCCGAGGAGGGGGCTGGTCGTCTCTGCGACGCCTTCACGGCGGTGTGCAGGGCGGCCATGCCCAGCGTTGGGCGTCCGCCTCCGAGGCGGGCGGTCTACTGGTGGTCGGCGGAGATAGCCGACCTCCGGGACGCCTGCAACGGGGCGCGTAGGGCGTACACTCGGAGCAGGCGTCGCCGCCCCCGGGACGAAGCAAGGGATGGCCATCTGCACGGCATCTACGTGGAGAAGAAGGGAGCCTTGCAGATGGCCATAAGTAGGGCCAAGGAGGGAGCTTGGCAGGAGCTGCTGGAGGGCCTAGACAGGGACCCGTGGGGCCGACCGTATAGGGGAGCGCGGAACAAAATCCGCGCCCAGTCGGCCCCACTGACGGAGACCCTCCAGCCGGCCGTGTTGGAGAGGGTTGTCGGGGAACTCTTCCCCGACAACCCACGGGGCTACGCTCCCCCGAGGATGGCCCGAACGTCGGACTCCAGAGGAGAGGAGGAAGGCGCTCCGCCGCCCGTCACCGACCAGGAGATGGAGGCGGTCGTTGACCGCCTCCGAGGCAAGAAGAGGGCGCCGGGTCCGGACGGGGTGCACGGGAAGGTGCTAGCGTTGGCTCTCGTGCACCTCGGAGACGGGTTCCGTGGGCTCCTCGACTGCTGCTTGCGGTCGGGGTGCTGCCCGGGACCCTTCAGGGTGGGCCGGCTCTGCCTTCTGTTGAAGGGAGACCGGCCCCCGGACTCGGGGTCGGCGGTTCGACCGGTCGTTCTGTTGAACGAGGCGGGGAAAGCCCTGGAAAGGGTTGTCGCCTCCCGCCTCGTTCAGCACTTGGAGGATGGCCCGGGACCGGGCCTTTCGGATGCCCAGTTCGGGTTCCGGGCCGGACGGTCGACCGTCGACGCCATTAGGCGCCTAAGGTCGGTGACGGAGGATGCGGAGCGCGAGGGAGACGTGGTGGTGGCGGTGTCGTTAGACATCGCCAACGCCTTCAACAGCGGAGTATGGCCACGTACGGTGCCCCGATATGGGCGGACGCCCTCTGCAACCGCAACAGGGCCCAGCTGCGCAGAGCGCAGCGGGTCATAGCGCAGAGGGCGATAAGGGGGTACCGTACGGTAGCTTGGACGGCCGCGACCGCCCTCGCTGGCGACCCGCCCTGGGAGTTGGTGGCGGAGGTGCTCGCCGAGGTATACGGGTTTGTCTCGGATAGGAGGATTCTCGGCGAGCGCCCCACGTCGGTGGAGGTGGGGCGGTATCGCCAGCGAGGGCATGTGGAGATGATGCGGAGGTGGGGGGAGGACCTGGCGCAGCCGCGGTATGGAGTCCGCGTTGCGGATGCGCTGCGCCCGGTCCTGGAGGCGTGGATGCGCCGCCGGCGCAAACCCCTCACTTTCCGCATGGTGCAGGTGCTCACCGGACATGGGTGCTTCGGTGAGTACCTGCACCGGGTCGCGAGGCGGGAGGAGCGGCCAGGCTGCCACGATTGTGGCGCGGCCGAGGACACTGCTCAGCACACTCTGGGGCAGTGTCCCAGATGGTCTCGGCAGCGCCACGATCTGGTGTCCGCGCTAGGAAGCGCGGACCTCTCGCTCCCGAGCGTGGTCCGCTCCATGCTCGGGAGTGACAGTGCCTGGCAGGCGATGGCCTCCTTCTGTGAGACGGTCATGTCCCAGAAGGAGGCCGCGGAGCGGGACAGGGAGGATGATCCGATGGCTGTCCCGCTCCGGAGACGGCTGACGGGAGTGCGGCGTAGGCGCTACGCGCACCTACTGCCGCCTCCCTAACCTGTGGGACTAGGGGTCAGGATGGGAACCTGGCCCCGCCGGAGGGGCTGTCCCAATTTGCCGGGATGGCCCCTAGAGAGGAGAAGTCCGGCCCCCTTTTGAGGGGCTGGCCAGTCGCAGTGGTGCCCTGTTGCTGACAGATCCGGGGCACCACACCAACGCGGCCGATGGCATTTCGCGGGGTTGTTTAGTGGGTATACCGTCGGACAGCCGACGGGGAGTCCCACACTACCACCGGAGGCCACCCAAGCACCGGTGGTGTGCGTAACGCATTTTTCCCCGCGTCACAAAAAAAAAAAAAAAAAAAAAAAAAAAAACGGTTGCTTATTAAAAACCAAAAACTTTACAGTACATTCCCACTACGAAGGCAGAAGCGAGTTAAATATCAAACCTGAAATAGTTTCGTCTGACATTGAGCCCATTAATCACCTGTTAAACTTGACCATTCCCGTTATTGAACTACACGATTCGTCGCTATATAACAACTCTAACGATTTGCAAGAACTTCAAAAACAGATAAAGCATCTCCAAGAAAATACAGACCTATCAGATCGCATTACGTATCATGACATCCATCACTATACAGCATTGTATATTGTTATTGGTGTTGTTGTCATACTCGGCCTGGTCCTCTCGTGGCGAAGGTTCCGAAGGAGCAAGCAGCAGCAACACTCACAGCCTGTTGATTCTCATGTGGAATCAGTAGGCTACTATACCGGTAGGACAGCGAACGCGGACATCGCAGGGAACGCCTCCGCTCGTCCCCGAGCGAACCCAGGCGTTAGCAGCACACGGTGGAAAAACGTAATTATTGAAGTGCCAAGTGATAGTGAGTATAGTGAAATACCTAAAAGAGTTAATGAAGTGCTTAAAGTGGACAAGTGTACTACCCCAGTTGTAAAAAGAACAGTATTCGTTTAGAGACTAAAGGAGTAGTTAGTAAAACATTGTCAGTTCACCTTGTAATCATCATCATTCGCCCTCATCTCTCGCGGTCGACAGCATGTACGGTGTATTGCATTTGCATGGCAACCGTACAGATTCGCCGCGTAAGCATTTTACGCTATGTGCGCCGTTTGCCCGTAATTAGACTCAGTTCGTTCGTATGTTAGTAATCAAGACATCGTACGTGCTCCAAAACATATCAAATCATAATTTAAATATAATATCATCATCAGCATCAAACCATTCATGTTCGCTTAATAATAAGGCTGAACAATATAGACACTTTCTAGAATCAGTTTATCATTTCTATCATCAAGACATTAAATATCAAGTAAGTGTGTGTGCGGTTATCAGTAGACCGTACAGGGCTCTACTTCAATTTAGAGTTTATTGGAGTTCTAAGAAAATAATAAATAATTTGTGTTATACACTAATAAATTCTAGTGCATAACACTATTTACTTCATCAATATTTTTGTAAAAAACAGTAAAAATTAAAGAAGTATTATCAGTAAATAGTAGAATATCCGTCATTTTCTGCATTATGGAGGGCAGATCATTCATATACAGTCGACTCTCGTTAATTCGAAACTCGAGGGACTCTTAAAATATTACGAATTATCGAGTGTTTGAAATATCAAATGGTTCGAAATTTGTGAGAGAAAATAAATAAAACTTCGAATTATTAAGTGTTGATCAATTATTATTTATTAACTGCTATTCTATAACAATGTCAAAAGTTTAGAGGCACATTCGTGTACATACAATGTATGTATTCATAATGTGAATTAATTAATCTTTCGAAGGAACTCTGTTATACTGGTTTGCTTCAAAGAGATCACGAACGTTCGACGAGGAAATTCACCTTTAGTAGTTCTTTTCCGTACTCCAATAGTTTGAGCAGCATTAATTTTCTCCTTGTGCTTTATTATGGTTGAGAGAGTACTCAGAGGAATCTTAAATTCTTTTGCAACATCACTTTTCTTCTCACCTTCCTCTACTTTTTCGATTAACTTCTTCTTTTCAGCAATCGTCAAACATTTATACTTTCTAGGGCTCATAACTAAGACAAACTTTTAATCTGTATACCAACGAAAGAGTAACAGTAACTGAATGATAACTAAACAAACCCATTCGTGAGAAGTGTGTGTCAAATAGTCAAACTCATAACAAAAACAAAGGCTCGTGTACGTTGATACAAGTTTGAACCTGTCGCAAAATGTACTTACAAGCTTTCCGCCTCTTTCTGCAATTTTGAATTGTCGAGTGTTGGACGCCTATGAGTTCGAATTAACACGTCGTTTTGTTATATAGCAATGATTTTTTCGTTCGAATTACCAAGTGCATAAAAATGTATTGATTTAGTTCGAAATATAAAGAGATTTTGTAGGGAACTCGTGATAACTTTGAATTATAGAGAGGTTCGAATTATCGCAGGTTTGAATTAACGAGAGTCGACTGTATACTGAAAATAAAATGGGTGCGTGTACTTATGTACGCGCGTGAGAAGTTATACTTCTCTGGCATCATTAAATAAATATTTAACAATAATAACTTAATAATTTTTAGTATTAATTATATTAAATAATAATATTTTAATTTATAAGAAGGATTATTGGAGTAAAATTAAAAACCGTCTGTCAAATAGTAGCGGCGATGTTTATGGAATGTATTACATACAAGTCAAATGTAAAATACAAATGTTATACATTTTTAACTATAGCGCCATCTACATGTAATATCGTGAAACATATAGCAGCTTCACTCTCGCTCTGTCGCTTTCTATTCGCCCTCCATGGTAGCGTTCAACGTTTAACACAACTTTGTTGGAAGTCGCATTAGAAGTATAACTTCAAAAAGAGACCCTGTATAGAGCCCTGGTGAAACCCCATATTAATATAACTGCATTTAGATTAGATCCCATTTATATTAATAGTCTGTAGGTTTTAAGTAAGATGCAATCAAATTACAGGCTTTATTTTTAACTCCATAATTATTATGGTAGACACAATCAAAAGCTTTGTAGAGATCACAGAATACACCAATAGCATCATGGAATCTCTCTAAGGTGTTAAGAACATGTAACGGACCACAATGAAATAACATTGTTGCCGTCACAAATAAAAATAACCTTGCAATCATATGGATATATGTAGTCGAATTATGTATAAATTAACGACTAGGAATGTAGGTGCATCGTTCACTGCTCTATTTAATAGGTCATTTTCGTTCATACTTGGGTTGAAGGACGCTTTACATAGTGTTTGATTCTCGCTGCCTGCCTCGCGGGCAAGCGGGCGTGATAATATGTTATTGAAGGTATCACGGCCGTATGCTTAGGAAAAATGTTAACTTGTAAGAGGGTAGACGTATACCAGACGAAGTGGCGTGATATTCTTGAACTACCAATTAGCGCGCGGTTGCTAGTCGTGGCTGAAAAGTGGGTCGTGATTCATAAACAGTATAAGCTACTTAAATGGAACGAAAATAGATTCGAATATTGAATGACGAGTTACTATAGAACGTTCTAGAATATTTTGGAAAGAGAGACAGAGATACGCAGAGAGGGGTGAAGAGGCTTGATGGTAGGCGGATGATATAAAAACGGGTGGTTCGTTAGTTCATGGCTTTTTTTAGTGTGAAATTTTAAGGTAATAAGACGTATCGATAATTGTTCGTGAAGGGCCTTTTTGTCGGTGTGAATCTCTGGGGTGATAGGCGTATCGCTGATAAATCGCGGAACGGTTCTTTTTATCATTAATTTTAATTTCTTTGTGTTAATATTGTGTTGAGAACGGCATTGATTCTGTGCCTTTGAGCTGCGTAGCGAGATATGGGACAATTAAGTTGTCTAATTGATCGTAACGTTAGGCTTGGGCGTGGAATCAATGTAATTGTAGTTAACTTAATATTGAATAACCCGGTGTTTAATATTTCGCTAAAATTCAGGTTGATTGTTCAAATTGTGTGCAGCGTGGCCGAACCTACGGTGCTTAAGCGCCGATGGTGGTAGCGTGGCGCATGTTGAGCAATCAAAATGGCGCGGTTTTGTGATATGCAAATTCTAAGAATTGAAACGTAGCATTATTCGTCCGCGAAGGGGGTTTCTTTTATGGAGTTTAACTTCTCGTGTTAATTTTGTTTCAAGTATAGCGTTGATTCTTTATCTTTGAGCATTGTGCACGGAATTGGCGGTACATCTGCCGATTTTTGTGACGCTGCGCTGGGATGTTGATTCAATGTGATCGCGGTTAAGTAATTAGGTCATAAATCGGGTTCTAATATTTCATCGGATTTAGTGTTGGTTATAGATAGATAGATAGAATAAGCTTTATTTACATAATAATTGTTACAAGAAATTTCTTAAAAAATAGTAAAACATGTATACTTATTATGCAACAAGGCGGCCTTATTGCTAAAAGCAATCTTTTCAAGGCAACCTTAAGGTAACGAATCGGCGTACAGAGAAGGTAGGGTTAGCAAGGAAGGAAAATTTATTCTTATTAATATAGTTACTTATCTAGGTGTAAATATATCCATAGAGATACATTTGTGTACAAATACTAAATAACAATACATATATAATATACAATACACTACATATACATATATAAATAAAGAAAACACATATAATATATAAAATACATACACAAAATATACAAACATAAATATATTTATACATACTAAATGTCAGTGTACAGCTTTTGAAGTTATAAATTAAGAAGATGATTTTTTACTAATTTTTTGAACACAGCGATAGATTTAGCTGTTCTAATGACTACAGGTAAAGTATTCCATAGCCTAATAGCCTGAACTGTAAATGATTGGTCGAAGAATTTAGAGGAATGAGACGGGACTGAAAGAATAAGATTTTCACAGGAGCGAAGTTGTAAGTTGTGAGAGGAAGAACAAAATTTGAACCAAATTTTGAGGTAGGAAGGAGCTTTAGGATTAAAGAGTATGAAGTAGAGAAAGGAAAGAATATGCATATTTCTGCGCTGACGGATAGAAAGCCACTTCAGTTGTTGACGGTATTCAGATACATGGTCATATTTTCGGAGACCAAAAATAAACCTAATGCAGAGATTTTGTAGTCTTTCTAATTTATTGATTAAATCTACATTAAGGTCTGGATAAGAAATGTCGGCGTAATCAAGGATAGGAAGCAAGAGGGATTGTGCAAGAACAACTTTAGTGGCAGTGGGTAGAAAATTTCTAATACGTCGGAGAGACGCCGACGCGGCAAACATCTTCCTGCTGAGCTCTCCCACCTGCGACCTCCAGGATAACGTAGAATCAAAAGTAACTCCAAGATTCTTCACCGTTCCACTGAATGGAATACAGACACCATCAAACACAACCGAACGGATTTTAGAAACATCAAGCCTGGAAATAAACGCTGGACTGCCTATAATAATGCATTGAAATTTGTCTGGGTTCACCTTCAGTCCGAAGCGTTTACTCCATGCCGATATCAGATTTAAGTCTACATTTATCTGGTTAATGCACTGTGAAATGTTAATGAGAGAGGCCTGAGAATATATCTGCAAATCATCTGCATAAAGATGGTAGGATGAAGAGATTCTGTGAGTTATTGAACTAATGAAAAGAGAAAATAGCAAAGGAGACAGCACACCACCCTGCGGCACGCCAGCATTTGTATCACACCAGGTAGAATTGGTATCATCAATTTTGACACGTTGCCGTCGCCCGTACAGGTAATTACGAAACCAGTCAATCACTGTTGGAGATATGTTAAGAGAAGATAGCACTCCCAGAAGGACATCGAAATCAACTGTATTGAAGGCATTGCTAAAATCCAGTAATGTTAATACTGTGAGCTGATGATTTTCCATGCCACGTCTTATGTCATCAGAAATTTTGATTAACGCAGTAGCCGTACTATGACCAGGACGGAATCCAGATTGGAAAGCATTATGAATATTATTGGAGGAGAGGAAATAACTTAATTGCCAATGTACTAACCGTTCAAGCACTTTGGAAAGAAAAGGGAGTATTGAAATGGGACGGTAGTCACTGACAGAAGAAGGAAAAGGCTTTTTAGGTAAAGGAATTATGTTTGCGTCCTTCCAGCATTTTGGGAATGAACCAGTCGAAATAGAAAAGTTTAGGATTTTTGTTAGAACAGGAACAAGGATGTCGATAAGAGGAGTGACCATTTTACGGCTAATGCAATCAACTCCAACAGCATTCGATGCAATGGACTGTATGCTTCTCTTAACATCACAATCAGTAAATGGAACGAAAACAAATGGAGAATAGTCTGGAGGGGATATCGTAGAAAGCTGATTTAACGTGTCGGTTTTGACGTTTATGTCAAGAGAAGAGCAAGAAGAGAAATGACAGTTAATTAGGTCCAGATCAAGATCGGAAGCATTTGCATTCTGAGATTTACCCACTCCCATGGTTTTGAGAAATTTCCAAACTTTTGCTTGGTCCTCATTTTCAACTGACTGATGAATGTGGCGTCGCTGAGCATCCCTACACACCTTATTGCAATGATTTCTTATGCGGTGATAATTATCTCGCTTGATTGTGTTTATGGAATCTGCCTTATAACGTGCTTTTGCACGGTTCTTCCTTTCACGGAGTACCCTGATATCATCCGTTAACCATGGAGCTGGCAGATGTCTGAGCTTTACCGGTCGAATAGGTGCATGCACATCATACAGCTGCTTGAGCAATGAATTAAATATGTCAATTTTGGCATCAATTGTGTCTGCATTATCAATGAGCAACCAGTTAATTTGCTTCGCATCGTTACGTAAAAGTTCAATATCCATACCACCAAAGTTTCGTTGCATGAGGAGTTTAGGTTTGGGTTTAGGAGGACGGATTTTGTAGGATAGGTAAACCAGGTCATGATAAGAAAATGCATCCGCGCTTAACTGGCCATGCTTCGCAACATGATCGAAGGAAGTAACCATAATAAGGTCAAGAAGAGAAGGAGCACAGTTAGGAAAATAATGTGTTGCATTTAAAGGAAGAATATTCATATTAACAGAATTAATTATGGTTTGTAGACGTCGAGCCCGCAAATCATTTTTTAGAAGGCACGTATTGAAATCACCCATTATAATAGAATGGCTATACGCGGAGCTAAAGTCTTCGAGAAGATTTTCAAAAGAAGAAAAGTAATTAACAGTCAAATTTGGGCTATAGTAGACACCAAGGAGGATTTTAATGCTATTTAGAGAAATTTCTAAAAATAGATGCTCAGCAGTATTAGGTGGAGGAGGTTGCGGAGACTTGTTTAGGATGGTAAAAGGTATATGACTACGAAGATAGATAGCCACCCCACCGTGAGCAGAAGTAGTTCGATCATTGCGGATGAGCTGGAAACCTGGGAGAGAGTAGGAGGTCGATGGCAGCGAAGGATGTAGAAAGGATTCTGATATCAAGATAGCGTGAATATTTTTATTCCTACCAAAAGTGAGCAACATATCTGAATAATAATCTGATTAGTGTTGGTTATTTGACTGTGTTGTACGAAGTGGCCAGAATTCCAAGAGTCACAGACTTTTGAGTATGGCGGCGGTACCTAGTTATCTAACCAACATTGTCAGGCGAGTTCTAACATCGACAAATTGGTTAAATAGGGTTTGTGGTTATTTCACACTGAAGAAATTTTAGCTAGTTAGGGCCTAGATTCGTTTAAATATGAGTCGGATACCTCACGGAGCCTACGAAGACTCGTATAGCATAGGCGTAGGAAGCTGGTTATGCTTTGGGACGGGCCAGCGACTGATTTTGCCCTTAAAGGGATCAGTTACGTCTCCCAGGTGCTTGGGTTCGCGAGCTTTCAAAGTGGTAGGAGCTCGTCGAAGTGAATTCCGTCCAGCGTATGCGGGCCATGGAGATTGATCGCAACCCAACCATACTGGTCTCATTTATTTATATATGTATATATATATACACACACATTTATTTCCTCTGTTAGGAGTCATGGTTCGCGTCCCAATTAGGTTAGAACCATGACGTACACACAGTTATAGACAATAGACAAAGTCGAGGCTAACTACCTTGCATACCCTAGTTTCAATTAGCAAATTAACATTGCACATCGTTGATTTGGGCTTAGCCACATTACACATCACACGTTTAACGTAATACAAACTCAAGAAGTTATTTTACACGAGTATCTTAGATTAGATATTGTAGGTACACATTTTATTAAGATCTAGTTAGGAGATAGGTAGGTAGTCGCGATGAATATACGCGTTAGTTAACATACAGCGTGGTAGGCGCGTCAGACGACTTTTATAGGGACAGTAGGTACAATTACTGATTAGTTCTTAAGCTAATCGCGACGTGCGTGATAAGTAGCAAGCGGTTACGCTAAGCGGTCGAATCAAGGGTTTCGTTCGGTAAAACGTCCGGGTGATCATATTATCCTACGGCGTGATGTTAGTACCTTTGCGGTGAGAATAAAGGAGTACGAGGGTAGGCGCGTCGCGAGAATAGGCTAATATTTTAGTGGTTGTAGAGTCACGGTGGTGGGCCATAAATAATAGGATGCATGTGTCTAGATAAAGTGTAGTCTCGGGGCCTGCAACTTAATTATAACATAGATATGCAGGTAGCCTGATTCTATGTTCATTGCATACTTCAACTTATTATTTTACCTCCTGACTGTGGTTACGAGTCGAAAGATATTTGACTTAGAGATAAATAGTCGAATCTTTTTGAGGGTTACATGTTCAGAGCTCTAAGGGTGCTTTATTCTGGTCCGCCGATAGTTTATACGTGACTGCTAAATTAAAGTAGTATATTAGCCAGAATGTAACACTCTCCCTCATGTGTCGTTGACGAGCGGCGATGAGCTAACACGCCAGAGTCTCCAGGACTAGTTAACACAACCAACGGTTTACATTAACGCTTTACCGTGAGACTATGTAGTTCCTTGAGGAAATGCGACGTCTGAGTTCGTTGGTGACCCCGGGTGTCTAAAGTACGCCTAGCGAAACAGCAAAGTCTGTCGTGTCGGGAGTCTACTGGACGGCGAGGACTTGTAGTTTCTGGGGAGCAATACAATACCCGCGTTGAAGGGGGCGTTCGAGCGTCTGGTGATGCTGAGCGAAACAGGTTATGCTGTCGTGCCGGGTTCCTCAGTACGACAAGGGTTCCTCACCTGAAGCGTTATAAGCCTTGTAGAGACAACCTTGCAGTAGTTTAAGACGATCAAATGTTGGATGTTAGTATATTAGCCAGAATGTAACACTCTCCCTCATGTGTCGTTGACGAGCGGCGATGAGCTAACACGCCAGAGTCTCCAGGACTAGTTAACACAACCAACGGTTTACATTAACGCTTTACCGTGAGACTATGTAGTTCCTTGAGGAAATGCGACGTCTGAGTTCGTTGGTGACCCCGGGTGTCTAAAGTACGCCTAGCGAAACAGCAAAGTCTGTCGTGTCGGGAGTCTACTGGACGGCGAGGACTTGTAGTTTCTGGGGAGCAATACAATACCCGCGTTGAAGGGGGCGTTCGAGCGTCTGGTGATGCTGAGCGAAACAGGTTATGCTGTCGTGCCGGGTTCCTCAGTACGACAAGGGTTCCTCACCTGAAGCGTTATAAGCCTTGTAGAGACAACCTTGCAGTAGTTTAAGACGATCAAATGTTGGACGGTTCGGTCACAGTCAGAGTACCTATTTATTAATATACAAAACCAGCTTAATGCTTACCAATTAATAGAAAGTAGTATAAACATTTAAGTGAATTTCATGTTTTTCAGCCCAACCTAAGTGAACACTTTGTAGATTTATAAATATTAATCTGCCCATTGGCGATTCATGCGAACTGGAAGACATTCGGGTTAGAGAATTTAGTCTAATCGTTTTGTGTGTTACATGTTCAGAGCTCAAAGAGTGCTTTATTCTGGTCAGCCGATAAGTTTTATTCGTGGTTGCTATTTTTAACGTAGTATATTCGCCAGAATGTATCACTCTCCCTCATGTGTCGTTGTCGAGCGGCGATGAGTTAACACGCCTGAGTCTCCAGGACTAGTTAACACAACCAGCGGTTTCTATTAACGCTTTACCATGAAACTATGTAGTTCCTTGAGGAAATGCGACGTCTGAGTTCGTTGGTGACCCCGGGTGTCTAAAGTACGCCTAGCGAAACAGCAAAGTCTGTCGTGTCGGGAGTCTACTGGACGGCGAGGACTTGTAGTTTCTGGGGAGCAATACAATACCCGCGTTGAAGGGGGCGTTCGAGCGTCTGGTGATGCTGAGCGAAACAGGTTATGCTGTCGTGCCGGGTTCCTCAGTACGACAAGGGTTCCTCACCTGAAGCGTTATAAGCCATGTAGAGTCAACCTCGCGGTCGCTAAAGTCAACCGAATGTTGGACAGGACAATTGAACTGCTTTTAAGACTTAACCTTAATACTCATTATTGATTTCACTAGTCTGGCGGGCTTTGCGCTCGGTCAGATTTAGCCTAAACAGTTAGAGCAATATCCCGAAGTAACACACTGCAAATACCGTTACCAAACTTACTAACGTCTCTCAAGTGAGGAGACTTCACTACTGCCGGAAGAGCAGAAAACTTTACTTGATTAATTGTTGTCTATATTATTTAGAAGTCTGGGCAATAGACCCCGTGTAACAGTGGTGACTGAGAAAAGCGCCTGGCTGCTACCTTACAAGACTGACGAATGTATAGATGACGCTCACAGTACATTTTATTATAAACAAATACGTTATCTGTGGACACAACTGAGGGATTTGCCTTATTTGTAATAACTGATAGCGGTGGCATAGTGGTGATTTGACCGATTGCAATTCAGTTAGATTGTGCTCAAATAACCTTATACAATCTTTGTGTTCAGCTAGCGGACGAGAAGTTTAATACTTGTATTATTGTAAATTGATGCTTGCTTTAAAATCGAAAAAATCAAACTAGTGATGGTTGAAATTGTAGAATTTGATATAGTGAATATTATCTAAAGTAGTTTGGAAAGGGAAAATCAGGAACATAGGTGGTTCTGGGGAAAGACCCATGTGATGATTCCTAAATTGCCTCAGATAAATTTAAAATTACTAAACAAATTTAATAGAAGACTGAGAAGTCGTTAGTTAAATTGTAAGAACAATTTTCTCATACTCACATATGTTACATACTCATAAGATCAACGAGATGAATTGGGAATGGTCAGATGGAGGGGTGTTGTCGGCGGTCTTTCTCTTTCCTGCTTCTCCTTTTCACATATAGTGGGAGTGTTCTCTATGTTATGGTTGCATTCAGAGCAGTACATAGGGCGAACACTAGCATTTTCCAGTTACATAAAATTAACCGTAGGTAATATGGCCACTGCCCCGAGGGGCTAGCGCAAGTCAGAGCGTTCTCTGACTTATAATTGAGTTCTAAATAGAATCCTGGTGGTGGGTACTAAAATTATCTTACTACCAAAAATAACTATGGATTGTCTTGTTATCGCCTTACGGAACCGTTAACTTGAACTGAATATCGAGATAGTAATAACATCCGTTCACACTACGAAGTGACTCCATAGGTTATTTCTCCCCGGCCTTGTGAGTCTGGTAGGAGAGGTGGTTTAAACACTTTAACCTTATACTTAATTCTGATTCGAATTTTGGTGAGGGTTATAAATGCTATACTACATCAATAGCTAAACTATAACTAAATCTAGGAAACTCACGTTCCAATTCTGAGGGTTCACTTAAGATGATAGGTATATAACTTCGTAGAGTCCTTGTCTAGTAATAGTATATCATTAAATCAATTACAGTGTTATACGAATAGGCATAGATATTAGGTATAATCCAATCAACGTCTAAACTATGAGGGTCATCTGATTCCACAGAAACTCCTTCGGTACTTACCTCCATCTATCATGAGGCGGGTCCTAATCAATAAAGAAACAATCAGAATTCGATAGGGTATGGTACAACGCTAACAGTCCGATTGAGAAATTGTAGTTAAGAAAAGTACACATTAAATCTTTGATATTCTATAATCTCCACTAACTAAGTAACTAAAACGTAAAGCTGACTATTGGATCTTCACATATATATAACCATATTGAGTAGAGACAGGAAGATAACCTTAGGAATCGTTACTCCTTAAGGTACTGCGGTGCTACGTCATTTAGGAAGCTTAATTGGTAGGTTTCTCGAATTGCTTAGCCATCTCATTCACGAAAAGGACTCTGGGTTGCTGCTCACAATGTAGTTGCCACTAGAACGATCACTGCCAATAATTTAACTTGAGGGTTGACGTGACACGTCCGAGACACCTAATTAATAAGTTTAGTTAAGTAGATTGATTTTTAGGTCCAGAAATAGTTACAATTAAAATCAGGGATTCTAGTATATATATCGTCAATACACGAGTGGTAGTTCAGGTAAAGATTAGATACAGGAGTAGTTATGTGCGGGGTAAGGAGGTAGATAAACAAATTACTATGTTCAATACATGAACAGTTCTCAGTAGATATATTTCTATAAGAGTGGGGTTCACATAGGTAGGACCATTATATATATAAGTTAATAAACAAATAAAAGGCAACAGGAGGGCGAGACATATAAAGGTAGAATATAATATTATATAGAGTAGCTCTGTACATAACATAAGTAGAGACATAATGTAGACGGGGTGGTAAGATGGAAATGAGTTAAGTAGTTAAAACTAGAAGGCGGGGTTTAGTTGCACATAGGTACCTAGTCAGATATATAAGCTATTCATATATATGTAGTAATTAGAGTCTCCCCTCTGTAGCGCATAAATAAATAACAAAAATATAATAAATTAAAAAAACAAACGGTAGAGCGAAAGGGGGGGGGGGGGGGAAGTTACAATGTGGAGGCCGTGACCAGGATATTCAAAATTGCATCTTAATTTAGAATGAGAATAAATGAATATTAGGTAAACTAGGTTATTAGAGTTGGTAGTTTAAATCGGTATTTATTCATCTAAATTAGGCTGTCTCGGGGGGTCATGTCGGCCACAATTTGTTGCCGCGAAAATGGATAGTGTCTTGAGTGACTAAGCATATGAGAAGTATTGATCTATAGAAAATTAGTGCGTGAGGTGTCTTGAGTAAGTGCTGTTAGGTTGCCGCGTAGTCTGTTGAATGATCAGCATCTTCCGTTGTCTCGTGTCTGCACGTGGATTATCTGCAAAAAGTTGAATTCATTGTATCAGGTTATGAAGGAAACATAGTGTAAAGAAATGATACAGGGAAATTGTGAAAACGTACATAGTATTAAATCAAGTTATCCAAATAGAATCAAGTTAGTGGTAAAATCTCCGGATAACCATCAGGTGCATTTAGTATTACATTCAAAATATAATTGTTAAATAGTAACAAGAAATAAACATCAGGCTTGTGAAAAAAAATGATTGAGACGAGGAAATTGAAATTTTGAATTAATTTAATACATAATAAGGCATACATAATAATTGATTAAAGAGGTTGTATTGTGCGAGGCAGTTGAGCATACTTATTAACTCCCACATAACAGTTAGGTTAGGAGACATAAATTAGATAGCAAACAATAACAAGGAGAAAATTGTAATATTAGTAGCATATTGGTACAGTCTCAAATAGGTGTATTAAAGTAAATACATAGTTAAGGCTATCTATATAATAGTTATATCATCAGAGTATCAAATTAAAATTACATACTTACTTCAGTAAAATGATGTTGATTGATGAGTTGCGTAGACTCCAGTAGGCATATGGTGACAGGTAGATAGAATTTCAAGCGATCAGGTAGAATTTCATTATGAGAGTGAATTAGCGCTTGAATGGTCGATTAAATCTGAAAGAGTTAGTATTGCTGAGTGAGAGGTTTATATGAATCTAAGGTAACATGCGTCTCAGGGCCAAGGTTATGGGGTCGTAGAGCTAACGGTTAAATAGTTGGTCGGTTGTTACATCCTTAGGTACATAAAACAACAATAATGTAAATTAAAATGCAACACATTAATAAGTGTACAAAGGCGGACTTATTCCTATAAGGAAGCTGTTCCAGTCAACCGTTGAGTGTCTAATTGGAACTTAGTAGCGAGTAGTGCGGTAGTATAACATAAACAAACTAGATCAGTATAATAATAAACAAAGTAGTGAGGTTTCCATAAAGACATGTATATGTATTGGGTAAATAGGTTAGAAGGTTAGGTCAAACCGTTGTTGTATAGATTATTAAACTCAAGAGAATATGGTTAAATGATACGAACAATAGGTCAAAACACATAAGTAGGGGTATAAATAAAACTTACTAATTGTAGTTAGCGCAGGAATCCGGTACGGAACTAAGTTGTAAAGCGATCCTCTGTAGGTTACAAGCGCACGGAATGGCGTTTTATTTCCTCTTAGCACCTCACGTTGTCTCCCTAGGGCGGCGAGGGGTTTGATTGTGCTTGAGAAGATTTGTCAGAAATCTCGGTCCACCACAACATAAATTAGCACATTTGTTCCGTGGTTAAATAGCCTGAAAATTATAAATATCAACTTTTAACTTTCACAACTTCATTAACATAAATTAAATAGAATTACTATTAACGTGTAATTATGCAAAGTTATTAGTTGGGCTAGTCTGCTTTGCAACTATCGATGGGCTACGGTGACTGCTTACTGTCGAGCAGGCCGTATGTTGATTTCCATCATAATGGTATAGTGGTAGGTAAATGTGATTAGATTCCTTAAGTCTTATTAGCAAAGAGCACTAGATGTGTATAAGGTTAGATAATGTATGGTTATTAGTTCAAATTGAGTAATTGATTGAAACTTAATTCGACAATGTTAATTCAAAGGGGTTTCACTTTCATAGGATTCTTAGAGATTTTGTTGTATTCACTAGTGTGTGACTAGATTAATAGTTGCCTTAGATAAGTTAAAGAGTAGGTACTATTGAATTCTCCACATACAAAATATCAGGAAGTTAATTTAAAGACTACTGAAGGGAAATAATGTAAAATACATAAAGATAACATGTTAACTAGTAGGATTTGTTGTTAGAATCGGTCTTAGGACTAGCACTGTTCTAACAAAATCACTTACTTATACATATACTGAAAGAACATTGTTTATAAACTAAGGTTATAATGTAGGAAAGTTTAAGTTTTATGGAAGTACTATGTTAAATGTGTATACTTGAACGATATTATGATAATATGATATGATATGCACGTGAAAACTAAACAACTAGTCTCTAAATGGTTACAATTAGTTACGTATACACGGTTCTAAAGGGTAAATAAAAGTGGACAGGCCGGTTAAATAAGTTGACTAGTTGAGTATGTAAATTGGTATTTACCTTTAGCTGCTTTATATACGCAATAACAATGATGACAATCCTCGTAGGTTACGTGTAAATAACTTTCACTTGTTAGCATCATGATTCACAAACAAAATGTTCTACGCTAGGTTCTACGCGGTAATTCCATAGAGTCGTTCTTCTTCTTAGTTGTAGTTGTTGGCTTTCAGTTGTACATTAAATGATAGGGCTGGCTAGGATTTATTCGGAGAAGGATTATTTGTACATTAATTATTATTCATAGTTCATATACTAAGATAATTTATAAGATAGATGAACAAATGAAATAAATGGGTGAATGAATTTTATATCGATGAATGGTAGGTCAAGAATTTTCTCATACTCTCTCATACGATATCATACTCGGGTTTGAAATAAAATAAGCAAGATGTGGGGTCGGGTTCTCGTTTATGGAATGTTATTGAAAAAAATTAATGCGTATTTTGTGATTAGGACTAGAGATTGTTCGAAGTACTTGAAATGCTTTGAAATAAAATAAGCAAGATGTGGGGTCGGGTTCTCGGTTATGGAATGTTATTGAAATAATTGAATGCGGATTTTGTGATTAGGACTAGAGATTGTTCGGAGTACTTGAAATGTTTTGAAATAAAATAAGCAAGATGTGGGGTCGGGTTCTCGTTTATGGAATATTATTGAAAAAAAAATTGAATGCGGATTTTGTGATTAGAGCTAGAGATTGTTCGAAGTACTTGAAATGGTTTGAAATAAAATGAGTTAGATGTGGGGTCGGGTTCTCGAGTAGGAATTGGATAATGAAATGACTGAATGCGGATTTAGTGTTGAAATTAAATTTAGAAACTGCTCAAGGAACTTGAAATATTTCGGAATAAAATGTGCAAGATGGGGGGGTCGAGTCCTCGTGGTTTATTTAGGATAATCTGTTGTAGAAACAAACGTTCCAAACCTTACGTGGTGGAGACCCATGTTAACTAGAAATCAATAATTAGTGTCTAGCCAGGTTATAACACGGAATTAGCTCGGTTGATTTACTCTGGTTCACGGAATTCCTTAAATATTCAAGTCGCTCCTTGTAGAAGTATGATCGATTTAGGATATTGTTTTGAGATATACAGAACCTCACTACCTTCGTGTCGTCAAGTAAAATAGTGAAGGTAGAGTGATTCTGTTTAAGGTAGAGAGTGAAACAGTGACGTGAAAACGACAGTGAAAATTTGAATATTAGAAGTTTGTTGGAACCAGTGTGAATATACGATGGAGAGACCAAGTCGTAAGAGAAGAGCGCCGGTTAGATATAGTGGTGTAAATAGTAGTGAAGAACATTTTATAGATAATAGTGGGAATACCAATTCATCAACGGTATCGGAATTGGGAGAGATGCCTTTGCAGAATAATATTCAAGAGAATACACTAGAAACGCACGCCGTGCGAACGAAACGACGTAAAGTAATACAAAGAGAAATCGGTAGAACCAAGGAGGGATTTAGGTTGTTGTTAAAGAAATTAAGTAAAACCCTAGGAGCTTTGGCTAGGAAGGTAAATTTATTAAACGAAGATGTAAGGAAAGTTCGGAAGGGTAACGAGGAGATTAGCACAAATCATGTAACTGCTTTGGATAAGGCGTCGGAAATGCCGCATACGACTAGAGAGGGAGAAGGGAGCAACTGTCGGGATAATGGATTGATTAATAATGAAATGCTAGAAGTGTTGCCAACACAGAGTAAAGCTATAAATTATAATATCAGGAATATTAGTTTCGAAAAACCAAAATTTGAAGGTAAGAATGACACGCATCCAGTTACCTTCCTGGAAGATCTAGATACGTATTTAGGAAAAGTTGGACATGAAGGCAAGGAATTGGAATTAATATTGGAATGTTTGCACGGAGGAGTGAGAGACTGGGCTAGGATCTACAAGGGTCGTTGGAAGGCTTTGCAGGACTTCAAGTTGGACTTTTTGGCCACTTATTGGGGAGAAAAGGAACAAAATGAGTTGAGGCGCGAAATAGTACAGGGAACTTGGAATCGTGGAGAGTCTCCCACCATGTTAGGGCATTTTTTGAGACTGACAGGACAAGCTCAAATGTTAAGCTTTAAGATTCCGGAAAAGCAATTAATAGCGGATATAATTAGGCAATTTCCTAAATACATCCAACAAGGGTGGTATACTTCGAACTCGGGAAATTTAATCGAGACAGCGGAATTTTTGAGAAAAATGGATGACATAGGGCGTCAGGAAAATTCGACAACCCCTGGCCTAGGAAGGAATAAGGAATTAGGAAAAAGGAAAGGGAAATATAAGCGCCATCACCGGAATTGGGAGACACCACTAGGGAATCATGAACCAGTGGGACAATTACGACCGGGGCCGAGTAATGCTGAGGTAGCTGTAAAAGAACCAGTAGGGTTAAAACTGAAGGAAGTTGAGAGGAGGGTCCCCGATTCAGCTTCAATTACAGAAAACGATGCGTTAAATACTATGATAAAGAAGGGGTGGTGGTTAGGTCGGAAAGGGTTTGTAAGGGTTTTAGAAATTTTGTTAGAGTCGCTTTTGGAAGAGAATAACCTAAGTACAGTTCAGAGTAAATTAGATGAGGAGATTAGCGAGGGGGTGAACTTGGGCGTATTGACCGAAAATAGACAGAAGGAACAGTTAATGGTATTAATTAATAAAAATAAAAGATTATACTCTTCTAAGCTAGGGAGGGCAAATTGTTATCAACATGAGATAATCCTGAACTCTCAGACGCCAGTTATAAGAAAAAATTATCCAGTGCCATATGCGTATAGGGGAAAGGTCGAGGGAAAGTTAAGAGAAATGGAAGCACAAGGAATCATCAGTAGGTCATCCCCACCGTATAGTAATCCGTTAACCTTCACTTTAGAGCAGGATGGATCCGTAAGGGTATTATTAGATGTTAGGGAAATTAACAAGTATCTGATTGCCGAGACAGAGAAACCGCCATTGCAAATAGACGTTATGAACTCGTTTCACGGAGCTAATTACATTAGTACTTTAGATTTAAATAATGCCTACTTTCAAATACCACTTACGCAGAATAGCAAAAAGTATACGGGGTTCACATTTAATGGGAAATCCTATGTGTATAATGTATTAACACAGGGGTTGAAAACATCGGTGGGGAGTTTCAACAGAGCTATGGACTTAATATTGGGGCATGAAGTTAGAGACTTTTGTGTAAACTATTTAGACAATTTAGCCATTATTTCGACAGGAACTTTTGAACGTCATTTAGAACATTTAGATATAGTCATGGGTAAGCTGTTAGCGGCAGGGTTAACGTGTAATCTTGAGAAATGCAAATTTTTCTGCGATGAAGTGCAAATGTTGGGCTATAGCATTTCTATCCGGGGACTGAAAGCAGACCCAAACAAGGTTACCGCTATTCAAGAGTTCCCTATACCTAAAAAGGTAAAACAAGTAAGGGCTTTTCTAGGGTTGTGTAGATTCTATCGGGGATTTATACCGGATTATACTAAGCAGACAAAGCCATTAAATGATTTATTAAGAAAACGGCATTTTTGGACGTGGGGAAAAGGAGAGCAGCAGGCCTTTGAAAAAATAAAATCCTTATTCATAAGCCCTATACTAATGCCTCGTCCCGATTTTATTAAGCCATACTATTTACAAACGGACAGTTCTGGAGTAGGATTGGCAGGTGTGTTATATCAGATAGGCTGTAATGACGACATGAAGATTGTAGGGTTTCATAGCAAGGCATTGAGGGGCTCGCAGTTGAATTGGTCAATAACAGAGCAGGAATTTTATTCAATAATATGTTGTCTCGGAAAATTTGAAAGTTATTTAAGGGGGACTAAGGTTATAATTAGAACGAACCATGAGGCTTTAGCCTTTAGGAATTCCTGTAAGTTGTATAACGCCAGAGTAACTAAATGGTTTAGTTATTTAGAAAATTTCGATTATGAAATATGTAGAACATATTAAAGGGAGGTAAATTCAATACAATACATTTGTCAAAATAGTACTGTTGGATTGGAGTTGAATCGGGAACTAAAAAGGCGGAGTATAATTAAGAACCGTAGTTAAAAAGGTTATTAGAAGGTAAAAATTAGAATTGTTAGACTATAGATTACATAATTAATTGTATATTAGATAGTTAATTGTATATTAGATACTATGTAAGTAAACTGTAGGTTAGATTTGATTCTTAAAATGTTGAGTAAATTGTGAATTAGAATTGATTGGTAAAATTATAAACCGTTATCTTGTGTATAGATAAAGGTTGATTGTATAGCTACTAGGAAGTAATTGTAGTCTTTAACATTAAAGTAATATGGAGGGGAAAACAGGGAATTTAGGCGGTTCTGGGGGGAGGCCCATGTGATGGTTCCGAAATTGTCTCGAATAAATATAAAATTACAAAACCAAATCTAAGACGGAGGAACCGTCAAATAAATTGTACGAAAGTTTCTCATATATTTCACACTCGTAAAATCAACGAGATGAATTGGGAATTGTCAGATGGAGGGGAGTGTCGGCGGTCTCTCTCTTCCCTTTTTTTCTCTTTTTTTTCATATATAGTCCTAAAATGTAACCAATTGTCGTGGTGATGATGGTGAGTGGTTGCGTAAACGTTAGATTGAGAAACTAAAACTTTAAAATAAGCTATATCTATTCTATTCTATATCGTGCAGAGACGAGAGAATGGTGCTTGACTGATTACGCGGATAATTAGACTAGATCATAGAGGGTTTAGGAGAATTTAAAAAAAATGATGGACATTAAGCGGTAGGTGATTCTCTAAACTAAAGATCAAGCTCGGATACTTAGAAAGTTGGTAGTCAAAGTCGAAGGGTAGTGTTCAGTGAAGAGGGATAAAGACAGGTTAAACCATCGAGGTTGAGAGTTAAGTGGAATGAGGTGGAGTTATTTTTATTTGTACTGGAATTGAATTGAAGGGAAAACTTTGCTCCGGTTTAGTTTCACACACCTGTACAAAGTTTTGGGGTCGATTGTAACGGACCACAATGAAATAACATTGTTGCCGTCACAAATAAAAATAACCTTGCAATCATATGGATATATGTAGTCGAATTATGTATAAATTAACGACTAGGAATGTAGGTGCATCGTTCACTGCTCTATTTAATAGGTCATTTTCGTTCATACTTGGGTTGAAGGACGCTTTACATAGTGTTTGATTCTCGCTGCCTGCCTCGCGGGCAAGCGGGCGTGATAATATGTTATTGAAGGTATCACGGCCGTATGCTTAGGAAAAATGTTAACTTGTAAGAGGGTAGACGTATACCAGACGAAGTGGCGTGATATTCTTGAACTACCAATTAGCGCGCGGTTGCTAGTCGTGGCTGAAAAGTGGGTCGTGATTCATAAACAGTATAAGCTACTTAAATGGAACGAAAATAGATTCGAATATTGAATGACGAGTTACTATAGAACGTTCTAGAATATTTTGGAAAGAGAGACAGAGATACGCAGAGAGGGGTGAAGAGGCTTGATGGTAGGCGGATGATATAAAAACGGGTGGTTCGTTAGTTCATGGCTTTTTTTAGTGTGAAATTTTAAGGTAATAAGACGTATCGATAATTGTTCGTGAAGGGCCTTTTTGTCGGTGTGAATCTCTGGGGTGATAGGCGTATCGCTGATAAATCGCGGAACGGTTCTTTTTATCATTAATTTTAATTTCTTTGTGTTAATATTGTGTTGAGAACGGCATTGATTCTGTGCCTTTGAGCTGCGTAGCGAGATATGGGACAATTAAGTTGTCTAATTGATCGTAACGTTAGGCTTGGGCGTGGAATCAATGTAATTGTAGTTAACTTAATATTGAATAACCCGGTGTTTAATATTTCGCTAAAATTCAGGTTGATTGTTCAAATTGTGTGCAGCGTGGCCGAACCTACGGTGCTTAAGCGCCGATGGTGGTAGCGTGGCGCATGTTGAGCAATCAAAATGGCGCGGTTTTGTGATATGCAAATTCTAAGAATTGAAACGTAGCATTATTCGTCCGCGAAGGGGGTTTCTTTTATGGAGTTTAACTTCTCGTGTTAATTTTGTTTCAAGTATAGCGTTGATTCTTTATCTTTGAGCATTGTGCACGGAATTGGCGGTACATCTGCCGATTTTTGTGACGCTGCGCTGGGATGTTGATTCAATGTGATCGCGGTTAAGTAATTAGGTCATAAATCGGGTTCTAATATTTCATCGGATTTAGTGTTGGTTATTTGACTGTGTTGTACGAAGTGGCCAGAATTCCAAGAGTCACAGACTTTTGAGTATGGCGGCGGTACCTAGTTATCTAACCAACATTGTCAGGCGAGTTCTAACATCGACAAATTGGTTAAATAGGGTTTGTGGTTATTTCACACTGAAGAAATTTTAGCTAGTTAGGGCCTAGATTCGTTTAAATATGAGTCGGATACCTCACGGAGCCTACGAAGACTCGTATAGCATAGGCGTAGGAAGCTGGTTATGCTTTGGGACGGGCCAGCGACTGATTTTGCCCTTAAAGGGATCAGTTACGTCTCCCAGGTGCTTGGGTTCGCGAGCTTTCAAAGTGGTAGGAGCTCGTCGAAGTGAATTCCGTCCAGCGTATGCGGGCCATGGAGATTGATCGCAACCCAACCATACTGGTCTCATTTATTTATATATGTATATATATATACACACACATTTATTTCCTCTGTTAGGAGTCATGGTTCGCGTCCCAATTAGGTTAGAACCATGACGTACACACAGTTATAGACAATAGACAAAGTCGAGGCTAACTACCTTGCATACCCTAGTTTCAATTAGCAAATCAACATTGCACATCGTTGATTTGGGCTTAGCCACATTACACATCACACGTTTAACGTAATACAAACTCAAGAAGTTATTTTACACGAGTATCTTAGATTAGATATTGTAGGTACACATTTTATTAAGATCTAGTTAGGAGATAGGTAGGTAGTCGCGATGAATATACGCGTTAGTTAACATACAGCGTGGTAGGCGCGTCAGACGACTTTTATAGGGACAGTAGGTACAATTACTGATTAGTTCTTAAGCTAATCGCGACGTGCGTGATAAGTAGCAAGCGGTTACGCTAAGCGGTCGAATCAAGGGTTTCGTTCGGCAAAACGTCCGGGTGATCATATTATCCTACGGCGTGATGTTAGTACCTTTGCGGTGAGAATAAAGGAGTACGAGGGTAGGCGCGTCGCGAGAATAGGCTAATATTTTAGTGGTTGTAGAGTCACGGTGGTGGGCCATAAATAATAGGATGCATGTGTCTAGATAAAGTGTAGTCTCGGGGCCTGCAACTTAATTATAACATAGATATGCAGGTAGCCTGATTCTATGTTCATTGCATACTTCAACTTATTATTTTACCTCCTGACTGTGGTTACGAGTCGAAAGATATTTGACTTAGAGATAAATAGACGAATCTTTTTGAGGGTTACATGTTCAGAGCTCTAAGGGTGCTTTATTCTGGTCCGCCGATAGTTTATACGTGACTGCTAAATTAAAGTAGTATATTAGCCAGAATGTAACACTCTCCCTCATGTGTCGTTGACGAGCGGCGATGAGCTAACACGCCAGAGTCTCCAGGACTAGTTAACACAACCAACGGTTTACATTAACGCTTTACCGTGAGACTATGTAGTTCCTTGAGGAAATGCGACGTCTGAGTTCGTTGGTGACCCCGGGTGTCTAAAGTACGCCTAGCGAAACAGCAAAGTCTGTCGTGTCGGGAGTCTACTGGACGGCGAGGACTTGTAGTTTCTGGGGAGCAATACAATACCCGCGTTGAAGGGGGCGTTCGAGCGTCTGGTGATGCTGAGCGAAACAGGTTATGCTGTCGTGCCGGGTTCCTCAGTACGACAAGGGTTCCTCACCTGAAGCGTTATAAGCCTTGTAGAGACAACCTTGCAGTAGTTTAAGACGATCAAATGTTGGACGGTTCGGTCACAGTCAGAGTACCTATTTATTAATATACAAAACCAGCTTAATGCTTACCAATTAATAGAAAGTAGTATAAACATTTAAGTGAATTTCATGTTTTATCAGCCCAACCTAAGTGAACACTTTGTAGATTTATAAATATTAATCTGCCCATTGGCGATTCATGCGAACTGGAAGACATTCGGGTTAGAGAATTTAGTCTAATCGTTTTGTGTGTTACATGTTCAGAGCTCAAAGAGTGCTTTATTCTGGTCAGCCGATAAGTTTTATTCGTGGTTGCTATTTTTAACGTAGTATATTCGCCAGAATGTATCACTCTCCCTCATGTGTCGTTGTCGAGCGGCGATGAGTTAACACGCCTGAGTCTCCAGGACTAGTTAACACAACCAGCGGTTTCTATTAACGCTTTACCATGAAACTATGTAGTTCCTTGAGGAAATGCGACGTCTGAGTTCGTTGGTGACCCCGGGTGTCTAAAGTACGCCTAGCGAAACAGCAAAGTCTGTCGTGTCGGGAGTCTACTGGACGGCGAGGACTTGTAGTTTCTGGGGAGCAATACAATACCCGCGTTGAAGGGGGCGTTCGAGCGTCTGGTGATGCTGAGCGAAACAGGTTATGCTGTCGTGCCGGGTTCCTCAGTACGACAAGGGTTCCTCACCTGAAGCGTTATAAGCCATGTAGAGTCAACCTCGCGGTCGCTAAAGTCAACCGAATGTTGGACAGGACAATTGAACTGCTTTTAAGACTTAACCTTAATACTCATTATTGATTTCACTAGTCTGGCGGGCTTTGCGCTCGGTCAGATTTAGCCTAAACAGTTAGAGCAATATCCCGAAGTAACACACTGCAAATACCGTTACCAAACTTACTAACGTCTCTCAAGTGAGGAGACTTCACTACTGCCGGAAGAGCAGAAAACTTTACTTGATTAATTGTTGTCTATATTATTTAGAAGTCTGGGCAATAGACCCCGTGTAACAGTGGTGACTGAGAAAAGCGCCTGGCTGCTACCTTACAAGACTGACGAATGTATAGATGACGCTCACAGTACATTTTATTATAAACAAATACGTTATCTGTGGACACAACTGAGGGATTTGCCTTATTTGTAATAACTGATAGCGGTGGCATAGTGGTGATTTGACCGATTGCAATTCAGTTAGATTGTGCTCAAATAACCTTATACAATCTTTGTGTTCAGCTAGCGGACGAGAAGTTTAATACTTGTATTATTGTAAATTGATGCTTGCTTTAAAATCGAAAAAATCAAACTAGTGATGGTTGAAATTGTAGAATTTGATATAGTGAATATTATCTAAAGTAGTTTGGAAAGGGAAAATCAGGAACATAGGTGGTTCTGGGGAAAGACCCATGTGATGATTCCTAAATTGCCTCAGATAAATTTAAAATTACTAAACAAATTTAATAGAAGACTGAGAAGTCGTTAGTTAAATTGTAAGAACAATTTTCTCATACTCACATATGTTACATACTCGTAAGATCAACGAGATGAATTGGGAATGGTCAGATGGAGGGGTGTTGTCGGCGGTCTTTCTCTTTCCTGCTTCTCCTTTTCACATATAGTGGGAGTGTTCTCTATGTTATGGTTGCATTCAGAGCAGTACATAGGGCGAACACTAGCATTTTCCAGTTACATAAAATTAACCGTAGGTAATATGGCCACTGCCCCGAGGGGCTAGCGCAAGTCAGAGCGTTCTCTGACTTATAATTGAGTTCTAAATAGAATTCTGGTGGTGGGTACTAAAATTATCTTACTACCAAAAATAACTATGGATTGTCTTGTTATCGCCTTACGGAACCGTTAACTTGAACTGAATATCGAGATAGTAATAACATCCGTTCACACTACGAAGTGACTCCATAGGTTATTTCTCCCCGGCCTTGTGAGTCTGGTAGGAGAGGTGGTTTAAACACTTTAACCTTATACTTAATTCTGATTCGAATTTTGGTGAGGGTTATAAATGCTATACTACATCAATAGCTAAACTATAACTAAATCTAGGAAACTCACGTTCCAATTCTGAGGGTTCACTTAAGATGATAGGTATATAACTTCGTAGAGTCCTTGTCTAGTAATAGTATATCATTAAATCAATTACAGTGTTATACGAATAGGCATAGATATTAGGTATAATCCAATCAACGTCTAAACTATGAGGGTCATCTGATTCCACAGAAACTCCTTCGGTACTTGCCTCCATCTATCATGAGGCGGGTCCTAATCAATAAAGAAACAATCAGAATTCGATAGGGTATGGTACAACGCTAACAGTCCGATTGAGAAATTGTAGTTAAGAAAAGTACACATTAAATCTTTGATATTCTATAATCTCCACTAACTAAGTAACTAAAACGTAAAGCTGACTATTGGATCTTCACATATATATAACCATATTGAGTAGAGACAGGAAGATAACCTTAGGAATCGTTACTCCTTAAGGTACTGCGGTGCTACGTCATTTAGGAAGCTTAATTGGTAGGTTTCTCGAATTGCTTAGCCATCTCATTCACGAAAAGGACTCTGGGTTGCTGCTCACAATGTAGTTGCCACTAGAACGATCACTGCCAATAATTTAACTTGAGGGTTGACGTGACACGTCCGAGACACCTAATTAATAAGTTTAGTTAAGTAGATTGATTTTTAGGTCCAGAAATAGTTACAATTAAAATCAGGGATTCTAGTATATATATCGTCAATACACGAGTGGTAGTTCAGGTAAAGATTAGATACAGGAGTAGTTATGTGCGGGGTAAGGAGGTAGATAAACAAATTACTATGTTCAATACATGAACAGTTCTCAGTAGATATATTTCTATAAGAGTGGGGTTCACATAGGTAGGGCCATTATATATATAAGTTAATAAACAAATAAAAGGAAACAGGAGGGCGAGACATATAAAGGTAGAATATAATATTATATAGAGTAGCTCTGTACATAACATAAGTAGAGACATAATGTAGACGGGGTGGTAAGATGGAAATGAGTTAAGTAGTTAAAACTAGAAGGCGGGGTTTAGTTGTACATAGGTACCTAGTCAGATATATAAGCTATTCATATATATGTAGTAATTAGAGTCTCCCCTCTGTAGCGCATAAATAAATAACAAAAGAATACATAAAATAAACAGATAAGATAAAGAAGAAGGGGGGGGGAAGTTACAAACATATTATTTATTAATTGGGAACTGCGCATAAAAACACACTCATTTAAACGAACTTTGCTTGTAAATTCATAATTATGATATAATAATATTAACAGAGACGTGGCTCTTAAATATAGTATACGATAGTCAGCGTTTTGATGAAAGGTATATGGTTTTTCGACGCGATAGAAATTGTTTACAAACTCGCGAAAGGTATGGCGGGGAGTTTTATTTAGACCTTAATGCAGTGGGGCGTTCAGAGTGGCGTTCTTCTTTTCTTTTTTTCTTTTTTTTTTTATACCACTAAGGTGGCAAACAAGCGTACGGCCTGCCTGATGGTAAGCAGTTACCGTAGCCTATGGGCATTTGCAACACCAGGGGTGTCACTCTTGCGTTGCCGACCCTGTAAGAACCTCTTCACGCCTTTCTTGAAGAACCCCATACTGTAGTCCCTTGGGAAAATCTCGGCAGGGAGCTCATTCCACAACATAATAGTTCTCGGTAGAAAACTTCTCGTGTAGCGCACAGTGCGCGACCATTGCGGTTCCAGTGTGTGCGGATGAACTCCCAGCCGCCGGCGAGCTGTGCGATTGTAAAACGAGGCTGTTGGTATAATGTTGAACAACTCCTCAGAACACAACCCATTATACAGCCGGTAGAACACGCAATGGGTAGCAAAATCTCTTCTCAAACTCAAGGGCTCAATGCCGTGTGTGAGTCCAGGATCATCGATAATCCTCACAGCTCGTCTCTGTATCGAGTCACAAGGTCCTAGCTGGTATCCAGGTGCTCCCGCCCAAAGGTGGCTACAGTACTCCATATGCGGTCTGACTTGGGACTTATATAACATAAGCCTTTGCCCCGCGCTGAAGTACTGTTTAGCTCTGTTGAGCACACCGAGTTTCTTGGACGCCAGCTTAACCTTCTCCTCCAGGTGACCTCGATACTGAACATCGCTGGAGATCTCGATACCGAGAATCCTAATGCTCTTAGAAATTGTGAGCGGCGTGTTCTCGAATTGGGGAACCACAGCAAATGGGGTTTTCTTAGCGGTGAACGCGCAAACTTGTGTCTAGGCAGGGTTGAATTGGACTAGGTTCAATCGCCCCCAGTCAGATACTTTAGACAATGTACCCTCCATTTCAGACACAAGTTTATCGCGGCTTTCCTCTACAAGGGAACGAGGGATGTTAGCACGGCCTGTATAATAAGTGTCCCCGGTGCTGTCGTCCGCATAACAATGAATGCTGTCGATTGACAACATGTCATTAATGTGCAGCAGAAACAGCGTCGGGGACAATACAGAGCCCTGTGGGACGCCAGCATTAATATCCATGCTATCGGAGCAACTACCGTCTATCACGGCTTTTATACGTCTGCTGGATAAGAAGCTGGCAATCCATTTGCACAAACCCTCGGGCAGCCCGTACGATGGTAACTTCGATAGAAGACTCCGATGCCAGACCCGATCGAACGCCTTTGCCATATCTAGGCTAACAGCCAATGCTTCACCTTGACTCTCAATCGCCGAAGCCCAACGGTGTGTAAGATACACTAGAAGATCACCAGTCGAACGACCGTGGCGAAAGCCGTATTGACGGTCGCTGATTAGGTCGTGATCTTCTAGGTATGCTAGGAGTCGTGTGTTTATCACACGCTCCATCACCTTGGAGAGAAGGGAGGTTATGGCAATAGGCCTGTAATTCGACGGATCTGATCTATCGCCCTTTTTTTTTATCTTCTGCTGAAGATGTCTGGGTTACTATCATCTCGAAATCTAATAAGAAACATATTTATAATAAGTCTCTCTGTACCTAAGTAAGCAAAATATGGGCAACTCTTATAATACGCAGCTTATGAATTTTACTAAAAAATTACAGACGATAATAAATTCTTGTCCTAATTTGTTATTATGGGGATTTTAATTTTGGCAATATGGATTAAATAATTAAATAAATAAATATTGTCGGACAAATGACACAGCGCCATCTAGCCCCAAAGTAAGCGAAGCTTGTGTTATGGGTACTAGACAACTGATAAACATACGTAAATACATTTTTTTTTTTTTGTAAATACATACTTATTATACATAGAAAATACCCAGACCAAGACAAACAGACATGTTCATGCACACAAATGTTTGTACCGTGTGGAATCGAACCCACGAGCGTTGGTGCCAAAGTAGCGTAACAACGCGTTTCACCACTGCGCCACC
>OX382257.1:30072014-30197992 GCA_947507595.1 Pyralis farinalis | reverse complement strand
CGACATATCAACCTGGGACCCACTAATTGTTCATATCTTGGCACAGAAGTTAGACGCCGAGACGCACAACGAGTATATACAATCATTAGAAAATCCTAGGGACCTACCAACCTTGAATGATTTATTAGGATTTTTGGAAAACAAATTTACCTCTCTGGAAGCATCGAAACGTAAACAGGAGCCGTCAAAACCTGTTACCCCGCATCAAGAACCATCATCATCAAGTTATAAAAAACTTCCATCATTTAAATCATTCAGCAACAATAAAAATAACATGTCAAGTAGGTCATTTACGCAATCAGTAATAAAACCTATATGTCCGATGTGCAATCAAATTCATAAATTATTTGCATGCAGCGATTTTCTCAAGTTACAACCGATTGAACGGAAAAATATGGTTGCGAAATTGAAACTATGCATAAATTGCTTGTACAACCATAATGGAGTCGCATGTTTTTCAGAAAAAAGATGTCGTGAATGCGAGAGTCGTCACAATACTTTACTCCATCAGGCGTTCGTAAAGCCCACAACCTCCGAAACAGAATCTCGGAAACACGTGACTCATGTGACACGTGACTCATCATCAAGTTTAGCAGAAGTCTTATTAGCAACAGCTCAAATCAAGATACAAAAGGCGGATGGATCATATCACGTGTTGAGGGCCCTGATCGATCAAGGGTCGCAAACATCACTTATTACGGAAAATGGAGCTCAAATCTTAGGTTTACCACGCCAGCGTTGCAAGGGTACGATATTCGGCGTCGGATCAAAGAGTAACAATTGTAAAGGCGTAATAAATATAACATGTCAATCTACTAACAGCGACTATACCTTTACAACTGACGTTTTTATTATGCGTAATCTTGTAAACAATCTACCGAACTACTCATTTCCAAAACCGTCATGGCAATTTTTGGAATCTATTCAGTTGGCCGACCCTGACTTTCACATCAGTCGCCCCATTAATGTACTATTAGGCGCTGATGTATATTCTTCTATCATCATGAGTGGCATTATAAAAGAAGACGAGTCACTTCCTATAGCCCAGCAATCCCGTTTGGGTTGGTTCTTATGTGGGAAATTAAAGTCCTTCCAGTGCAACGTCATCATGAATAATGTAGCAGACCTTCAGAGGTTTTGGAGTATCGAAGATATTGAAGAAAGCTCTAGCACGTCGGAAGAAGAATTACAATGTTTGCAGCATTACCAAACATCAACAACACGAAATGAACAGGGCAGATATGTCGTGAGGTTACCTTTACATAAGAACGCTGAAGAAAAATTGGGGGATTCCAAAAAGAAAGCTGTGGCACAATTTTATCAATTGGAAAAGAAATTTCAAAACCATTCTAGTGTTGCGGATAATTATAAATCATTCATAATCGAATATATTGAATTAGGTCACATGCGCATTTCCGATGGAAAACTATTACCTAGCAATTATTTGCCACACCATCCTATACAAAAACCCGACTCCACTACGACCGCATTACGAGTAGTTTTTAATGCATCATCGAAAACATCGAGCGGGTACAGTCTAAATGACGTCATGTACTGTGGCCCAAACCTCCAGCAAGATTTATTACAATTAATATTACAATGGCGAACATATCAGTATGCACTTACAGCAGATATCGAGAAGATGTTTCGACAAATTCTTCTCGATAGCAGAGATCAGCATTTACAGAAAATCATATGGAGAAATTTTCCTATGGAGACTTTAAGGGAATATCAACTAGCAACCGTTACTTATGGCACAAAAGCAGCGCCATTCTTAGCCATGATGACACTCAAGCAACTAGCAAGCGACGAGGGTCATAAGTTCCCCAAGAGCCCCGCTGCTAAGGTCTTAGAAGAACAGTTCTACATGGACGACCTCCTTAGTGGCAGCCACAGTCTTCAATCAGCAAAGCAGCTGCAATCTGATTTAATAGCTCTGCTCAAATTAGGAGGATTTAATCTTCGCAAGTGGTCTTCTAACAAGCTAGAGCTGCTAGAAGATATGAGTACAGCACAACAAAATCAAAAAGCATTCGATTTTAAGCATCAACAATCAACGAAGACGTTAGGGTTACGCTGGTCGCCTCAGAGTGATCAGTTTGAATTCGAGCTGAAAATCGATACATCGGCGAAGCACTCAACAAAGAGGGAATTATTGTCGGATATATCAAAGATATTTGATCCCCTCGGCTGGCTTTCACCGGTGTCCACGAAACTTAAAATTTTGTTTCAAACCGTTTGGCTTCACGACGAATTAGGATGGGATCACAAACTCCCGGATAATATAAACACGGAGTGGAACAAAATCAAAGCCGACTTGAAAAACATCAACAATATTCAAGTCCCAAGGTGGTTAGAAACCGGGGAGGGCGAAGACATCACCCTTCACGGGTTCTGCGACGCCTCTATCAAGGCATATTCTTGCGTTATATACTGCAAGATCAACAAAAAAGATCAGCATTCGTCCATAATATTAGTTGCAGCAAAAGCTCGTCTTGTTTCACCAAAGAAAAATGTATCATTGCCTCGGGTAGAATTGAGTGGAGCGCTTTTGTTGACTAAGCTTATGGAGAAAGTACATACATGTATGAAAGATCATAATATTACTACCTACGGCTGGTGTGACTCAACCGCGGTATTAGGTTGGTTACAAGGCGACGCGAATCGTTGGCGCTCTTTCGTAGCCAACCGCGTCAGCAAAATCGTTAAAATAATTCCGGCGACACATTGGCGCTACGTAAAATCGGCCGAAAATCCAGCTGATTGTGCAAGCCGCGGCGTATCAGCGGAACAACTAAAACATCATCCATTATGGTGGAATGGGCCCTCTTGGCTAGCATCGTCTATGGATCATAAACCACCTCCGATCTTCAACACAAACGAAGAACTGAAAAGAACTCAGCAATTTAAACAAGCAAACGTCGCTATCACGACGTCATACTCAAGTGATGACATCATTGATCGCCTCATAAAATCAAATAGCAGCTGGGCACGTGTAACACGAATACTCGCATGGATATTACGCGCCGGGTCCCGCGACCGCTTTACTTGTCCGTACCTAACTATAAATGAGCTGAGACGGACAAAAGGGTTTATAGTTAAGTACTTACAGCAAATTGAATTTGCAAAGGAGATTGATGAGCAATAAAAACGCTTACATATATTTTTGTTGTGAACAATGTACCGTGCGGCTCATATGCGGCCATCAAGTTACTATAGAACAAGTAAACAATGCCGGCATTATTAGTCTCGGACATGAATGTGTTATGAAAGGCGACACCTTTACTGTCTACTCTTATAAGGAGCAATTCCACGAAATGCACACTCAGGCAGACATCGTGGCGATAGAAATTCCGCCGATCAATCACGTCATTAATTTATCCTTACCTATAAGCAAGATAGAGACAGATTTTAAAGATGACCGAATAAAGTTAGAACAAATCGGCGGCCAGATCACTCAGATAAAAGGGGAGAACCCCGAAATTGAGAGCATCTCTTACCACGACATTCATCATTATGTGGTTACCTACCTATTACTGGGCGCAGCATTGATAGCAGGAATGGCGTGCGCTTGGCGCGTGCGCCGAGCGCGCTTACGGCGAGCGGCGAGGGTGCCTCGCACCGACGTCATCGAAAGTGTTAGTGGTAGTGTTGAGTGCCGGGTTATAAAAGCAGAGCAATCGAATGTGAGATCTATTAGTGAGAGTGAAAATCAATACGCGTGTGTGAATAAAGGACCAAAATCCGCGCAATGCGTTGTCAACAAAGCAACTTCACCCATTCTCACCAGATTTGACTTTAGGGAACCTGGACTCACTTAAAAATTAAATTAGATTACAAATTAAATGTTTATCGCCTGTTATATCACCTTGTATTAGCATAGATCATATCATATAGTATAGATCATCTTCATCATCTTAGTTTGCCGTTTTCTCTCTGGCCCGGCAGCATGTACGATACAGGCGTACATATTGCTTCATCAGCGAATTGCCGCGCCATCAACATTTAGTTTATTCATTTATTTTATAATTTTATACATCAGTTCACGATTTGTATTCCATCACGGCAGACGTGTAACTCACCACATTAGCAATAACAATCATTTATATCAATATTTAAATAAACATCTTTACCATCAAAGCAGAACTTTAATCAATCTAACATCTAAAGCTGTACGAGTGAGCAGCCCGTACAGGTAGGTCTTGTATATGTTGAGTTTTATGTTCAGCGGAAGCTTCGAGGAGAGCACCGGTCGCAACAAAGCGCGCGATGATCGGGTCCTAGCGATGACTTTGTTCGCGTGTTTTTTCATAGTGAGCCGCCAGTCGATTTCGTCGCCTAGGTAGGTCGCTGATTCGCGCCAAGCTAGCTGCTCACCATGGAGATACAGGGTGGAAGGCTTCTTTATGGAATGATTCACTAGCATTGCTTGTGTTTTTCGCATGTTCACCGAGAGCCTCCATTTGTCAAGCCACTCGGGGAGCAGGTTTCGTACGCGTTGCATTCTCAACAATGCGTATCTCACATTTTTGTTGTATGTTAGATACGCTGCGTCGTCGGCGTACAGTGCTAACGTGGATTCGTCTGACTTCGGAATGTCATCGGTGTAACGTGCGTACAATGCCGGGGAGAGGCAACTCCCTTGCGGTACGCCGGCTAAGATTTTTCTCGTCGTCGAGGAATCTCTCTCTACTGATACGTGAAAACTTCTATCACTCAGGAAGGAGGCTATTATTCGGAATAGACGTTTGGAAGCGCTGGACGTCGCTAGTTTGTACAGCAGACCGTCGTGCCAAACTCTGTCGAACGCTTTCTCCATATCAAGAAATACTGCGACTGTTGTTCCCTTCTGGTTCATGCCCTGGGTCATCATGTGCAGTACTCTCAATAATTGAAGTGTCGTCGTTCCGCTCTGAAACCATACTGTGCGGGGCGAGGTGTTTCAGTAGGAGGCGTTCGTACACTTTTGATTGTGTGGATAGCAGCGTGATGGGCCGATAACTCTCCGGTTTCAACACGTTCTTACCGGGTTTAGGCAGCAATATAACGCGTCCGTCTCTGTAAATAGACGGGAAGTGTCCGGTGCGATTTATACCGTTGTACAGTCGAGTTAGCGCCGCGATGGCGCGCGGCGGTAACCGACGTAGGGCTTCGTTGGTTATCTTATCTGCACCGGGCGCCTTTCGTAGTTTCGCGCGTTGTATTGCACGCTGCGCTGCGCCCGGGGTGAAAACAATTGGATCGTCATCGGCCGCTATCGGTGTAGAAAAGTAGCCTCGTAGGTACTGTTGCACCATTTCGACGTGAGCTGTATTTTCTGTTTCGTTAGGGCGGAATTGGCGTTCTAAGTGGTCGGCGAATATTTCAGCGCGGTCTGCTGCGTGATAACGCAAAGTACTATCGTCTGCCAGTAGTGGTCGTACTGGAGGTGGAGTTCTCGTCAGCTGCCTGCACAGTCTGTGGATGCTATTCCAGTCATCACTGACATCCTCTACGTGCCGCTGCCAACTCTCCTCTCGCTGGGCTTCTAACTCGTCCTTTATTTTAATCGTAAGGCGATGAAGTTCGGCCTTTAACACAGGACACCGCGTCCTTTGCCACAACTTGCGTAGTCGACGTTTGTCTGTTATCTTACGCTTGAGGGCGTCGGGGAATGGCGACTATCGTTGTCGCTTCTTAGTCTCCGTGGAGGACTCATTGATCCGTCTGGATAGTTTCCGTTATATGCACCGCTAATCGCTCCACATCATCCGGAGTTGAGATGGGAAACGACGCCGCGAGCTTGGAGTCTACTTTCTCGGTGAACTGGGCCCAGTTGGTAAGACGCTTGGGGATTGGTGGGGAGACCGAAAGTGGAGTCTCTGGAATCGTTACGAGTACCGGTAGATGGTCCGAGAACATGCTCTCCAGTAGAACCTCTTGCGTGGGTTGACAGTGAAAATTCTTGTGAACTATAATATCCAGGACATCGGGTACCGCCGCATCACTATACGGATAATGCGTCGGGACCTCGGGGCCTGCACGTTATAGCCCCTGCGCTCGGCGTCGTCAAACAACCGACGTCCGTTCGGGCAAATGTGCGTGGCGCACCATGCTGTATGTTTACAATTAAGGTCGCCAGCCAGAAGGACAGGTGTATTAGTCTCCGTATCGACTAGGCGGGTGATCTCCGCCGGCTGCAACTTCCCAATCGGGGGTCTGTAGGCTGCGTACAGGTGCATGGATTGCCTACCCGCGTGGATGTCTATTCCAAGAGCGTAAAGCTTGGCCCCTTTGTGGACAGACTCGGTCTCGATTGTCAAAATCGGTTGATGGACTAAGCGGCGTCGGACTAACACTGCCAACCCACGGTAAGCTATTCCATGGGGAGAACGTTCGTCTTTCCGATAAATGTGGTAATTTGGGATTCTCAGCGTAATGGACTCCTTCAGGTGCGTCTCAGACACCAAACAGACGTCAATGTCCTGCTCCTTGAGTAGCGCTTTCAGCAGAGCAACCTTTTGGTATAGACCGTCTGCATTCCAGTGCAAAACTCTAAGCGCCCCCATGTTGCAGTCTTAGTTGAATGAGCTGAGCCATTCCTCCTAGTAGTACCGACAGGGTGTTCTGTCCCGTCCGTACAGCCTTCAATACGTCCTCCATGATGATAAGAGCGACGTCTAAAACAGCAATCGCGTTGTCGTCGATCGCTCCAGCAATAGGTGCCGGTATATGCGATGTAACAACTGTTGTTGATGTGATGATGTTTGCCTCGACTGACGACCTACTTGTTGTGTAGGGACGCCCGCTTTCTTCAATTCACTTTTTCGAAGTGCTGAAGTGGTTGCGGTCTGGGTCCTTTCGGTCGGTTTTTGCGCCTGTACGGCTTGCGCAGCCTTCTGGGACTTCTTCCTACGCCTCTTCATCTTAAGAGAGGCACCTCTCTCGGTGGTGGCGTTCGCCTGCGCCATTAAAGAAGTCGTTTCAGTTTGCTTTTCGACTGTAACGGCCTTCTTTGTCTGCTTTGAGGCACCGGCGGTGATTGCATCAGTCCCTGCTTTCTTGTTTCGCATTTCGCGACGAAACACTGCGCATCTGGGATGGCACACAGTTGGCACACGTCAGCGGCTCCTCTCTGGGACGCGGACAGTCACTAGCTGCGTGCTCCTCTCTGCAGCGTACACACGCTTGTTTGCGGTGACACATGTGCGATGAATGCCTGAAGCGCTGACAGCGGTGGCACTGGGCTGGCACCTGCCTGCCTCGCCACGCCTCTATCTTAACTCCGGGCATGCACAACAGCTCGGTGACGTCATATATCCGTGGGATGGTGTCGGTGGTCTTCTTAAGTTGTGCGAAGAAGATGCATCCGGGTCTGCCTTGTCGCGCGCGGATGGGTCGCACGTACTCAGGTACGAAGTTCAGTTACGCTAGGGCTTCTGAGATCTCGTTCGGATCTGTGTCAGACGGTAGCCCTCGTATTGCTACCTTTGCGCTGGTTTCAGCCGGCAGCGAATACGAGAACCAGCTGAGCTTCTGAGTCTTTTCGAGATCGTAGAGGTACCTTTGTACAGCACGGTACTCCTCTTCAGTCTTCGGTGTGAACCGCACTCCTCTGCCACAGGGTCTCGCATTCGGGCTATGGCCCAGCTTAGACTTCAAGGTTTTGAAGTGCGTCGTCCAATCCGGTAGGGTCTCAACGATGAGCGGTGGGTAGCGCGGGTTTACTTTCGGCGGCGCAACAGGCTTGCCACTCACCGACGCCGATGGTACTTGCGACGCACCGGACGTTGATGTCGACGCCTGCGCTCGCACCGTGTCAGCAAACGACACTGTCGGCACTACGTCGCTCCTTGTTTGCGGAGGAGAAGAGGGAGGAGGAGGAGGTGGCGCTACGTCACTTGACGGCGGGGGGGGGGGGGGAGGAAGCACTACATCGCGGCGACGACTAATGCGCGGGCCGCGTTGCTCCCTTGGGGTAAGCGTCGAAGGGGGAGGTACCTCCATCGGTACACTAAGAGAGGCAGGAGGGCTAGTGAGTGCAACGCGTATGCGCTTTTGCATCTCTGCCTCTCACTCTCTGGGGACCTCTGGCGCCGTATACCGCGCTCGCATAATGCTTGCACGGTTACTTGCGCCTCGACCACTTCCAGTGAGGGGGGGGGGTTGAAGACCCTGCCGCCTCCTCATCCTGGTAGTCCCGGATGGTCATCGCGATCCGCTCCGTCAAGGGGTCCGAAAATATGCCCCGCCGGCAGATCTCAGCGAATTTCACCATGTCATCCTCAAGGATAGACTTGGGTGAAATGCCGGAACCCAGCAGGCGCACTCGCGGGACCGCCAAGACGGCCGGGTCGCGTGACGTCACCGGCGTCGGATGGAGCAACGCGGACCTAGCACTGTCGCGCTTACGCGACGACGAAAGCGACCTGGAGCGCTCGCTCTGAGAAGGGCGCGACGCTCCGGCGCGGGAGGCACCGATGCCGCCGGCGGCGTCGATGCCTTGTCTATCCCTCTTGCGTGGAGTGTGCGACCGCTGCCTGGTGGCTTCGCCCTGAGAAGGGCGCATGCCTCCGGCGCTGCGCTCGACCAACGACGAACGGGAAGCAGCGACGCCCGCGACGGTGTCGGTGCTTTTGTTACCCTTACGAAGGGACGTCAGCGACGGCTGCCTCGAGGTTTCGCCCTGAGAAGGGCGCATACCTCCGGCGCTGCGCTCCGGCTGGGAGGTAGCGACGCCTGCGACGGCGTCGGTACTTTTTGCACCCTTTCGCGACTGCTTCGACGCAGATAACGTCTGCGGTGCAGTTTCTACGACGAGCGCACGCGGCGGCTGCGCGGGGAATCGCGGCGACGGCACGGGGGGTTTGCCTCGGCTGGCGGCGACGGGCATCGGGCGTTTGGCCCCGAAAGGGGCCTTTTTATCTGAGCCCTGAGAAGGGCTCGACATCGGAGGGACGGCTGAGCTCCTGTATCCGCAGTCTGGCGGCCAAAAACCTCACGCCCCCAGGCCCTAAGGCCCGAGGGGAGAAAGTGTTAAGGCTTAGCCAAGAGTCGTCAGGGCTGTGGAGTCACCTCTGCAATGCCTTCAGGTTTCTTGTACTTAATAAAGTACGAAAAACTTTCCGGCAGCGCAGGCGTATCTCTGTTGATGTTTCGTTATGAAACACAACAGAGATACACGTAGCGACACTGGTCAGTCGCGGATCGCACAGGTACTTTTACAACAAATTTGACAAATTAGTTTTTTTTTTTTTTTTGACCTGACTATGTAGTTAGCCCCGAGTGGGCTGTCACTACGTCACCGGACTAGAGAGGCGGGCGTGAGGCACCACAGCCTAGAAAAACAAAGAGCGACAGCGACAGCGACAGCCTAAGGGCCCCCGAGCGGGGTCGGACCTCGGCTCAGGACGTCGCTGGAGAAACAAATCGAACACGCGGGTTCGTGCCTAAGGGCCTGTCGGAGAGAGGCGCCCAGGTACCGTGGGCTACCGGTACCTGGTGTATCGCGCAGAAGTCCTTACTATTCGCGCCCGGAGCCGCCGAGTGCGGTGTGTGTCTGGAGTGTTGGGGTTGGAGGGGGAGAGGTAGGGGGCGTTCGCAACAGTAATGCGATCATCGGGATCAAAGAGTGAATTTCGCGGTTTGCGCCGGAACCCCCGGGCGTCGATCCGCGGGGTGTAATTAACAGCGCGGGCTATCAATGGGTTGGGGTGTTGGGAGGCAGTTTCGAAGTAGCGTCTAGACGCTTTCTTCATGAAACTAATGATGGAAGGGAGTTCAAGGTCGAGATGGAGATCTGCGACCCTGAGATAATGAGGGGCGGCGGTTGCATTACGGGCAAACCGGTTTTGGATAATCTGGAGCTTAGCCAGATGGGAGCGCGCAGCGTGTGCGAACACTACGCTGGCGTAAGTGAGAACGGGGCGGATGCAGGCTTTGTAGAGTGTACACTTATTTCTAAGTGACATTCTACGATTGCCGATCGCCGCACTGGGGGCCATATTTATACCCCCGGTGTGTCAGCGAGCGGCACTACTGTGTGAAAGAGACAACGATAGCCAAAATCGCCCAGAGTTTAAGAATTACCTTATCGAGCTCGCGACCAAAATTACATTACATACTTTTGACCCTTTTCCATACAAGTTTATAAAACTTTTGATAAAAGTTCTTGCTAAAACCTATGGGGTCAGTAAAATTTACACATGAAAATGTTTTATTCAGACTTAAAACTATGACGGTAGGTACTTGTAACATTTACAACTATAGCTGTTGCCGCCTTTTTTTTTTTTGTGTTTCGCCCAAGAAAATTGAAGACCCACAAAAGAAGGACCAACCCACACTCGGGTGTGCATTGGTCATTCTTCCGTGAGGGGCACCCTCCGGAAAAAGGGAGGGAGGAGGTGAAATCTTTTAAAGTTAACATTTCGTGCGAACGAACTAATTATGTCGGATTTCCACCGACTAAAACACCCCCTGGGACTGCCTTTAGCCGGGAAGGCTCTAAAGACTTCATCTGAAGCGATCACCCCAGGGGAACGGGGTGACGCAAATGTTGCCGCCACTAAGCCAATATTACAAAATCTGTGTATAAGGTATGTTTTTGGTTTGCGGAAGTTCAATCATGTTACAGAATATCGCAATCGTCTTAATTTGCTACCGGTGCGTCTTCGCAGAACTCTCCATATCCTTAGTCTGCTTTATCATGTCCTTTTTCATCCTACGGCTCCAAATTACCTACGGGAAAGATTCACGACACGCACTCTAGATGATCGTCTGCAGTCTTGCAACAATCCATCTCTACATGTTCCTGTTCCCAACTCCTACAACTATACCAAATCTTTTAGTGTGTTTGCAGCACGTTTATGGAACTCGCTTCCAATAGATGTGAAAATGGCACAATCAATTAATTCGTTCAAATCCAGTGTGACGAAGCACGTGGTCAATACTCCCGTTACATTGACCTAGTAATGTTATGTATTATGTTCGTAATTTATTGATATTGTGTGTATTGTTTACTATTTCTTATATATGTGTGTTATACATTCTATACCACTCTTGTATATACTAGTATTTTTATCTATGTACCTATTTTGTCGATCTTAGTATTTACTTACATTGTTCCTTAACCCTCGCCAAGCTTATATCTCCTTTCAGGTTCTCTATGGTTGACTGGAAGAGATCCCAAATGGGATAAGTCCGCCATTGTACAGTACTATTTTTAACCAAATTATGTAATATATTGTTATGTTATTTATTGTACAATAAAGTTTTCTACAACAACAACAACTATATGCCTTAATAACTACGCGCGGCAGTTTTCTATTTACATGACATAGTTGTCGCGAATATATACTCCCGCCGCAGCTGTCTCAGCTGGAGCCATTTTTCGTGTTCGCGCCGTCCACCGTCGCTGTAGGCAGGATCACCAGCTTTTTTGTAGGTCTTCGCAGCACGCCCTTGTTGGTCCGCACATCCACCGCTCGTGTCTCGCCGTCCGGTCCGGGGTAGGTAGCGACGACTACACCTCGTGGCCACAAGTTACGAGGTAGAGTGCCGTCTGCGATGAGGATGAGGTCATTGACCCGGATCGCGCCGTGTGAAGCGCGTGGGTCCTGCCGGTGTTGGAGTTCTGGCAGGTACTCCTTCACCCAGCGATTCCAGAAGTGGTTGGCGAGCTGTTGACTCACGCGCCACTCCCGTTGCCCCGTTGCGTCGGCGTCGGTGAATGACCGCGGCAGTGGCACTCGTGATGGCCCTCCCATCAAAAAATGGTTAGGTGTGAGTGCGTCGTCGTCGTCGGCGTGAGTCACACGTGAGTGAGTGGTCGGCTGTTCAATGTGTGTTCGATTTCGATGAGCAGAGTGGTGAGAACTTCTTCCTTCGGGGCTCATTCATGCAGCGTGGCAGCCAGTGCGGTCTTCACGTTCCGTACAAGGCGCTCCCAAGCGCCGCCCATGAATGGAGCGCTCGGCGGGATGTAGCGCCATTGTATGAAGCACACCGAAGATTCTTCCTTCATGGCTTCCTCCGCAGCTCTGCGCAGCTCCACGTCTGCGCCCTTCAGGTTGGTACTGTTACGGAGCGGGTCGCAAGATGGTTTAAAAAAAAACTATTTTTAACACTAAAAGAGAATATATTAAAACTCTCATAAAAGTAGTGTGTCCGACGGAAGCCCAATCCAAACTAAAAACGAGTATAATATAACGCGGATAAGAAGCGGCATCGGTTTCTTGTTGCATTGACATCAATGCAATGAGAAACTCAGCATATTTATTTTATATTCTAAGTAATGCATATGCCGATATAAAAACTCCCCCGTTAAGATCGATCATCACCTCTTAAAGTGATGAGAGATAAATGCTCAACGCGCTCGGAACTATGATTCGATTCTCGTCAAGGCAGCACAAACATGATACAATTACAGAAGTTAAAAGAAAATGAAAGGTATAAGTAAAGTAAAGTAAATAATAAAAATTCTAACCATAATTGAAAAATCATTACAATAAACAAACATAGTGTTACTAAAATATAACTAAAACTATTCACCCATGTGCATTTTCTTTTTTATAACAATAGATTATATTATGAATTATGTGTTTTAGAGATAACAATATTTCTCTTCGTAGGAGTTGGTATTACACGCATGTACTCTACGTGTTCAGGTTCATCCTGGTTTAAGGATGATGGTGTGTCTTTATAGATCACAGCCTGAGATGTAGGAACTGAGTTATTTTTGGTATTATGACACTGGTTAAATATTTGGATGCAACATGGTGACTTAGTTGTACAGAAGTACTTATGACTTTTATACAAAAGATATCTATCTATCTATCTATAACTTCACGCCAAATCCCTTGCGGGGTAGGCAGAGAGAACCGAGCGCCACGTGACTTGATCCTTACATATCTCACTCGCTTCTTTAACATTCATTGCTCTTCTCATGCACGCTCGCCGGTTTCTAGGGCTCCTGACATCACCTTCTGATAGAACACGACCAATTTGGTCATGGTAGGTAAGTCTTGGCCTTCCCCGGCTCCTACATCCTTCCACTTTTGCATTGTATATCTGCTTCGTCATTCTTTCATCTTGCATTCTTTCTACATGCCCGAACCATCGGAGCATGCCTCTTCTTATTTTAACACCGACGCTCTCTTTCAGACCAACTCTATTTCTAACATCATCATTGCGAATACGGTCTACAAGCCTTACGCCACAAATTTTGCGCAGCGCTCGCATTTCAACCGCGTTTATTCAACTTTCATGCTCTTTCTGCCATTCCCAGCTCTCGTTTCCATAAGTTAGCGTTGGACCAACACTGCATTGTGTATAGCGAGTTGTGCCTTCTGGCTCAGGTTTTTACTGCCAAGAAGTTTTCCCAACGCTCCATTCACACTATTCCCAGCACTCACTCGTCTTTCCACATCTGCGGTGTACCTTCCATCACTGCTGAAAGCGCATCCAAGATATACAAACTCATTCACTTGTTCCAACACTTCATCATCAATCGTAATCCTGACTTCTCTTTCATGTTCTGGATTCTTCTCTTTCACATATCATTCATCTTTGTTTTCATCGCATTCAGTAGTAAGCCTTTCTCCATACATTCGTCTTTCATCGTTGTGACCAGTGTTTGCAGCTTAGATGGTGTATCTGCTAATAGCACGGCATCGTCTGCATACAGCAGACAGTTCACCACTAGGTCACCCATGCGCAATCCCACATTCGTTGACCTTATTCTCTGCAGACAACTATCGAGATACAGGATAAACAAAAACATACAAAAGATACATTAATATTAAGCTAGTACTAAACAAACTCAAAGAAAGATAGTGAGTTTCATAAGTCTCAAAGTGAGATGGATTTTCAAGTTTATTAATCACCTCTTCAAAAGATTTTAAGTGGGTGCTGGCGTTAAGCAAGGAATCGAGATTATCTAAGTTATTTAATTTTGAATAAGGTAGACGATCCAGAGTTTTATTTAATCTGGATCTCTCACAACAATCATCTTGTAAGATGTTGAAATTAGAAATCTTATTTGTAACATTACTGGTAACCGTTTCACCAGCAGAAATAAATTGTAAAGTTTTATAAAATGCTTTACAGGTTTTGGGCAAGGTCAGGATGCCAGTTCCAAATAATACAATATCTGAATTTACGTTTCCTTCATTACAAGTTATATGACATTTCCCTGGTTCAGATTGTACAAAAATTCAGCGATTTAAAGTTAACTTATGAAATAAATCGATTGAGCCATGTATTAGTTTCGTTACGCATATGTCGGGAAGTTTACTGATCACTTCGCTTAATAGAATCGTTTCACATGTAGGGTTAGCAATCACTGAAAACACATTTAATAGCGCGCACACATAACACTTTTCACTAATGAGCTCGCACTTATCGATGTCTGCTATCATCGAATAAAACATGTGATCAGCTGTTATTGCTACATACGAGCTAGTTGGCTCGACAAGAACAAAAGTATCGGGTTTCGACATATCGTAAGGAATAGGTAATGGAATAATTCTATATAAGTCATATACTTGCGGTAGTACCAGAGGGACGTTCACAACAATTATAATTTTATCTAAATGGAAAAAGCATGCAAGTTTAGATATATCTATAAGAGTATGTATATTTTGTAGGCTAGGGAGATTATTTCTATGCTTATCTAATTCATTATATAACTGATGCGGACTAAGTACAGTCGGGTGCAAAACATTGAGTTTCGCGAAAAGAATTGCGTTATTAACGTCTTCGATGTCGAAGGATAAGGTCATTATTATAGACTCTAACGAGTTTAATAAAGAACTTAATTGAGACTTAATTTCTAACTTATCATTACTATTAGAGATTGTTTCTAGAATTTTGTGAATTGTCTCCATATTCTTTAAAATATGTCTCGTTCTCATCCACCTTAGACATAGTATTATTAAAACATGATACAGTAGATTTAATTACGTGGATATTGTCCTTCATAAGAAGAGCGAGGCGTTTTTCATCCGTCTGTACATCTTTAATGGCCTTTGAGAATTTAACCGCGTCATCGGAATCTAATGTGCCAAAGATAGTTTTTAACAGTGAGCCACCGAAATCCATGAGACCTCTTTTAAAACGCATATTAGGTTTCTCGTCTACCAGTAAATACGATATAGATGAGAATTTATTTACGTTAAGAATATGTTAATTTTTTAAAGCAGAGAGTGAATTTAATACAGTCTACCTGTAATTTAAAGGACGTCAGCGACTAACAATACACATCAAGTTTATCAAATGAAAGTTCTACCATATGTAAGTTAGATTGTATATGACTTATATCAAAGTCAAAGTCAAAATCTTTTTATTCCGTATAAATGGCTACATTTGTTTGGGATCGTCACAATTTTTTTCCCTACCGTGCAGTTCATGACTAGGTGAGCACTGATAAAAATACTGCCAAAAAACTCAGGCATCCCTCTTTTGGTATCCAAACAAATTTACATAATTTATTAATTACATTATAATTGGATCGACTCAATCCCAGGCATTTTTATCATTAATATAGTCAGATATTTTATAATATGCCCTGCTACACAATTTGGCTTTAATGGTAGTTTTAAATTTGTTTATTGACAATTCTCTTATATTGCTGGGAAGTTTGTTATAGAACCGTATACATTGCCCCATAAAAGAATTACTTATTTTGTGGAGACGGCTTGGATGTAACACAAGATTATGCTTATATCTAGTATTTATGTTATGAGTATCACTCTTTTTACAAAATGAGTCTATGTTTTTATGGACATACAAAAGATTTTCATAGATATATTGCGATGCGACTGTTAGAATATTTATTTCTTTGAATTTTTCTCTAAGGCTATCCCGGGGACCAAGTTTGGAGATAGCTCTTATGGCTCTCTTTTGCAATAAAAAGATGATGTTAATGTCCGCGGAGTTACCCCAAAGAAGAATTCCGTATGATATAATACTGTGAAAGTAGCTGAAATAAACTATTCTAGCCGTATCAACATCAGTGAGCCGTCTAATAGTTTTCACTGCATAGGCTGTAGAACTTAGTTTTCCTGATAATTTTTCAATTTGTGGGCCCCATTGTAGTTTGGAGTCGATTGTTGTGACCACCCATACCCAAGAACACAGTTGTCTCCACAGGGGCTAAATTAGTTCCATTAACATGTACATTGGTAGTCACCTGTCTTACATTAGGTGTTGAGAATTTAATTACTTTAGTCTTTTTATCATTTAAAAGTAGATTATTAACATTAAACACCTAGACAATTACCTAACTGTCTATTAACTTTGAATGTCAAAGAGGTATCATCCGCAAACAATACAATCTCATGTTTATCCTTTACATAATAAGGTAAGTCATTTACATATACTAAAAATAAGAATGGACCTAGAATTGACCCCTGTGCGACTCCCATAACTACAGGGGACCCCGAAGATCTTTTACCAGTGATATCGACCTTCTGTATCCTATTGCCCAGATAAGAAGACAGAAGTTCGAGAGCCTTGCCTATCTACATATGCTATAACATTCCAATAGCTATTTGTGAACTTAACGTCTAGAAGTTTATCAAAGTAGAGACCCGGACTGTTGATTATAGTTGATACATATTCGCACACGATTGACGACGGCATTATCGATCTGAAATGAACAACAAATGGCTTATGTGTCAATACGTCATTTGCGTTACGCCGTAGCGCTAGCGTCACTAGCTGGTTTGATTTCGTCATAGTGATGACGTACGTGTTTACGATTCATCAGCAATGTGACGGAGTGATTGCCATTTAACTTAATTATTTTAAATGGACCTTTCCACACTGGTGATAACCTTATTTTGTTTGTGATGGCATCACATATATACCATGTCACCTGCGCTGTAGGTTATAGGTTTCGAGTGACAATCGTAGTATTTCTTAGATCTTTCTTTAGACGATTGAATGTTTTGCAGGGTTTTTTGCCTACTATAATAAAGCCGGTGGTTGAGGGCTCCTATGTAATCCGTATAGGTATTACTCTCCAATGTATCTACAGACTTAGGGATATAGGGTTTGAATCCAAATAGGAGTTCGTACGGCGGGAAACCCGTCGTAGAGTGGGTATTAGTATTATAAGAGAACATGGCTGTATTAAGGTACAGGTCCCATGTATTAGGATTGTCGTTGACAAAAGGACGTAGATATTCCTTGAGGGTGGAATGGCTTCGCTCGAGAGCCCCATAAGTTTGAGGGTGATGAGGGCAAGCGAATATATGTTTGATGCCGAAGAGTTTAGATAGTTGGCGCAGTACCTCAGAACTAAAATTTGTTCCTTGGTCTGTGACTACATAATTTAGGAATACCTACATGGGATATATAGTGAACTAACTTTTTAGCGGTTCCTTCTGCTGAACATGTTTGTAGAGCATAAGTTTGGGAATATTTCGTGAGATCGTCTTGGAACGTGAGGATAAATTTGAACTTGAACTTGTAAGTTTCTGGAAGAGGCCCTACGATATCAAGGTATATCTTTTCGTTAGGCTTTGTAGCTGTACTCGTGATTATCATGGGGGCGCGATTAGTTTGGCGCAAGGGCTTGTTAATTTGGCACGACCTGCAGTTTTTGACATAATTCTCAATGTCTTGGTACATTGTTTTCCACCAATACATAGATTTGATTCTCTCTAACATACGTGAAATACCAGGGTGACCCGCTGTTGGGGAATCATGATTATCCTTAAGAATTTGTTTTACTTCTAAAGGTGTTGGAAATAGAATGGAGTTTTTGTATTATATTTACTTTTAAGTTTGTGTTAAGGAAGATAAAAGCTAGTATATTGTATATTTTGTTATAGGATAATTTGCTGAAGGGATCAGAAAAGTCTGATATGGCAATTTCCTTTTCTTCCATAAACCAAAATTTAATCATATCACGATAGACAACGAGTAAATTAAATATATCTTTATATGACATTTCATCATAGTGATGAACGCGAGTAAACAAATGAGTGAATAAATGTTTTTCGATTGATGTATTATAGATATATATATATATTTCCGCTCTATGTTTCGGATATCAGGTTCGCTGGTAGATAACTCGAGAATTTCGGAACAGTAGGGCACAGACTCATCTTAATCTATCGCGGTAGGATATGCGATAAGTGTACACCTTGCCTTGAGAAGTGACTCATTGTGTTCCTGTATGACGGTATCGAATGTCACACCGGGTTGTTTCATGATATGAAGAAACTGTTCATAGGTTTCTGATGCAGATGGTGAATTATGTGAGTCATTATTGTTATTAGGCGTTAATGTTGGATTACATGTGGTTGAATCTGAGCGGATTTTATCATCTAAGACATTTACAGGAAAGCGAGATAGTGCGTCGGCATTCGCGTTTAGTTTACCCTTCTCATAAATGATTTCGTAGTCGTATTCCTCCAGTTTCAGGCGCCATCTAATGAGCCTTGAGCCGGGATCTTTAACGTTGAAAAGCCATACGAGAGGTTTGTGATCAGTGATTATTTTAAATTTACGACCATACAAGTAAGTGCGAAATGTCTTTACGCCGAATAAAATCGCGAGGAGCTCTTTTTCTATGGTTGAATAGTTGCCCTCGGCCCTTTATTAAGAGTGCGCGACGCGTATGACACGGGTTTGTCTAAACCGATTTCGCCTTGAAAGAGCACGGCCCCCGCTGCGTAGTTCGAACTATCGGTGGTTAAGAGGAAAGGTCGGTTGAAGTCAGGGTACTGGAGCAGTGGCGCTGAAGTTAATTGTCCTTAAGAGCAGTGAATGCTTGTTCTTGACTATGCGACCATTGGAATGTAGCGTCCTTTTTTAGAAGGGAAGTCAGTGGCTTAGTGATTTGGGAGAAGTTATTAATGAAGCGGCGATAGTAACCGACTAGCCCTAGGAATGACTTTACGTCCTTTGGATTTTTGGGAGTAGGAAATTGAGAGACGGCTTTTACTTTGTCGGGATTTTGACAGACACCTTTATCTGTGATTATATGACCAAGATAGGCGACTTCACGTTGTAAAAACTCACATTTGTCAGGCTGCAGTTTTAAGTTAAATTTTCGGATGCGATCAAAGATTAGCTTCAGTTTTCCGATGTGCTCTGTCAGATTATGACTATAAATGATGACGTCATCGAGGTACACGTAAGCATGGAGGCCCTGGAGACCAGAAAGGACCGTGTTCATTAATTTTAGGAAGGTAGAAGGTGCGTTTTTTAAGCGAAACGGCATCTTCGTAAATTCGTAGTGACCGGTAGTGTTAGAATTTGTGTTAACTGAGAACCCCGTTTTAAGCGCGTCCTTGGGAGTCAATCTAATCTGGTGAAATCCGCTAGAAAGGTCTAAAGTACTGAAGTATTTGGAGTGGCCTAGCTGATCTATGATGTCGGTAATTAGGGATAGCGGATAACTCTCTGAGACAGTGACATCATTAAGGGGGCGATAGTCTATAACTATCAGCCATTTCTTTTTCCCGGAGGCATCCATTTTCTTAGGAACCACCCAGACTGGAGCGTTCCAAGGTGATGTTGATGAGCGTATAATATTTTGATCGAGCATCTTACGGATTTGTGAGTCCACTTCTTGTTTGTGGCATTCAGGAAAACGGTATGATTTAACGTGAATAGGGGGTGCATCACCCGAATCTAATGTGCTCAGTTGCGTTCGTGAATGATAGAGGCTCGCCCTCTAGGTGAAAGATATCTGTATACTGCGAACAGCATTCTAGTAAGGATTCTTTTTCTTCAGAGTTCAAATGGGAACAGCGTATAAGATTTAATACCATCTGAGTTCTATCCGAATTAGAATAAGAACTAGAATTAACGTTTTGAAATGAATCTGTAGTAATATCACGTTCGAGAGGTGTTAAATGTACTACATAGTCCCGAATTTCAATATCAGAACTCGTAGTATTTAAAACTATTACGTTAAAACCTCTTATTTTGTTTGATAGAAACGAGACAGTTAGCCATATAAACACTTATTCACTTATTTAATGATCTAATAATAGACCTTCGTTGTCATCAAAATGCTCGTGCGAGTAATTAGATACTGCGCATTCAATGACGGCTTCGGTGCGAGCGGGAAGTACGTAAGTTGGCTGAACATAGTTAATATCCAGGTTTTGTCCGCATATATGCATTGATTGTGAAGTGTAGTCTATATTAGCTTTAAAATAATTTAGGAAATCGCTACCGATGATACCGTCATACTCTAGGTTGACGTTATCATTGATTATGTGAAATTTATATTTGTGAAAATTATTATTTAGAGTAAAATCTATCTGGCATGTACCCAACGTTTCGGAATAAGTATCAATGCTATTTATACCTTTTATCTTAGCTCTCTCACTGGATAATTCAGGTATCTTGGATAAGCTTGATCGTTTGACCAGACTAGCTCCGGTATCAACTAGAATACGCAATGGACGTACAGAATGGGAAGTCTGTATATATATATGGGGCAATGATACTTTCATAGCGGACGAAGATATTTCGTAGACAGGAGTGTTTGCATTATTTTCAATTTTATTTTCACGATAGTGTGATACGGAGGACCCATTGGGATTGGAAGATTGTGGACTCAACGATACAGAGGCTCTAGGAGAAAAGTGTTGAGATGGAACACAGTGGCGACTCAGCGAGACAGGGACTCTCTGTGGAGCGTGCTGAGATGAAATAGGTTTTCGACTCAACTATTAAGGGACTCTCGTAAGAGCATGTTGAGATGAATGAATATTATGACTCAAAGAGGTAGGGGCTTTCTTAAGAGCATGTTGAGATGAGGTAAGACTCAGCGAATCAGGGACTCTCTACGGAGCATGCTGAGATGAAATAGGTTTTTGACTCAACGATTCAGGGACTCTCGGAAGAGCATGTTGAGATGAATTAATATTATGACTCGACGAGGCAGGGGCTTTCTTAAGAGCATGTCGAGATGAAGTAGAACCGTTACTCAGCGAATCAGGGACTCTCTGTGCAGCATGCTGAGACGAGATATACGTTTGGCTGAACGATTCGGAGGCTCTCGGAAGAGTGTGTTGAGACTCGATATTATTCCTATGCGATTTGCGCAATGAGATGCGTGTGCCTAGGTTAACCGGATAACGACAGCACGTTCTCGTAATCCGCGGAGTTAGTTTAAAGAATTTTCAGAGTCGTCGACATTTTCGCACGGAATATCATAAGGCAATGGTGACGGCGGCGGTTCATATGTAACATGATGCATGGCGGGTGGTTTATCATGGCTGTTCGGATTATACGTATTACGTCGTTCGTTATTATACTTCCTTTTGCGGTATTGAGAAATATCGTGACCTTTATTTTTACAATATCTGCAGAAAAGGTAGGACCCTGAGTTATTATATGATGTTGATGGCTGAGGGTCCGAAGCGACACGTGGTGGGCCCATACGTTTTTGTTTTTCACGGCATTCAGCCTCTGAGTGTTCGGGCTTACCACAGACCCTACACTTAGGTTTGATCGTGGTTTTATAGAGTAAATTTTGTATTTTTTCCTCTTTGAGGGCTATGTTGATAGCGTCATTGAGCGTTTTCGGGCTCCTGCATCTAACATTATTACTTAACCGCGGGTGTAATCCTAAGGCGAATGTGAATAATGCTAAATCCTCAGTCATAGCGACACGCCCGGGAATATCTTTCTTTAAGAACTCAGAGTTATAAATTTCAGATTGCAAATCAGTAAAACAGCTCTCTACGCGGAGTGCGAATTGCGCAACTGTTTCACTGGAGGATTACCTACACGACTGTAGATCTAGCAGAAGGTGATTGTAGTGTTTTCTTTCACCAAAGTTTTGTTTAAGAAAACATTTTAATTGGTTAAAATCATCGAATATTTTATTAGAACACGCGATTTGAGCTTTGCCTTCTAATCGAGACAGGATATATTTATTTAATAAAGTTTTTTGACTAGTTGATGCTAGATCTAAAGCGTTCTGGCAATTAGTAAGGAAAGCTGTGAGGGTTTCTCGCTCCCCCTTATAAGGGCTAATGAAATTACACAGTACATTAATAGGAAACTGTTCGCTCAACGCTAGCTCTGTAGTTTTCTCAAATTCAAATTCAAATTCAAATTATTTATTGCATATCATGTTATACAAAGTTCTTATTTATAAAAATTAGTCACAAACATGAACCCTGCGTAGGGCACAGCAACTCGAAGTTATAAAGTTTTTATTAATTTTATATATATTTCATTTATTGCTACAAATACATGATAAAACTGAATAACTACTTTAATACTAACTAAACTAATTGGTGGCGGAAGCACACAAAGCAGGTTAGATCAAATTGCATACTTGATATCAAATTTTGCAATCAATATCTTTTTAAGTAATAATTTGAATTGGTCATGGTTTTGTAAAGATTTAACGCTCATCGGTATCTTATTAAAAATCTTTACACACATTGAATAGGGTCCAGTTTGGAATAGGTGCAGTTTAGCGGCCGGTAGCGCCATTTCTTTGATTCCGTAGCCATTATGATTCGGAATAATAAATAATTTGTTGGTAAGAATAGGTATAGGTAATTAGGATTTACGATACGTATCACCCTTGAAAGGAAAACAATTTATTGTAGCATTAACAGATAATACTATGATTTACTCATAGAGACAGGATTATCAGGACATTGATTTTCATTTCTTGTCACTGGACTGCTACGTCCACTAGAGTTGATTAGAGTTGGTGCGGCGGTGCGCTATAGCGCAGCGATAGCGACGTCAGAACAGAGGGGCGTCGCGGCGGCGGCAGAGCGTCGGCACAGCGGTTACACGACAACCAAGGGTGATCGATGCTTGCACGTGGTGGCACGACGTGTGACCAGAGCAGCAAGGACGGAGTGACCACACTCCTTGTGGCAGCGTAACGATGACGGACCTTGCAACTGACAGGCTCTTGGTGATCGGGATACAGCGGAAGATTTCGGACGATCGGCAGGCTCACGCTGGATAAGGCTTACTGTCGCGATACGTCTTCGAGAGAGCGGAGTTTGACGAGGTGTGATTTCACTGAAGTAATACGAGAACACCCCGGAGTTGGACTGAGAATGTTTGTAACAATGTGAAGTTAACCACTTGAACACTTTTAGAGTTTTAAGGTTTACGCGACCCGGTATGTAATACCAGTGGAACGATGACGGCACTTTCAACACTGGTATCCCCTCTTATGACACCACTGTTACGGAGCGGGTCGCAAGATGGTTTTAAAAAAAAACTATTTTTAACACTAAAAGAGAATATATTAAAACTCTCGTGAAAGTATTGTGTCCGACGGAAGCCCAATCCAAACTAAAAACGAGTGTAATCGCGGATAGGAAGCGGCATCGGTTTCTTGTTGCATTGACGTCAATGCAATGAGAAACTCAGCATATTTATTTTATATTCTAAGTAATGCATATGCCGATATAACAGTACCCTGGTCTGACCACAGCTCACAAGGACACCCACGACGGCCGATGAAGCGTCGTAATGCCATCACTGCTGAGTCGGTGCAGAGATTGCCGGCGACTTCCAAGTGTACTGCTCGCGTTGTTAAACACGTAAACAGTACGCCGTATCTCTTCTGATGTGCACGTCCAACAGTGACTGTCATCGGGCCGAAGTAGTCGAGGCCGGTGTAGGTAAAGGGGCGCTGATGATGCGCCAGTCTGCTCCGTGGATGGTCACCCGTAGACGGTTGAGGGGGCACGGCCCGCTTGATGCGACACTTTTGACATCTTTTCAACACACTTCTAACTGTATTGCGCAGTCGTAGTACCCATAAGTGTTGTCGAACTTTATTAGTAGTGGTCTCGAAGCCTCCGTGATGCAGCTTACGATGAATTCACGAGATGTACGTAGGTATGTTTTCCATCCACAATCGGCGGAGTTTTCTGTTCGTTTGTGATGTCGACAGCGGCTGCTATACGTGACCGTAGCCGTATGACGTCATCACTGTCTATAGTGACGGACAGCTGACTTAGTCGGCTATTAGCAGGCAACGATTTTACACATTTTAAAGCTGCGATATCTTCACTGAACTCATCATCTTGCACTGAGCCAGAGGCAGCTCTAGCCCATGTAGCGCCCGGGTGCAATTGTTATCCTAGCGCCCTCTGCGGTCCAAACTAAACTTAAAAAAATAAAAAATTAAAAAAAATTAAAAATGTTTTATTTCTTTCACAATTTACATATTAGAGTGTGGAGGGTAAAATGTAAAATAAAAAAAAAAAAAAAAAATATAGGTGAAATGCTACCATAGCAACGTTTCCTCCTTCCTTAGGCCTGTGAAGGTGTTTGTGTTAACACCTTAAACTTAGATTACAAACAATGGACACAAATATAGAGGTAGATTATGTATACTGGGTCTCATCGCGTATCAAGTTTTCCATATCTGTCAAAATTCATTCTAATTGCGACTTTAAATAAAATTTGTAGAGTTCAATCTTAATTGGGATAATTATGTACATTTGACAGATTCGGAAAGCTTGATGCTAGGCCAATTTAGGTACCTACGCTGGTAAAAACTATTTTTGGGAAGGAAGGAATTTAAAAAAATTACAAAACAAGTTATGGTTATTTCAAAAATGTTTAATTTAAAAACTTTATTACAGGCACAAATATATTGGATGACTGAAATATTGTTATTCTGATGATACTTTCTTTCATATTAACAAAATCCTTAATTATGTCACTGGTAGTCACTGACATCAATTTTGATTACTTATTAACGATTTTGTCAATCCACTTTGCGACAAAGTTGATCTCTTTAATAATGAATATTCAATACAATTACAAATAGGTTTTTAATAATTTTAGTTTAGAAAATTGATCTTTCGCTGTATGGTATACTGTAACTGGTTGTTAAAGCCTGACAATAATGTAGGCACGAAGATGCAAACATGAAAGTGTTGCTATTCAATAGCTGAGGCGCATATTATTGTGAAGCTACCATCATACATTTTTATTTCCCCCTCGCCATCTCGCCTTGCAACCGTTTGTACGACAGTGCACAAATAATGTATTTAAATATTTTATTAAAGAAGTTTTAAGTTGAACTTCAAGAGTTTCATTGAATAGAAGCTCCAGTGTCATCAAAGACATAATTGGCGACCGTGACAGTACATTAAAAAAGAGGAATCAAAAATCCGCCGTGTAACGTTTCGTCGTAGTCACTACGTCACACTCGTCGAAACCCAAGATATACTTACATCGCAACATTTGGAGAAGAGGGATTGGATCCAACATCAATAACCATCTGCTGGAATTGGTCAGTGATGCAGCTAAAGCCTCGCACCGCGCCGCAGTATGCCGAAAATATGAGCTAAGTGCCATTCCTTTGTTCTCCCTACAATATTCCTAATCTACTTAGTATACTACTTTTAATTCATTTCATATTCTAAAGTACCATAATACCTATCTATAGAGAATCGCTTCTACATGTATATGGTAATGTAAGTACGATCAAAAATTCCACAATTTTCGAACGAAATATTTCTTTTGTATTTCAATCAAAATACAAACCAAACACATAGGTAATTTATTAATACGTATTCATAATTAATTATAGGCATATATTGTGGAAATTATGCCCATTTATGCGTAATTCATGCTCAAATGAAATTGCATCATCTTTCGCGCTTACCTACATTTTTGTTTTACTAGTCGAATGTTCGTACCTCAGAGCAACTAATATAGTAGATGCTACCACATAAATGACGAATAGATTTCAAACAATTATTTTTCTTTCCATTTAGGTTTCTCTCTACCTACCCCGCAAGGGATTCGGCGCGGAGTTATAGATATATAGTTTTGGTGGCATATGAGTTTTCATAATAGCGTTGCAGCTCCGTTGTTTTGCTTTATCGATAAATTTATCGATTTTAATAAATAACTTTTTTTTTATTAAAGCTTAGTAAGGGTATAATATCTATCTGTTGTTATTTGTTCATATACCTCTTGGGTGGCAAACAATAATAAGTGTGCACCCCGCCTGATGGTAAGCAGTTGCCCATGAACATTTGCGATACCAAACGTATCATTTGTGCGTTGCCATATCTGTAAAGGCCTGTTTGCACCGCCTTTTAAGGAACTTCGAGCTATAATGACCCTCTTGTTATATTTCGCTGTTTTCAACCCATAACGCCGAACATTCCAGGTTTGCATTACTGCTCCCACACGGCGTAGCTTGTTGATGGTGCTGCCTATGCCAGTTTCCACGCGCAGCAAGTACAGCGCGCTTAGCAGGTTGTTACTTGAGTGAGGAACGTGAGCATTTAAAACCATATAACTATTTTTGTTTGATGACTTCATTCTTTCTTTGATTTCATAACGCGAACTTAAATCCTTACTATATTAATACTAGTAATATTACATAGTTCATCGATACGAATATTTTTGTTTTCTTACAATTTCATTTAATATTTTACTATCCCATCGTTGTTATAATGACGACCACGGAAAAATCTGAGATCTCCTTAAAGGAACTTATTATAAAACGTAGTTCAATTAAGGGACAAATAACTAAATTCAAAAAGTACCTAGATAAATTTACTAATCAGTCGAAGCTATCAAATATTGAAATGGCTGAACTAACTCTTAAAATGGGAAAGTTTGAGTGCTTGTCCGCCAAATTCGATGAATTGCAGAGTGAGATTGAGGTCTTAAATTCTCAAAATATACAATTTGAAATAGATGAGCGAGATACTATTGAGCATGATTTGATTATTTGTATTGCCACTGCAAAGACATTAATTGAACAACATACGATTATCCAAACTGAACAAAGACGTGAATCTGTCTTTCACGAAACTCAGTGTGATCTCCATCATCAAAATGCGAGCTTTAAGCTCCATGAGCTACAAATTGCAAATTTTAATGGCTCAATATTTAAGTGGCTTGATTTTCGTGACACGTTTGTAAATCTTATTCACAATAATGAGCGTATCCCGCCTATCCACAAATTTCATTATTTAATTTCTTACCTGGAAGGCGACGCTGCGCGCATTATTTCAAATCTTGAAGTTTCATCTGCTAATTACAATGAGGCATGGAAGTTGCTTAGGGATCGGTATGATAACAAAAGATTGTTGATTGATCACCACCTCAATTCTTTATTTAACGTACATCAGCTCACTCGCGCGTCAGAAAAATCGTTGAGGTTTCTTGTTGACTACGTTACTAAAAACTTACGCGCACTGGCCACTTTAGGCCAACCCACTGATAAATGGGATGTGTTGATAGTTTTTATGTTGTCATCTAAGTTAGACGCTCATACTCTTGTGAAGTGGGAAGAACTACGCCACACCTTCAGTGACTTTCCTACTTTGGACCAATTTCAAAAATTTTTAATTGATCGGGCGGATGTTTTGGAAGCCTTGAATCGAAACAAAAACGATAGTAACGTTCTAAAAAATCCCCAACCATCGTTACGTTATTCTTCTGCCTCTAGTCACAACAATTATAATAAACAAGATCGAGCTCCCTTTTATAAATCGTTTGCTAGCTCGAGCCAAGAGAAACTAAGGGAGAATTCTTATAACTGTCTTATTTGTAGCGAAAATCACAGAATTTATGACTGTCCTACCTTTAAGGCAAAGGGCATCAACGAGAGACTATCAGATGTCACTAAATATAAATTATGTGGTAATTGTTTGCGTCAGGGCCATCGAGTGTCTGATTGTCGTTTAGGACCCTGTCGCGAATGCAAGAAAAAACACAATACTTTATTACACAAACCATCTACATTGAAATCTAATGATGCAATAGATCAATCAACAACAGTAACAAATTTTACAAAACAAAATACTAAACAGGTGCTTCTATCAACAGCATTGCTTCAAGTATTCAATCCTAACACTAACAAAAGTGCCAAGGTACGTGCCCTACTAGATTGTGGCAGCCAAAGTTCATTTATTACTAAATCACTAATGCAAAAATTATCTCTAAAATCATATCCTATAAATACGCTAAACATTATTGGAATCGGCAACCATTCAACATCTAAAGTTGAAGAAAGCTGTATTACCAAACTAACTTCTATAGATCAATCATACCATGTCACTCTTTCTTGTCTAGTTTTAGAAGAGTTAACTGGTGAGCTTCCAAAAGCTCCAATAAACACTCAACAATTAAAGGTACCTGAAGGTATACTCTTAGCAGACCCCACCTTCAACCAGACATCTCCGATTGATATTTTGATTGGAGTCGATATTTTTTGGGATGTCCTAGGTTGTCAACAACGATCCCTAGGTCCTAATAATCCTAAGTTACAATATTCTAAGTTCGGTTGGTTAATTGCTGGGCCTATAAACACAAATCATAAATACACTCGAAACCATATTCATTGCAACCATGCTACAACAAAATATACAATTCATGATATGGAAATAAATAAAGCACTCTCGAAATTCTGGGAGATTGAAGATGTTCCACAAAGGACCACTTTAAGCAAAGGCGAAGAATCTTGTGAGAAACACTTTTTGTTAAATACAAAACGATTAGATTCAGGCAGGTTTTGCGTTAAACTGCCGTTACTAGATTCACCCACCTGTCTGGGTAGTCAAAGTCAAAGTCAAAATCTTTTTATTCCGTAAAAATGGCTACATTTGTTTGGAATCGTCACAATTTTTTTCCCTACCGTGCAGTTCATGACTAGGTGAGCACTGATAAAAATACTGCCAAAAAACTCAGGCATCCCTCTTTTGGTATCCAAACAAATTTACATAATTTATTAATTACATTATAATTGGATCGACTCAATCCCAGGCATTTTTATCATTAATATAGTCAGATACTTTATAATATGCCCTGCTACACAATTTGGCTTTAATAGTAGTTTTAAACTTGTTTATTGACGATTCTCTTATATTGCTGGGAAGTTTGTTATAGAACCGTATACATTGCCCCATAAAAGAATTACTTATTTTGTGGAGACGGCTTGCATGTAACACAAGATTATGCTTATATCTAGTATTTATGTTATGAGTATCGCTCTTTTTACAAAATGAGTCTATGTTTTTATGGACATACAAAAGATTTTCATAGATATATTGCGATGCGACTGTTAGAATATTTATTTCTTTGAATTTTTCTCTAAGGCTCTCACGGGGACCAAGTTTGTAGATAGCTCTTATGGCTCTCTTTTGCAATAAAAAGATGGTGTTAATGTCCGCGGAGTTACCCCAAAGAAGAATTCCGTATGACATAATACTATGAAAGTAGCTGAAATAAACTATTCTAGCCGTATCAACATCAGTGAGCCGTCTAATAGTTTTCACTGCATAGGCTGCAGAACTTAATTTTCCTGATAATTTTTCAATTTGTGGGCCCCATTGTAGTTTGGAGTCAATTGTTATACCCAAGAACACAGTTGTCTCCACAGGGGCTAAATTAGTTCCATTAACATGTACATTGGTAGTCACCTGTCTTACATTAGGTGTTGAGAACTTAATTACTTTAGTCTTTTTATCATTTAAAACCAGATTATTAACATTAAACCAATGCATAACTTTAGAGAGAGCATCGTTAACTTCGTCATAATTACCTAGCTGTCTATTAATTTTGAATGTCAAAGAGGTATCATCCGCAAACAATACAATCTCATGTTTATCCTTTACATAATAAGGTAAGTCATTTATATATACTAAAAATAAGAATGGACCTAGAATTGACCCCTGTGGGACTCCCATGACTACAGGGGACCCCGAAGATATTTTACCATTAACATCGACCTTCTGTATCCTATTGCCCAGATAAGAAGACAGAAGTTCGAGAGCCTTGTTCCTGATACCGTAGTGGTGTAATTTTCTGACAAGAGTGTCATGGTGCACGCAGTCAAACGCTTTAGACAGATCACAGAAAATTCCCAAGGCATCTTGCGAAAATGGTAATTCTTACTATCAAGCAAAAAAACGGTTATTGAGTTTAGAGAAACGTTTTAAAAGAGATCCTACTTTACTATGTAAAGTTTATGGATGAGTACGCTCAATTGGGTCATTTGTCTGAATCCGCTATAGTCAATCCTAATCCATCTTATTTTTTGGGACATCATCCTGTCTTTAAAGATAGTAGTGAGTCCACTAAACTGCGAGTAGTTTTCGACGGCTCTGCTCCCACTTCTTCTGGTTACTCTGTCAACGACATCCAAATGGTAGGCCCAAACTTCCAAGACTCCCTTTTCTCCATATTGGTCAGAGGTAGACACCATAAATACATCTTAACTGGCGACATCGAAAAGATGTATCGTCAAGTACGGGTCCATGAAGACGACTGTGATCTGCAGTTGATTTTATGGAGGGAAGACGAGTCTCAGCCAATCAAAACATTGCGATTAAATACAGTCACTTACGGAACAGCAAGTGCTAGTTATTTGAGCACCAGATGTCTTTGGCAGGTAGGTGAAGAGTGTGAGGAAGATTTAATTAAAACTATAATACAAAAAGATTTTTATGTAGATGATATGCTTACCGGTGCAGATGATGAAAATACTTTACTCCACATTAAAAATTCAGTTTCGAATGCTCTAATTAAATCATGCTTTAAATTGCGAAAATTCAAATTTAACTCACCAACTATTCTTGGAAATTGTGATCTTAATCAAGAAAATTTAACACTCAGCGAATCGTCCCATACTCTCGGATTAGGCTGGAACCCATCTACGGATAATTTATATTTTCCTATCAATATTTCACAAAATTTACGCAAATCTGAAACCACTAAACGTTCAATCATGTCAAATTCATTTAAAATTTTCGATCCCTTGGGTTTACTAGGTCCGGCAATAATTCAACCGAAAATGTTACTTCAGAAGATCTGGCTTCAAAATATTAACTGGGATGTACCTGTTTCTCAAGAAATGAAAAGATCTTGGGACGAAATTTGTGTAGGTTTGCAAACCCTAGATAATCTAGAAATTCCTAGGCATGTTGTATGTGATTCACCTGTAATCATCGAACTACATTCGTTTAGCGATGCTGCACAGTGCGCTTATGGGGCTTGCATCTACATTAGATCCATAAATAGCAACAAGGATGTCACAGTTAGGCTATTGTGCGCAAAATCTAAGGTGGCACCATTAAAACCAATTACAATACCACGCCTGGAACTTTGTGCTGCTCTACTTGCTGCCAGGCTAACTAAAAGCGTCATGGAATCTATCAGATACCAACCAACACGTCTAGTGCATTGGTGCGATTCTAGCGTCGTATTGGGTTGGCTAAACTCCAGTCCTAGGCAATTAAAAACATTCGTCGCTAATCGAATAGGCGAAATACTAGAGATAACAAATCCTTCTTCTTGGCGATACGTACCTACAGCCCATAATCCAGCTGACCTAATTTCTAGAGGCATAAATGCTAGTCAATTGCCAGATTTGAAGCTATGGTGGTCAGGTCCTGAATATTTATTCCAAGACGAGACCATATGGCCAGTGCTGAAACCAAATAATACCAAGGAGTTACCTGAAATGACAGTACATTCAGTGACAACTATTGAATCTATTATACAATTTGATAGATTCTCAATATTTTCTAGGTTGCATAGGTCATTTGCATACGTCAGGAGATTTATCTTTAATTTAAGAAATCCAAGTAATAAAATTTCAGGATGTTTAACTTTAGAAGAATTGAACAATTCGTTCCACAATTTATGTTCTATTTCACAAAGGGAATCATTTCCACAGGAGTACGAGTTGTTAATTAAAAATAAACCTCTCAATCCTAAATATAAAATTTTATCTCTTTCACCCTTTATTGACAAAGAGTTCAATTTAATTCGAGTTGGTGGTCGAATTGACGCTTCAAGTTGTCCCTATGAGCAACGGCACCCTATTCTTTTAGATTCTTCTCACCGATTCACGAAACTAATATTTCAACACGAACATAAAAGAAATTTACATGCCGGTCCTCAGTTGTTGCTTGCAACTATTAGACAAACTATTTGGCCTATCAATGGAAGACATCTTGCACGTCGCACCTATCATAATTGCGTTATTTGTAGGCGTTTACAAGGTAAAACTTTATGCCCTAAAATGGGTAGTCTTCCCTCGCAGCGTGTAAATCCAGATTTCCCGTTCCAGTCGGTTGGAATGGATTTTGCTGGACCATTTCACATTTTAAATCGTAAAGGACGCGGTTCAAAATTGACTAAATGCTACTTATGTGTGTTCGTTTGTTTACGATATAAATGTGTCCACTTGGAAGCTGTCAGTGGACTCTCTAAAGATGACTTTCTAATGACACTCCGCAGGTTCATATCGCGCCGCGGCAAGCCCATAGAGTTTTTTTCCGATAATGGACGAAATTTTGTAGCCACTGTTAAAGAATTAAGTGCTTTTCTAAAATCCAATCAACAACCTCTATCTCAATTTGCAACTCAAGAATGCTTCAAATTCAATTTCATCCCAGCATACGTTCCTCACTTTGGTGGTATCTGGGAGGCTGGTGTCAAATCTGCCAAGCATCATATAAGGCGCGTTATGGGTAATAGCCATCTCACATTCGAAGAAATTACTACATTATTTGCGCAGGTGGAAGCGATTCTCAATAGTCGTCCCTTGTGTCCATTATCCTCATCCCCCGACGACTACCTATACCTTTCCCCAGGGCACTTCATCATTGGAAGACCTCTTTCTGCATTGCCAACACCTGCATTGGAAGAGAAGAACCCTAGTAGACTCCAACGATACGAACGCCTAGATCCGGCAACATTTCTGGCAAAGGTGGCAAAGGGAATACGTAGTCGAGTTGCAACAACGTACCAAATGGAAATCGAATTTAACTAAATTGAACATCGGCGACCTAGTTTTGCTGCAGGAAGATCATCTCCCTCCATTATGTTGGCGCCTGGGACGAGTGGTACGCCTATTTCCGGGACCCGACGGAGTATCTCGTGTAGCAGATATAAACACAACTCGAGGCTGCGTACGACGAGCTTTGGTGCGCTTGTGCCCTCTTCCCACAGATAGGGAACTGGAAGGTTGAAAGACTTGGAGCCTTTCAACGGGGGTGAAGATGTTAAAGCCTGACAATAATGTAGGCACGAAGATGCAAACATGAAAGTGTTGCTATTCAATAGCTGAGGCGCATATTATTGTGAAGCTACCATCATACATTTTTATTTCCCCCTCGCCATCTCGCCTTGCAACCGTTTGTACGACAGTGCACAAATAATGTATTTAAATATTTTATTAAAGAAGTTTTAAGTTGAACTTCAAGAGTTTCATTGAATAGAAGCTCCAGTGTCATCAAAGACACTGGTAATGTGGGGTAAATCCTAACTGCTGCTGCTGTTGCTGTGGATAGATTTGGGAACACTGAAATTAGATTATTTGCAAACAAATACTTTAAAATATCCAACGGTGTAGTGGAATCATCAATGAACATCGGTAATAATTCGATTTCATTGAAGAGCTCTACCTTATCCACATCTGAAGAGCCAGCATGGCACAGTTTACTTTCTAAATTAGCACAATGTGTTTTTTTTTGTGTCTAAATCCACATTTAACTTCGTACACGTCAAGCTGAAAACCTGCAAACATTCCACGATTTCAGACTAATTAACTATGAAACGAAATATATAAATACAATATTATGTACCACTGAGACACCGCTTACATTAAAAGTGTGTGGTGAAAAGCCTTTGTTTATCAATTTTAAGGATTTCAACTTGGAAAAGTACATGTTTATGAATTGCGTGCACGTTTTCGACACACTTTGGAAATTGAAACACTCGCGGACGGTAAGATGGGGCAATATTTTGGAGACAAGTATATCTTCCCAGTACAAATCGAATATTTGAGTATTTCGCTTCACACACAGACAATTTTAAGAAAACTTAAAAGTGTTGTGGATACATTGTTTTCAATTTTTTTTTGGTTCTTTTTATCCCCGACGGGAAAGGCAAAGAGATCTAGCCCATACAGCCAAGTCAACAGTTTAGAACCATTTGAAAATCTTAATTCTATGTTCCAGCTTCAGGAACTGTGCTGAAAAAATACTTGGGAAGGGTACTTCGACCCAATCAACCCAGTTTAAATACCAACCGTAAAACGATAGGAATTTTACAGGGTTTTCTTGATGAACTTATTCACGTCTTCCAAAAAGTCCATAAATGTGTTATATTTGAGTTTTTTCATTATTGTGTAATTGCACTAGCACTTATGTTACAAAATACTATCGAAATTGTCACATAAAACTAATTTTACACTGATCTGTAAAAATTTCAAGTATAACAACAATGTAACTCGTCAAAAGCGCGGGAAGAAGTCCCATTGTTTTCAAGTTGACATTGTTTATTTGTTTGTTGGTTGACAGCGACCAGTGATGCCATATGCAATCTCAAAAAATCAGAAATAATCTAAAATTTCAGATTTTATTTTCCGTAGATTTTTATATGAAGCACAGAATACTACGTCTGACGCTTTTTTTTTCATTTCATATATTGTTAACTTTTTACTTACATCAAATCGGACATGTAGTAAGAAGATAGAATGAGGGGCTTTGCTTTTTTGGTTGAGTGCGTTACATACGTGTTACGCTTCTATTTGTGAAAAAGTAAAGTTACAGCTGTTGATTTACCTTATCTGTGTTGGTGGTGGTATTGTGTCTGACTAGTAAGTGTTAAGTGTTGTTTTAGTTAGTTTTAACGAGTGTGAACGGATGAGGAGCCGCATGACCCGGGTGGTGGGCTGAACGAACAGCGATGTTCGTCCACGCCATTTTTAACTTTGACATCAGAAAGTAACTCGCATTCAGAACAAGATTCCAATAATATCAACAATCGTAAAAGACCGCCAGGTAATGGTAATGAAATCTCACAATCCGCGAAGAAAATAATTACCCACCCAACACAATCTACCCCTTCTCTTTTTTCTAGGTTATATTTGTGCACCCCGATTATGTGGGTAATAAGACTAATTACAACGATAATGATGTTGCCCCGTTTATCGTACATGTTCATAAACTAGAGGATTCATCTCCCGGCATGGCACTGAGACCTATCCAATTTGGACACTTTTTATTCCGTAATCAAATAAAAAATATCAACAAGGACGGCGTAAAACGGGTAGGCCGCAACCGTATATCTGTTGAATTTAGAACTGCAGTAGATGCTAATGCATTCCTCACACATCCTGCGTTACTCCCATCCAAATATGATATATCATATATCTATATATTAATGTCATATAATCACATACGTCATACATTTTCACAAATCCCTCTTCCTGTTCATACGGATGGCATCAGTGTGATTACTGTTAGCGCATTGAACATATCATTTCTAACTGTATACATAACCAATCCTAATCTCTCTATGCTCAGTGAACTGTCATGTATCATTTATTCTCTGTCCTCTCCTGATGTCATCCTTGGAGACTTCAATATCCACCACACATTCTTGTGATACTTTATCTACATCTTTTTTGGAATTAATGAATAACCAAAACCTCTGCTTGTTTAATGATGGTACTCCTACCCGCCGTGTCCAACCATCCCAAAATGTCAAGAGTGCTGTGGATCTATCACTTTCATCACTATCACAGACGAGCTCGGTGGCGCAGTGGCGAAACGCGTTGTTACGCTACTTTCACACCAATGCTCGTGGGTTCGATTCCCACACAGTACAAACATTTGTGTGCATTAACATGTTTGTTTGTATTGGTCTGGGTATTGTCTATGTATAATAAGTATGCATTTACAAAAAAAAAATGTATTTACGTATGTTTATTAGTTGTCTAGTACCCATAACAAAAGCTTCGCTTACTTTGGGTCTGGGTGGCGCTGTGTGGCTTTGTACGACAATATTTATTTATTTATTATGTTTACTTTGTTCTCCTGAACTGTCATCCCTAATTTCGTGGGATGTTTTGGGTAATTCCCATGATAGTGATTACTACCCCATCTGTGTCTTAATTCTTTCTCCTCATAGTTCCCCTCAGATACCATTTCAACCCAGATTGAGGTATAGTGTTGCCAGGGCAGACAGAGAACTGATGAGCTGATTTCTCAACTTCCAGCCGTAGACCAAAACAATGCCCAGTCAATGTCCACCTTTTTAAGAAGGCTCTCATTGAGGCTGCTGATAAATCAATACCTTTAAAAAATGTTTCAAAAGGAAGACAGCACCTCCACCGTGGTGGGACCAAGAGTGTTATGCGGCAGTTAAGCAAAGGAAATTAGCAGAACAAAAATATACTTCTGATATGTCTTTGGAAAACTACTTAAAGTATCCAAAATTGGCTGCTGAAACTATGAAGATTCTAGCAGGAAAAAAGAAATTAGAATGGCATAATTTTTATGAGACTTTATCTCCGAACACACAACCGTCTATGGTGTGGAGAAGTGTTAGGAAATATAGGTGCTCTACATCCCATTGTAGCATTTCCTCAAATGATTTTTCAGCATGGATTGAGAAATTTGTGCAATCATTAGCTCCCCTTCAGCTCCCTCTTCTGAGGAAGTTCGAAGGTCCCATAACCTAGATCCTCCTTCTCATCCATTTGAAGCACCTTTATCTAGAGAAGAATTTGAAGCTGTTCTCGAAGGTTTGTGTGACTCTTCGCCTGGTGTGGATGGTATCCCTTATTCGTTTATTATAAACAGTGGTCCAATTACTAAGATATATTTTCTTCAAATTCTCAATCATTTCTTCATGTCTGGCTTTCCAACAGAAGAATGGAAAACTCAAATTGTTATTCCAATGCTAAAACCAGGTAAACCCAGCTCTGATCCTTCTGGGTATCGTCCCGTAGCTCTCTCCTGCACCGTGGCGAAGATCCTAGAACATCTGGTTAAAAACAGACTTGAGTGGCTCATGGAAAACAAGGGCATATTACCTAAATCGCAATATGGGTTCCGGAAGGGATTCAGCACAATGGATAGCCTCACTATGCTGGTTATTGACATTAGGGTGGCCTTTTCCAAACGCAATTACTTGGTGGGAGCGTTTCTGGATATTTCATATGCATACGACAACGTATTGCTTCCTGTGCTCAGGCAGAAAATGCATAATCTGAGCATCCCAGTGAGGATAATCTCAAACTATCTATCTGCTAGATCGATTGTTATTGAGTTTAAAAATTACACAGGCCCTTTAAGACACATTTGGAAAGGGCTACCTCAGGGGTCGGTACTCAGTCCCCTATTGTTTAAAGCTCTCAACTAATTCTTTCTGTAGTGTTCTACAATATGCTGATGATCTGGCACTATATGTCTCCTCAAGCAATGTCACAGAAGCCTCTTCAAGACTGAACTCAGCCAATTATTACTGGCTATTGGAGCATGGGCCATCTATTTCTATCCCCAAAAGTAGTGTCGTAGTTTTTGCTCGTCAAAGAATTATCCCAAATATTTCGATTGCCTATAATGGCCAAACTTTTCCAATAAAAGATAGTGTCAAGTTTCTCGGCGGAATCCTTGACGCTAAAATATCAGGCACCCACCATATCAATCACGTGGTCAAAAAAACTGAAAAGAATATTAACATCCTACGTTCACTGCGAGATAGCCTGAATATGCTGTGTATGGGTATTCATTGCGACCTTAACCAGCGTTATTACATCGAGAGCCTCATCTCAACAGCCTCAAGAAAGCTCGGGGTCCTGAACAGGGTGCGCCGATTCTTCGCGCCGGACCAACTTTGTCTGCTTTATAAGACACAAGTTCGGGCCTGCGTGGAGTATTGCTCTCATCTCTGGGACGGCTCCACACAGTATCTTCTTGAGGCTCTCGATAGGTTGCAGCGCCGGGCTATCCGCATAATTGACGACGAAGAGGTCACCAAACACCTAGAACCTCTTCAACTCCGTCGGGACATAGGCTCTCTAAGCGTATTTTACCGCCTTTACCATGGCGAGTGCTCTGAAGAAAACTGTTTTCCCTTATCCCACCCTCACCCTTCCGTCATAGAACCACACGTGCGGGCTTGCGATGTCATAGTTCCACGGTTGAGAATATCTCTTCGCGTACCAAAAAGTTCGGCAACTCCTATCTTTGTCGTACCATTAAAAAGTGGAACGCCTTGCCTGCACATGTGTTCCCTCCTTACTACAATGTGGGATCCTTCAAACGAAGCGTGAAGAAGCATTTTGCGGATCAGCATGGCTGCGTCAACTGACAGGATACGGGATGTAGTATGTTGTCAGTTGCAGTTGCGATTTGGGCTCCTCTTTCGCTTACCATCAGGCAAACTAAGGCCACTATGTTGAACTAATATAAAAAAAAAACTTTCAGGTGTTTGGTGGGGCTCTCATCCATACACTCAAAAATTAATTTATAATGCTCTGGTGCGAAGTCACTTGGATTATGGATCTTTCCTCCTCGAGCCATGCAACAAGACAGCTCTCTATTCCCTGGATAAGAACCAGGCCAAGTGTCTGCGCATCATTACAGGCGCCATGAAGTCCTCCCCAGTTAATATCCTTCAGGTTGAATGTGTTGTACCTCCACTTCAGTTGCGCAGGCAGTATCTGTCAGACAGATTTCTTCACAAGACACTTCAGCTATCTAAACATCCGCTTATGGCTAACCTGCGTAAGTTAGCTGATTATATCTCTGCAGGTAGGTACTGGATACACAAAGAATCTCCATGCTTATTTAACAATCTTCTATCATTCTTGTGTCTTTCATGTCCCATATTCCAGTGTAAAGTCAACCCCTATTTGATACACCATTTGAGGCTATTATTCACGTTCCCAAGGTTATCCTAAACCTAGATATACTGAAAGGTTATCTATTGACATCAGCAAAACTAAACTCAGCCATCGATAAGTATTGGAGGGACTGGCTGGTCATATATACTGATGCCTCCAAAACTGGTGAGCAAAGTCCTGTTTGGGCAGCTGCATGGATTCCTAGGTACAAAATTATTTTGAATTTTAAATGCCCAGCAGAGTGTACTATTTTCACTGGTGAAGCCACTGCCATTCTAGAAGCTGTTTTATTTATTGAAGCATATAATGTGGTAAAAGCAGTATTTTTTTCTGACTCCAAAAGCTGTTTTGTAGCAATTACTGCAAATCAGTTCCCCAGTAGATCTAGGTCTCCAGTCATTTTAGCTAATAAACAAGCATTATACAGATGTCACATTAGAGTTAGGTCCATCTTGTATGGATACCTGGTCATAGTGGTATACCGGGAAATGAAACGGCCGATGGCTGTGCAAGAAATGCAATATATGGAGGATGTCTGTCTCCTCGATGTAAAGCTTACGCTCAGGACCTAGTCCCACTCTCCAGAACCAAACTATTTGCTGCTTGGAATGGGTTATGGAAAAAGTCTAGTGCTCAAAAAGGCAGATATTATGCGTCTATCCAGACTTTCAGTCCATTGAAGCCATGGTTTTTTAAATACCGAGATGCAGGTAAGCGGGCAACACCAGTCATTTGTCGTCTACGAATAGGACATGCATGTACTAATGTTTTCCTTACAAAAATCCGGGTGAGGGACAATTCTATATGTGATTGTGGTCTGGATGAAGATACTCCAGACCATATATTTTTTAGTTGTTGTCGAAATTCACCTTCCCTGTATGACCTGATACTATCCCCCATCCTATCAATTTCACATCACTTCTGTCCACTATCACCTTCTCCCCAGGGGTATATATTTTATACGATTTTATTAACTTTAATAATATCAAACTATAAGTTGTGTTTCTACTATAACCTACTAACCCTTTGTGCTGTACTATATGTGGTGTTTGTTCTTTGTTTTAGGTACATCAACAGCAACAGACCAGTATTGGTCTTACAATTGCCTATAAAACTTAGCGATTGTACACTCACAAGGCCATTCTGTCGCAAAGTCACCTACAGAACATAATTACTTACTAAGCATAGTCACTGATATGACTAAATGTGCTAAGATTAGATGATGTAAGCATTGTCATTGGCGAGAACTTCAAGATCGCCATAAAGAAGAAAAAATAAATAAAAAGATAGAATGACGAAACAGCATATACAGAGAATTATCTATAATAATAAATATAATAATAATTTAGTGCCTCACTCTGGTTGAGGCATTTGCTAGAGTTTATATAGTGGATGTAACTCTAAGCTTGAGTCATGTATGAGGCAGCGGAGCACAGTCCTTTGTCAACCACGGAGTGGAGTTTCTTCTGGTTTGACGAACGTTGGTTACAAGGATTCTATTTTTATAATGTGGCTCTATCATTGTTTATTTAACGATGATTTTGCCAATGTCGAGGTTGAGAAAGCCACGTTCCGGTAATATGACTGTTGATCAGTGGAAAATAGCGAGTAGTTACAATCCAGACCAAGACAAACAGATATGGTCACGCACACAAATGTATGTCCTGCGTGGGAATCGAACCCACGAGCCTCGGTGTCAACGTAGCGTTATTAATCGCTGCGCCACCGATCTCGTCAAAATCTATGTCGTATCATGCTTATGCCAATATAAAAAGTCAGCTATGCTTGCATTATGCGCACAAGTCTCAATGGCATGTAGGCCATGAATCCCATACAAATAAATCGCTTGACTTGAAAGCTCCCCCTCATTCACCAAAACGTAGTGTTTCAGCGCGCTTATCTCAGCGATTCAAGCCAACAGTCCAATGGCAAGATTTCAACCAATAAGTCGTAATAATTTTAACCAATAAGTGACGTGATGTTGGTCCGTGTATTAACCAATATGAGAAGCCCGTTCTACTTTACCCCCCGACCCGTTGAGGCGAGTTGAGTTACATTACAAGTTTGTTTCATCGGTTCTCCATTGGTTATTTACTTTATGCCCTGAATACATGAGCAGGGGGTCTACTGGTCAACTTCTTCTCCACCATGTTCTGCCATGCACATGTCCTTGTGGTTCACCAAATACGTACATGGAGGACGAAATAATATAAATAACATGACGAAACGTAAATAATAATATAAATGTATTTTTTTTATACATCGTCAGGAGACATACAAGCATACGGAACACCTGATGTAAAGCGGTTATGCACTTGTAGCATATGAACGCGAGCAATACATGAAATAACAACTCCCTAGAGGGTTGTTGAGTTCCTGCGTGCGAGTGAGGTCACCAGTAAGGTCCCAAGGAGTTGCCGTGTTAGCAGGATCGGTAAGCTCCTAAGGAGTTGCTGTGTTCGAGGTGGCATCGCGCGAGTGATACTTAATGTATTGCAAGCGTTTATAGGCTACGTTCACTGCATAATATCGGGTGGGCCGTATGTTTGTACGCCTCCCGACGACGACGGGAATATTTTCATTTCAGCTTGCATGTAGGTAAATGCAAGTACAGCTATTTGGTAAGTGTTCCTTTATGTATGTATTACTCGTATATCTTCACGCCAGGTCTCTTGCGGGGTAGGTAGAGAGGACCGAGCGCCTTAGGACGCGGTCCTTACATACTTCACTCGCTTCTGTAACATTCATAGCTCGTTTCATGCACGCTCGCCGATTCCTGACATCACCTTCTGATTTTGTCATGGTAGGTTAGTCTCGGTCTTCCTCGGCTCTTACATCCTTCCACTTTTGCATTGTATATCTGATTCGTCATTCTTTCGTCCCGCATTCTTTCTACATGTCCGAACCAACGGGGCATGCCTTTTCTAATTTAACACCGACACTCTCTCTCTCACGTCTTCATTACGAACGCGTTCAGCAAGTGTTACGCCACAAATTTTGCGCAATGCTCTCATCTCGACCGCATTTGTTCTACTTTCATGCTCTCTCTGCTGTACCCATTTCTCAATTTCAATACAATCTCATTCACTTGCACATTCTCCTTTCAATGATTTTTCCATAAGTAGTAAGAAGTTTTATAAATAAGGGTTCATAGGCTACGGTAACTACATTGTTTCGGCCGTATGCATGTATATCTTCCGACGTTGATGATATAAGTGGATTCGACAATGGTTTAGATTCAGAATTGGACCCGGTACGTGGCGCTGCGATCGGGTTGCATTCCTGGTTATGGTCTTCTGTAAGGTGGGAATACTTGTGTACATCCAGGAAGGAATCTAGCTGCGGGATTACGTGAGTTGGAGGTACCAGTAACAGTATCAGGCCGTACGCTTGATTGCTACTTTAGTGATAAATTATTTATTTTATTAGGAAAACATACAGTAATATCTCAAAACCTGATACTAAATTTATTATATTACAAGGCCGCGCGGAAGTCTTTGGCCGCGCCTTAGGTGGCGACAGGGGTGAGGCGGGGGAATAAGATGCACACGAGATTAAAAATGTCAAGATTTATCTTGAGATATACGTAGGCAATTTAGACTCTAAATCACTACTGATATACCAAAAATATGTGTAAATAAAAAAAGACATTTTGATGTGGTTGATAAAAATAAGAGAAAAAAAAAACGCATGAAACTATTCTGAAATATTATCCTCAACATCATTTGATTCTGGGCTTTCTGTATCAGAATCTGAATCATCTTGCAAGTTTATTATAAATTCATCCATTACAGCAGCAATTCTCCTGTCGTGATTACAGTATTCCTGTTCAATTTTTTGGACGTGATCATCACAATTCTGCCATTTTGTGGCAGAAAAATCAGAAAATATCCTTGTCAATATTGTAATTTTTTCGTCCAATGTTGCGTTAATATGATTTCTCGCTAAGTTATTTTTAATATCAGCCCATACAAGTTCAATCGGGTTCAAATCCGGATGGTAAGGCGGTAGCCTTAGAACAGTATGACCTGCAGCTTTAGTAGCTCATCAATAGTGCATTTTTTTTCTGTTTGATTAATATTAATCAATCTCAAAAGTTCCGCTTTAACCATCGTCGGAGAAAACGGCACGTCGTGATTTCGCAACCAGTTCTGCATATTAATATTCAAATTGGACATAGTTGGCTTTTTATCTATTTGTACACAATGATAAGCTGCATTGTCCATAATGACAATAGAGTTCGACGGAAGTTTAGGTATTAATTTACGATCTAGGTACCCAATTGTGAAAATTTCCAGAGTTGATTAACAGTACTTGGTAAATCGTTAATATATATTATAAAGAGGAGTGGTCCTAGTACGCTGCCTCGCGGGACACCATACATTACGTGTGTTTGATCTGTACGTTTGTTCATATTTTGTTACAGGATTAATACTTTTAATTTCAGTTATTTGCTGACGATCAGTTAGATATGACTGGATCAAGCCTAATAGCCTAATATTGCCCCTTATTCCGCAAGATTTGAGTTTATCAATTAAGATACAATGTTTGACATAATTGAACGCTTGTGTCATATCACAAAATATCGGAAGGAAAGTCGCCCGTCTCTACACTTAAATTAATTCATTGAGGCCCATTATATACTTGTTGCCATAACGCGCATGGCGGAATTCAACCGTCTGAGCCTCAACAGGTTAAGAATATGGCTTAGATGATGGCATATATTACTATTAACTGCTTTGATTACTTTCGTTGAGAAACCATCATATCCGACACTCTTTGTATTTTTTATTTTTTTATTATTCTTTTAATGTCTTGTGGTATACTAGGTAATATAAACATTGATTTTTGTAGTCCATATTTAAGGTGAGCAATCGGATTCTTATAGGAAATGTCAATTAGATTAATTTTATCTATAAAATAATTATTAAACGAATTTGCTATTTCAGTTGGATTGGAGATAAAGTCATTTTCAATTTTAATTCTTGATATAGGGCATTTTGGTACATTCAATCTTGAGTTATTAATCAGTTGCCAATTTGTTTATTATCAGAGGTTTGAATTTTATAGTTGTTTTGAGCACGTTTAGTCAAAAATATTTTTTTAAGTAATTTAGAATAGTTTTCATAATTTAATTTATTATTTTTGTGGCATTGCCAGGACTTCCATAACAAATACCTCTTATTTTTGCTACAGATTTTTAAGCCACGCGATATCGATTTTAGTTTCTTAGTGACATGTATCGTAATTTGTTTTTGGGGAAAGCATAAATCATATAAAAGTTTTAAATATTCAATAAAACTACTATATGCAGTAGTCGAATCAGTGGCATTATACATTTCAGAGAATGATAAACTACTTATATATGTTTTGAATATTTGTATATTTTCAATACTGTAATCTCGTATGGTTTTACGCCAAAACTTTAATTAATTAATTTTTTTAACAGGGAGCTTTATTAATTGCGCCGTGTGATCAGATAAAACTAATTCGAACACCTCTGCAAAGTTGTCAGTCAATACAAGTTTTACTATCTAGTCTTGTCGGTTGTTTTAGTGCTATCTACAAATTATAATTTAATAGTAAACATTCTAAGTCTAAAGATATATTATTATTTTTTAACATGTCAATATTTACGTCGCCCGTTAGTAAAATGTTATTGCATTTTATTTTAGACATAAATTACAAGATTTTTTCTAATTTATTGCAAAAATACATTTAAGTTATTCGATTTCGGTATTCTGTAAAGACATCCTATTACCCATGTTATAATCAATTAATTAATTCAACATTCAAACACATTATATTTTGATGTAGAATATATAAATATTTAGTTTCGAAAAAGGTCAAAGTCATAGTGTATATATTAGTTTCTCTTCCTTGTATGCCATTTACATTATTACATTGCATATCATTTATTTTGCTGTTGTATTGTAGATACATCCATAATAAGTCTCTGTAGATTTTCGAATATAATTCGCATACCTGAGTTATTTCTCGGCCGGATCTTTTAGTAAACATGTCATAATCATAGTCTAAATCTTTATTGGAGTCTAGAATATAGGCATGTTCATGTGTCATAACGTCTAAGTATAATAGGTTGTTCAAATTTTCTACTCTCCAGTTAAACACATCATTTAAATAACCACATTGATATGTTGGTAGACAGAGTATAACATTCGTGTGTTTTAATTATAATAAAACTTCTCTAATATGGTAAATCAAATTGAAATAGTGTATAGTTATTTTAAAATTTTCCTCTCCGACGAACAGTATACAAAAATCTGACATCGTGAAACTAGTCAATTTATTTTCTATCCCCTTAATTATATCACGTATATTGCTGTTTGGTGTAATGGTATAATTCTGAGTAATTTTTCAACGTGGATTCTGCAATAGGTAGGATATTGTTATGTATATTTGTAGTAATATAGTAATAATATAGTCAATATGATCCTTGTATTAGTCATAAATCATGTACCACCCCTAAAACGCGAATTTTCTCTACATTGACAAGTGGTGAACCGTTGAGTGTATATCTAAAGTCGAAGGCTTTTGGTTTACGACTGAAGGTCATGCTATAACAATTAATTCAAAACGTTTAGATCTAATTTATTTATTCTATAGTTCTCTTCGAATTTATTGAGGTCCTGCTGCAGAGACAGACAATCGTCAAAGTCATGTATTTGCTTATAACTATATTTGCTTATATATATATGTAATTATAGTTTATTTATGCTGAAGGTTCTGACTCATCATCTGCTGACCTTCATAAAGGAAGAATCCTGATCGGAGGGAATCACATTTCAGATGTTCCGAGGACAGTTGCCTAACATAATGCGCTACATGTCGCCCGCGCCGCCTCCACAAGGAATTAGTTTTGATTAAGAATATAGTATCATATCAAGCTAAGGTATTCAAGTATCAATGAACCTGTTACTGTAAAAACTGTTGTATGAAACAATATTAGGTATTTGAATAATCAAAATAGTCCTTGTAAAAAGTATAGGTAATATAGAGTTAGTTTATATCTAACTGACAAATATCTGAAAATGTTTCAGAAAAGATTTCACATCATTATTAATTGTACTCATATACATACATACATTTATTTTAATATTTAATAAATAACTGACAAAAATATCTGGAAATAATTCAGCACTGACGATCTGTCCTTAATAATCTTTAATTCTACCATTTGATATCATTATTGTATTAATATCCTGTGAATTTATTGTAATATCTAATTGTCAATTTTAAAAGATACCTATATTGACAAGTTTCTTTCGGCATTTCTTCTTCGCCAATAGTCATTTCCGAAATGCTAGCAGATTAAAAAACAAAAATAGCAACATAAAATTATATTTCAAAAAATGTAAGACGTGCGAAGCGCCCTCGAGGGCCTAATGGCAAATAAAGGTTTTTTATCTTTATCTTTTTTAATTGTACGGGCCCCTTCGATACGACCCGTACACTTTCGTAAATAAATGTTGTAAAATAATATAAAATAATGTAGGTACTGGCGGGCTTGCTCTTCTACCTCCGGTTGTAAATCGCAGATAACGGGTTGGTGCAGAATGAAACGCCTGGTGTCGTCTGAGAAGTATGGAGCCGTAGGTACTTCCTTCCAGGTCTGGACTGGCTTGGCTTCGAGGTGACTTGGCTGGCTATTCCACTGTAGTGTGAGCGCTGAGTGTAGCGGACGACTGGTATCGATCATTGACCTGACTATGTAGTTAGCCCCGAGTGGGCTGTCACTACGTCACCGGACTAGAGAGGCGGGCGTGAGGCGCCACAGCCTAGAAAAACAAAGTTAAGCGACAGCCTAAGGGCCCCCGAGAGGGGTCGGACCTCGGCTCAGGACGTCGCTGGAGAAACAAATCGAACACGCGGGTTCGTGCCTGAAGGGCCTGTCGGAGAGAGGCGCCCAGGTACCGTGGGCTACCGGTACCTGGTGTATCGCGCAGAAGTCCTTACTCTTCGCGCCCGGAGCCGCCGAGCGCGGTGTGTGTCTGCAGTGTTGGGGTTGGAGGGGGAGAGGTAGGGGGCGTTCGCAACAGTAATGCGATCATCGGGATCAAAGAGTGAATTTCGCGGTCTGCGCCGGAACCCCCAGGCGTCGATCCGCGGGGTGTAAATGACAGCGCGGGCTATCAGTGGGTTGGGGTGTTGGGAGGCAGTTTCGAAGTAGCGTCTAGACGCTTTCTTCACGAAACTAATGATGGAAGGGAGTTCAAGGTTGAGATGGAGATCTGCGACCCTGAGATAGTGAGGGGCGGCGGTTGCATTTCGGGCAAACCGGTTTTGGATAATCTGGAGCTTAGCCAGATGGGAGCGCGCAGCGTGTGCGAACACTACGCTGGCGTAAGTGAGAACGGGGCGGATGCAGGCTTTGTAGAGTGTACACTTATTTCTAAGTGACATTCTACGATTCCTGAATATCGGACCGAGCCGGCCTGGGTAGAACGCGGCTTTGTTCCTAACAGCGGTGATGTGAGGTCCAAACGTCATTCTGGAGTCTAGGATGACACCTAGGTATTTGGCCTTCTCGACCCATGGGATGGGTCGGCCGAACAATGAGATTGGGCGCACGGTCCTATGTTGGGAATCGGGTCTCGTAAGACCTTGATCGATCACCGCTCTGTGGCCCATATTTATACCCCCGCTGTGGGAGCGAGAGGTACAAGTGTGGGAAAGAGACAGATATAGCCAAAATCGCCCAGACCTGAAGGCATTACCTGAACGTGCTCGCTTTATTTGTGTCAAAAAGGTTTCTAAGGTTTAAGAGAGTCGTTCGAGCGGATTGCGGAGGTACTAGTGACGACGCCTTCTGATCACTACTCTCTTGCGGCCCGACGTGTGCACCGATCTGTGAGCTCTCGTGTGCTCCAGAGAAGTGAACCGTTGCTGGCCCCACCCATCCCCGGCGTGCTGGTTGATCTATCCGAACCCGACGCACTTGTGCAACGGCAACGGAGAAACTTGCCCACATGTTTTGGACAGCAGTGTACGCGTGTACTCTTCCGGAGCTTGCTCTGGTTAGAGGAAAACGTCGCAGTCCGTCCCCGCTGCTTTCGCAGTATCCCTTCCCACCCCATCCTCACGTCGTCCTGGTTCCTGCGCCGTGTACACTAAGCTCGAGTTTACTCAGCGAGGTGTACCCGGAGCATCTAACTTGTGTCGTCACCGGTAGGCGTCTGTAGCGCTACTGCGTTCGCAGTACGCTCCTGCACGGCCGTTTGGCTGGGTACTCGGGTGCGCCATTCGGTCAACTTCGGTTCCGCTCGGTGCGCTCGGCGATCCGGTCGCACAGTCGCGTAGTTTGTTGTCAAATTCGTCTGTCGTTGTTGTGTACGTGTTGTTTGTTCGTCTGCTTTCTTGTCTGACAAGTAAGCGGTACGGGAACTAATTGGTGTTTTTCTTAGGAAAATACGCCAATTAAGTCCATCATTCATCCGTGTCCACTATCGTTCCGTCCCCCTCACACAGTCGTTTGTTGTCTTCTTTCTGTCCGTACACGTAATCCCGTCAGGGAGAGCGTGTGTCTTTTTGTGTTTCTCGGGCTCATTTTGGCTGAGCCGAGCTTTGTGTGGCAAGATCTCCGACCACCACCGGAAGAAGGTACTGCTACAGCAGTCGTCCGTCTCGTGTTTACACGACAGTTCGTCGGATTACACTGATTTTGCCCTGGTCTGTTGCCGGATACAGGACAAAAATTCAGTTCCTAACCCGACGGGCTCTGCCCAACAAGTTGTAAGGATGGCTGACCGTAAGGCCAAGCCTCCTCCACCTAACCCTTCGGCCCTGGCCGAAGCAATGGCACCTATTGCCCCCCAGAAGGGGAGGAAATCGTCGATCCCCCTCGCGGGTCGACAACTAGTCAGGAGAAATCTCCAAACAGGGCAAATTGCCCATGTAAACCCTTCCGCCCTCGGATTCCGCCCCGCACCGGCCCATGAGAGCCCGCGGTCTCCTTCACCTCGGCCAACAACGTCTGTTGCAGGTCCATCCAACCCACCACCGGCGACGCAAAAGCGTACGCACTACACCTCACCGTCGTCCGACGGAAGCGTCGCGCACGACGACAAGCGTGCCAAACAAGGCGCCGACTCGGCATCGCTATCGAGCGGCGGCCAACCCTCCGTAGGCAGCACCGAGCTGCAACTCATTTCCCCACTGCCGCAGCGGCAAAGTACTCCTAAGCGAGTAACTCAACCATCTCCGTCGTCGACTGACAACGCAAGCAGCCTTGACCGCGAAGTCCACCGTATAATTTACGGCGACTTACGCCAAACTTCTTACGCCTCTGAATCCGACCCAGAGATGTCGCTATCTCCGCCGATGTCTCCATCATACACTCCGCCGCCGGGGCAGCCGTCGTACGCGAGCGCGGCCGCTCAACCGCAGCGCGCATCTCCGCCTACGGTACCTACGCCTACGCAATCACAACCACAGTCACCTTCTGTGCAGACTGCACAAGCCAAAATCCTTAAAGGCTATCCACCTATAATAGTAGATTGCATTCCAAATTTGCAAACAAACGCATCACCTTGCCATCCTCAAGGACCGCCTAGGCCATGTTCCAAATGCGCGACCTCACGGCAAGGGAATCAAATTCTTCGCCAAGAGCCCTGAAGAATTCAGGGCTATTCAGGCTTACCTCCGCAACCTGGGTCAGACAGAGCCAGCACTGTCCTGGTACTGTTACTCCGTTGCGGAGGAACTACCCACTAAAATCGTGAGAGGGCTGCCGCACGAAACCCCCGCGGGGGACGTGCAGGCGGCCTTTGAGTCCCTTTGCTACGCAGTCAAACTGGCGCGGCCAATCACCACCAAGATGGGGAGACCTAGCGGGGTGTACCACGTACAGCTCGAGCATCTCTCGCAGGAGGAACTCCAACGCCTCTATGCTATAGACGAGCTATTACTCATGCCCGGCGTTAGCATAGAGGCGTGGAGGTCCATCAAGCGGCTGGCTCAGTGCCGCCGCTGCCAGGTGTTCGGCCATTAGTCAACGAATTGTTTCCGACCCCTGAAGTGCTTGAGATGCTCGGAGGGTCACCTCGTGGGTGATTGCCCGGTCCAAGCCGACCAGCCGCATAAGTGCGCAAACTGCGGCAAAAACCATGCCGCAAACGATAAGCGTTGCGCATTTATGCGGCGCAAAGCCCGCAAACGTGGCATTCAGCTATCCGGGGCCCCACTGGCTAGGCAACAGCCAGTCCCGCGCGCCGCCACTCAGCTGACTCAGGAAGAGGTAGCGGAGGGGTGGCAAGTTGGTCGGGACCGCCGTGGCCGCCCCAGAGACACGCCTACCCAACCACCCCGCCCTCAGGCCACGGCGCAGAGCGCCTTGTTGGCCCCGCTGCAAGTGGAGGGCCAAATTCCGACCACTCTGGCCCCACCGGCAAACCCGGGAGGCCAAAGAAAGCGTAGACGTGGGCAACGCAGGAGGAAAAACAAACGCGGCCCACAACTACAAACAGCAACAACACAGTTGCCAACTACGCAATCCCAGCCGCCGACCATACAATTCACCAGTAGTGCGCAAACTGGCCGCGGCGGTGCGCACGCCAACACGGCGGGCGCAGCTAGCCGCGAGGCAGGCACCGCACGGCCAGCGCGCTCAGCCGGAGCGCGCGTCACATTCTCTTCCTTTCGCGCGTCAGGCGCAAATACAGCCCCGGTGGCAAGCGTACAGCGGCCCACTCATACACCATCTTCTCATGCTACTAGTGACCCCATAGCGGAAATAGTTATGGTCCTAGTAGACATGATCAAAGCCATAGCCTCCGGGGTAGACATATGGTCGGCGGAAACTCAAGCCCTCACGCAGCTTCTGACCCGTCACGGGTAAGAAGCTGCGTACCTCCCGCAAAACAAGGCAGCTATTTTTCACTTCGCGGCTACTAGAAGTCCTTGTTGCAACGTTTCGGCCCAAGTGGGTAGGCAGTGCCGCGGTTCGACAAGGGTGTGCGGCTGTCCCGTGGAAACGGCAGTCGCGCCGCCGCTCGGCCGCGACGCGATTTGTTTTATGTTTTATGTTGTACTAATGTGTTTTATTCCAGTTTAAGTGCATGAATGTATATACCTATGGGTATGTACATTCATGTGCGAGGAAGTGCCCATGGGGTCGGCCGGCACTGTACATATCTGGTGTCCGGGAGCCCCTAGCACTTCCGCAAGCACACAGCGCACTTTCGCCTAGGTGGCTGCATTCAGACGCGATTAATCCTCGGATTCATCCGTCTGAATGCAGCCAAAAAGTCGTATTGCCAGCGCGTTGTTCTGCGGGTCCCTTCGTTGTTTTCTTTCTGGTTTTTACCAATTATTGTATACCGTCTTGTCGTTTTACCTCTTCAAAATCATCCCTTGCGAAGTTTCGTCTGGCACGGCACTGAGCGGCACGGCGCGGTATTTATCTATGGCGCCATTCTCCTTCCTCTCCACTCCCACGTCAAGCGGGAACAAAATACTCGGTAGCTATTAGCTACCGAAGAAAGCCCGGGTAAAGAGCTCCTTAGCTCGAGGCCCGTACGCCTAAGAAGAAGAAGAAGGGTTTCTAAGATGTTCTATTTTTCTATACATTCGACCCTTTTTCATACAAGATCATAAAACTTTTGCTAAAAGTTACCTGTGGGTCAGTAAAGTTTTTACATATGAAATGTTTCTATTATAACTTACAACTATGATTTATAGGTACATCTATTTACTATTGAGCTGTTGCCGCCACTAATCAAACGTTATAACTTCGGTCGGTCGGCTTGCAACAGCTCGTACCTATATACTAATGTAGAATGTAAACATGTAAAACTTATCTCTAACAAACTAAGTACATATGTAAAATCTGTGTAAACCTATTCTATTCACTTATATAAACAACTTATAAAGAAACAACTATAACTATTAACTATTACAATGTGCCTTACTATACTACGCACGACGGTTATTTATTTATTTACATAGTTGTCGCGAACATTAATCGACGTTTATGCTCTTAATCTTATGCTTTTTAAATCGTCAATTTTGTTGCGCCCATGAAGTAAATAACCTATAGAGACGTAATGATATGATTTTGGGAAGAAAATATGCTCACCGCTACGGGTCGGAGAGTTTAGAAGAACGGGCAGCTCTTATTGGCTAGTTCACGGATCAATTTCGCGGCATTTATCGTCTTATTGGTTATAATATCTTCCCATTGGTCAGTAGGCTCGAATCGCTGATATTTAGCAGCTAAAATACGACGTTTTCATGAGTGAGGGCTTTCATGGCGCAGTCAAATGGGTTATTAGTTACTTTGCGCCCTACACTCTCTTAGAGGTACCTCCTTACCCATCTATCATCTGGGGAAGTACCTGCACCTCATAGAAAACCGCAGCCAAATAACAATTCCCTAGAGGTTTGTTGTGTTCCTGCGTGTGAGTGAGGTCACCAGTAAGCTCCTAAGGAGTTGCTGTGTAAGCAGCAGAGGAGGCATCGCGCGAGTGATAGCTATATGTTTCAAGCGTTAATAGGCTACGGTAACAGCTTTACATCAGGTGGACCGTAAGCTTGTATGCCTTCCAACGTTGTACATAAAAAAAAAATATATAGTTGTTCTTTTTCTGGTTGTGAAAATCTACAGTTGCATTCTCTGACGAATTGACGATTTGGAAAAAGAACTGGTTTGGTAATTACGAGTATTTTCGGCATTTCTACTTCGCCAGTGCTATTTTGGAAATGTCGTTAGGAAGAAAGAAAAATAAGAAATGTGTGAAAGAAAGACAAATGAAAAGTATGTGAAACTGAAAACCGAAATTATGTGGTACATAAGATAAGATTTTATTACAAAAAAAAAATATGTGCGCAGTTGACACGCGGTAGAAGTGAAACGTACAAAAATGTGAACTTCAAGATAAGGAGACGAATGTAGAATTTGTGGAGTGGGATAATTGAAGGGTTTATTTATGATGATATTGATCATACTTGAAAAATACGTGATAAGTCGATGAACGCCGGCAACACACACGAAAAAGTGTCACGTTCCGCCTGAGCCGAGCGTGCAAGCGAGAGCGCGGAACAAGCGATAGAGAAGCACGATCGGCCTAAGCGTTCTCCTTGTGACGTACCTATCTCTCTTCCACTCCATCGGCCGATGCGTCCGAGTAGAAGAGACATAGCGGCAACACACAACCTACACGTGAACTGTTTTGTCAACTGCTGAATGTTTTCTTATGACGTTATCACGTAAAACCAATTTTTTTAGTGATATTTTTTTTAAATAATGAAATTTTTATGTAAACAATACACCTGTAGAATAACCACGGTTGTTATGACGCCTTATACCAAGCTTCGTAATATGCAGGCGTGCACATACACGTACGACCCTCGGCCCTATAATAACCACTGTATAATGCCTTCTATCTCATTCTCTCGCACGTTAAATCCTACTAATATTATAAATGCGAAAGTTTGTATGTATGGATGTTTGTTTCTCTTTCACGCTTAAACGGCTGAACGGATTTGAATGAAATTTGGCACGTAGATAGATTATGATCTGGATTAACACATAGGCTACGTTATTTGACTGCACGCGGGCGGAGCCGCGGGCAGCAGCTAGTCCTATATATGTATGTTGCTGTGCTTTTTAGTTTCATCGACTTTAAAATCACAACGATGGTAAAGAAGTTTTCAGTTCAATATTTAAAAAGTTTCCTCGAAAGCTCAATGGCAAATAAAGAAATCTTTATGAAAAGTTTCCTAGAATCGAGTGGTTTAGTGTACAACGAGCCTTATACGTGTATGACGCAGAAGATTTGAGATTATGTTTCCTACAACTTAATTGTTAAAGGAGCGACTTTAAATATTCAGTCTGTTGGAACAGTTATGGCCGAGAGCTACTTGGCTTTTCATTCGTTCACTTCTCTGTGTTAAGTTTTAATAAATATCGAAAGTAAGTACCTAATTTTGTTATAGAATTTATGATTATTAAAAGTGATTTCACAAAAAGTGCTGCAAAAACTAGTTTTAATTTCTTGCTTTGTAGTTTTTTTTATATTTTTCTTATGGCTTCTTTCGTACTCGTTGTACCTTCCCCCCCCCTATTCTTGTTTCTTTTTTCCTTATTATATTATTTTTGTTTTATTTATGTATTTTTTTAGTTATTTATTTATGCGCTACAGAGGGGAGACTCTAATTACTACATATATATATGAATAGCTTGAATATATAACTGACTAGGTACCTGTGAACAACTAAACCCCGCCTTCTGATTTCATCTACTTAACTCATTTCCTCGTTACCACCCCACCTACTTTATGTCTCTACTTATGTTATGTACAGAGCTACTCTATATAATATTATACTCTACCTTTATATGTCTCCCCCTCCTGTTTTATTGGTTTATTAACTTAGATATATATAATGGTACTACCTATGTGAACCCCACTCTTATAGAAATAAGTCTACTAAGAACTTTTCCTGTATTGAACATAGTTATTTGTTTATCTACCTCCTTACCCCGCACATAACTACTCCTGTATCTAATCTGTACCTGAACTACCACTAGTGTATTGACGATATATATACTAGAATTCCTGATTTTAATTGTCACTACTTCTTGACCTAAAATCAATCTACTTAACTAAACTTATTAATTAGGTGTCTCGGACGTGTCACGCCGACCCTCAAGTTAAATTATTGGCAGTGATCGTTTTAGTGGCAACTACATTGTGAGCAGCAACCCAGAGTCCTTTTCGTGGCTGAGATGGCTAAGCAATTCGAGAACCCTACCAGTTAAGCTTCCTAAATAACGTAGCACCGCAGTACTTTGAAGAGTAACTATTCCCTAAGGTTATCTTCCTGTCTCTATTCAATATGTTTATATATATGTGACGATCCAATCGTCCGCTCCACGTTTAGGTTACTTAGCTTGGGGAAATTATAAAATATCAAAGATTTAATGTGTGCTTTTCTTTACCACTCTATCTCAATTGGACTGTTAGAATTGTACCGTACCCTATCGGATTTTGATTGGTTCTTTATTGCTTAGGACCAGCATTCTGACAGATAGACGCGCGTACCAAAGGAGATTCTGAAGAATCGGATGACCCTCGTAGTTAGACGTTGATTGGATTATAACTAATGTCTATGCATATTCATATAACACTGTAATTGATTTAATGATATCCTATCACTAGGCAGGGACTTTAGAATCTTAAGAGAACCCTCAGAATTAGAACGTAAGTCTCCTAGATTTAGCTATAGTTTAGCTATCGATGTAGTAGGCATTTATACTCCTCATCAACATTCGAATCAGAATTAAGTATAAGATTAGATTGTTTACACCGCAGCTCCTATCGGACTCACAAGGCCGTGGCGAAATAACCTATGGAGTCACTTTGTAGTGAGAATGAATGTTGTTACTATCTCGATGTTCAGTTCAAGTTAACGGTTCCGTAAGGCGATGACTAGGCAGGCTATAGTTATTTTCGGTAGTGAGATAATGTTAGTTCCCACCACCAAGATTCTATTTAGAAATCAATTATAAGACAGAGAACACTCTTGCTTGCGCTAGCCCCTCGGGCAGTGGCATATATTCTATATTAAATGATATAAAAGAGGAAGGTTAGTAAGCAACCTATATTCAATTTAGAGCTCAAATATAAGATAGAGAACGCTCTGGCTCGCGCTAGTCTCACAGGGCAGTGGCATATTACCTACTGTTAATTTTATGTAACTGGAGAATGCTAGTGTTCGCCCTATGTACTACTCTGAATGCAACCATAACATAGAGAACACTCCCACTATATGTGAAAAGGAGAAGCAGGAACGAGAAGGACCGCCTACAACACCCCTCCATCTGACCATTCCCAATTCATCTCGTTGATCTTACGAGTATGTAACATATGTGAGTATGAGAAAATTGTTCTTACAATTTAACTAACGACATCTCAGTCTTTTATTAAATTTGTTTTGTAATTTTAAATTTATCTGAGGCAATTTAGGAATAATCACATGGGTCCTTCCCCAGAACCACCTATGTTCCTGATTTTCCTTTTCCGAACTACTTTAGATAATATTCACTATATCAAATTCTACAATTTCAACCATCACTAGTTTGATTTTTTTCAATTTTAAAGCAAGCATCAATTTACAATAATACAAGTATTAAACTTCTCGTCCGCTAGCTGAACACAAAGATTGTATAAGGTTATTTGAGCACAATCTAACTGAATTGCAATCGGTCAAATCACCACTATGCCACCGCTATCAGTTATTACAAATAAGGCAAACCCCTCAGTTGGGTCCACAGATAACGTATTTGTTTATAATAAAATGTACTGTGAGCGTCATCTATACATTCGTCAGTCTTGTAAGGTAGCAGCCAGGCGCTTTTCTCAGTCACCACTGTTACACGGGGTCTATTGCCCAGACTTCTAAATAATATAGACAACAATTAATCAAGTAAAGTTTTCTGCTCTTCCGGCAGTAGTGAAGTCTCCTCACTTGAGAGACGTTAGTAAGTTTGGTAACGGTATTTGCAGTGTGTTACTTCGGGATATTGCTCTAACTGTTTAGGCTAAATCTGACCGAACGCAAAGCCGCCAGACTAGTGAAATCAATAATGAGTATTAAGGTTAAGTCTTAAAAGCAGTTCAATTGTCCTGTCCGACATTCGGTTGACTTTAACGACCGCGAGGTTGACTCTACATGGCTTATAACGCTTCAGGTGAAGAACCCTTGTCGTACTGAGGAACCCGGCACGACAGCATAACCTGTTTCGCTCAGCATCACCAGACGCTCGAACGCCCCCTTCAACGCGGGTATTGCATTGCTCCCCAGAAACTACAAGTCCTCGCCGTCCAGTAGACTCCCGACACGACAGACTTTGCTGTTTCGCTAGGCGTACTTTAGACACCCGGGGTCACCAACGAACTCAGACGTCGCATTTCCTCAAGGAACTACATAGTTTCACGGTAAAGCGTTAATAGAAACCGCTGGTTGTGTTAACTAGTCCTGGAGACTCAGGCGGGTTAACTCATCGCCGCTCGACAACGACACATGAGGGAGAGTGATACATTCTGGCGAATATACTACGTTAAAAATAGCAACCACGAATAAAACTTATCGGCTGACCAGAATAAAGCACTCCTTGAGCTCTGAACATGTAACAAACAAAACTGATTAGGCTAATTTCTCTAAACCGAATGTCTTCCAGTTCGCATGAATCGCAAATGAGCAGATTAATATTTATAAATCTACAAAGTGTTCACTTAGGTTGGGCTATATAAAACATGAAATTCACTTAAATGTTGATACTACTTTCTATTAATTGGTAAGCATTAAGCTGGTTTTGTATATTAATAAATAGGTACTCTGACTGTGACCGAACCGTCCAACATTTGATCGTCTTAAACTACTGCAAGGTTGTCTCTACAAGGCTTATAACGCTTCAGGTGAGGAACCCTTGTCGTACTGAGGAACCCGGCACGACAGCATAACCTGTTTCGCTCAGCATCACCAGACGCTCGAACGCCCCCTTCAACGCGGGTATTGTATTGCTCCCCAGAAACTACAAGTCCTCGCCGTCCAGTAGACTCCCGACACGACAGACTTTGCTGTTTCGCTAGGCGTACTTTAGACACCCGGGGTCACCAACGAACTCAGACGTCGCATTTCCTCAAGGAACTACATAGTCTCACGGTAAAGCGTTAATAGAAACCGCTGGTTGTGTTAACTAGTCCTGGAGACTCTGGCGTGTTAGCTCATCGCCGCTCGTCAACGACACATGAGGGAGAGTGTTACATTCTGGCTAATATACTACTTTAATTTAACAGTCACGTATAAACTATCGGCGGACCAGAATAAAGCACCCTTAGAGCTCTGAACATGTAACCCTCAAAAAGATTCGACTATTTATCTCTAAGCCAAATGTCTTTCGACTCGTAACCACAGTCAGGAGGTAAAATAATAATTTGAAGTATGCAATGAACATAGAATCAGGCTACCTGCATATCTATGTTATAATTAAGTTGCAGGCCCCGAGACTACACTTTATCTAGACACATGCAGCCTATTATTTATTGCCCACCACCGTGACTCTACAACCACTAAAATATTACTCTATTCTCGCGACGCCCTACCCTCGTACTCCTTTATTCTCACCGCAAAGGTACTAACATCGCGCCGTAGGATAATATGATCACCCGGACGTTTTACCGAACGAAACCCTTGATTCGACCGCTTAGCGTAACCGCTTGCTACCTATCACGCACGTCGCGATTAGCTTAAGAACTAATCAGTAATTGTACCTACTGTCCCTATAAATGTCGTCTGACGCGCCTACCACGCTGTATGTTAACTAACGCGTATATTCATCGCGACTACCTATCTATCTCCTAACTAGATCTTAATAAAATGTGTACCTACAATATCTAATCTAAGATACTCGTGTAAAATGACTTCTTGAGTTTGTATTACGTTAAACGTGTGATGTATAAGGTGGCTAAGCCCAAATCAACGATGTACAACGTTGATTTGCTAATTGAAACTAGGGTATGCAAGGTAGTTAGCCTCGACTTTGTCTATTGCCTATAACTGTGTGTACGTCATGGTCCTAACCTAATTGGGACACGAACCATGACTCCTAACAGAGGAAATAAATGTGTGTGTATATATACATATATAAATAAATGAGACCAGTATGGTTGGGTTGCGATCAATCTCCATGGCCCGCATACGCTGGACGGAATTCACTTCGACGAGCTCCTACCACTTTGAAAGCTCGCGAACCCAAGCACCTGGGAGACGTAACTGATCCCTTTAAGGGCAAAATCAGTCGCTGGCCCGTCCCACAGCTTACCAGCTTCCTACGCCTACTCTATACGAGACTTCGTAGGCTCCGTGAGGTATCAATCTCGTATTTTTACGAAGTTACGTCCCTAAGAGAGCTAAATTTCTTCAGTGTGAAATAACACAATCCCTATTTAACCAAATTGTCGATGTTAGAACTCGCCTGACAATGTTGGTTAGTTAACTAGGTACCGCCGCCATACTCAAAGGTCTGTGACCCTTGGAATTCTGGCCACTTCGTACAACACAGTCAAATAACCAACACTAAATCCGATGAAATATTAGAACCCGATTTATGACCTAATTACTTAACCGCGATCACATTGAATCAACATCCCAGCGCAGCGTCACAAAAATCGGCAGATGTACCGCCAATTCCGTGCACAATGCTCAAGATAAAGAATCAACGCTATACTTAAACAAAATTAACACGAGAAGTTAAATTCCATAAAAGAAACCCCCTTCGCGGACAAATAATGCTACGTTTCAATTCCTAGAATTTGCATATCACAAAACCGCGCCATTTTGATTGCTCAACATGCCCCACGCTACCACCATCGGCGCCTGAGCACCGTAGGTTCGGCCACGCTGCACACAATTTGAACAATCAACCTGAATTTTAGCGAAATATTAAACACCGGATTATTCAATATTAAGTTAACTACAATTACATTGATTCCATACCCAAGCCTAACGTTACGATCAATTAGACAACTTAATTGTCCCATATCTCGCTACGCAGCTCAAAGGCAAGGAATCAATGCCGTTCTCAACACAATATTAACACAAAGAAATTAAAATAAATAATAAAAAGAAACGTTCCGCGATCTATCAGCGATACGCCTATCACCCCCGAGATTCACACCGACAAAAAGGCCCTTCACGAACAATTATCGATACGTCTTATTACCTTAAAATTTCACACTAAAAAAGCCTCGCGACCTATACGTCCTAATAACCCAAAATTTCACACTGAAAAAAGCCATGAACTAACGAACCACCCGTTTTTATATCATTCGCCTACCATCAAGCCTCTTCACCCCTCTCTGCGTATCTCTGTCTCTCTTTCCAAAATATTCTAGAATGTTCTATAGCAACTCGTCATTCAATATTCGAATCTATTTCATTCCATTTAAGTAGTTTATACTGGTTATGAATCACCACACACCTTTTATCTCAGCCTCGTAACCGCTCGCTGATTGGTAGTTCAAGAATATCACGCCACTTCGTCTGGTATATGTCTACCCTCTTACAAGTTAACATTTTTCCTAAGCATACAGCCGTGATACCTTCAATAACATATTATCACGCCCGCTCGCCCGCGAGGCAGGCAGCGAGAATCGAGCACTATGTGAAGCGTCTTTCAAACCAAGTATGAACGACAATGACCTATTAAATGAAGTAGCGAACGATGTACCTACATTCCTAGGCGTTATTTTATACATAATTCGGCTACATATATCCATATGATTGCAAGGTTATTTTTATTTGTGACGGCAACAATGTTATTTCATTGTGGTCCGTTACAATCGACCCCAAAACTTTGTACAGGTGTGTGAAACTAAACCGGAGCAAAGTTTTCCCTTCAATTTCATTTCAGTACAAATAAAAATAACTCCACCTCATTCCACTTAACTCTCAACCTCGATGGTTTAACCTGTCTTTATCCCTCTTCACTGAACACTACCCTTCGACTTTGACTACCAACTTTCTAAGTATCCGAGCTTGATCTTTAGTTTAGAGATTCACCTACCGCTTAATGTCCATCATTATTTTAAAATTCTCCTAAACCCTCTATGATCTAGTCTAATTATCCGCGTAATCATCAAGCACCATTCTCTCGTCTCTGCACGATATAGAATAGAATAGATATAGCTTATTTTAACGTTTTAGTTTCTCAATCTAACGTTTACGCAACCACTCACCATCGTCACCACGACAATTGGTTACCTTTTAGGACTATATATGAAAAAAAAGAGAAAAAAGGGAAGAGAGAGACCGCCGACACTCCCCTCCATCTGACAATTCCCAATTCATCTCGTTGATTTTTCGAGTGTGAAATATATGAGAAAATTTCGTACAATTTATTTTACGGTTTCTCCGTCTTAGATTTGGTTTTGTAATTTTATATTTATTCGAGACAATTTCGGAACCATCACATGGGCCTCTCCCCAGAACCGCCTAATTTCCCTGTTTTCTCTTCCACATTACTTTAATGTTAAAGACTACAATTACTTACTACTAGCTATACAATCAACCTTTATCTATACACAAGATAACCGTTATAATTTTACCAATCAATTCTAATTCACAATTTACTCAACATTTTTATCAATCAAATCTAACCTACAGTTTACTTACATTGTATCTAATATACAATTAATTATCTACTATACAATTAATCATTTAATCTATACTCTAACAATTTTAATTTTTACTTTCTAATAACCTTTTTAACTACGGTTCTTAATTAAACTAAGCCTTTCTAGTTCCCGATTCAGCTTCAATCTAACGGTAATATTTAGACAAATGTATTGTATTGAATTTACCTCGCACTGTTCTTGTCTCCGGATCTACCAAAAGATAGACATTTCGATAAGGAATCCCCGCCACCAGGTATGGTCCTTCATATAACGCCTCGAACTTCTTAATTGTTTTCTGGCTCGCGTTTGACTTATTTAACTTTCTAATTTTAACTAAATCTCCTATTTGAAATTGTATTAATCGATATTTTCCATTAAATTTAGCTTGGCGATTTTTCGCCGCTTCCTGTAAATTTCGTCGCACAGTCTCCCTAATTTTTAATACATCTAATTTGCTATTTCTACTACACAAAATCCCGTCTATAGATAGCTGTGTAGATTCCCCGTATAGAACTTCGCATGGGGTAAATTTCATACTATTGTGGTATGTATTATTATATAGTTCTTCTATTTTAGGCAGTGTTCTAACCCACCCCTTATGATTTTTCCTATTATATGTCCTAAACATACGTCCTAGCTCTCTATTTACTCGCTCTACAGTATTGGGTCTAGGGTTTCTTACCGTCGTGTGAACTACTTTCACTCCCAATGCCTGCATACCCTCTTTCCATAATTTACTGGTGAATTGAGTCCCATTATCCGATAAAATAACCGTTGGTTTGATAATCTCAAAGAATTCCTTCGCCCTATTAAATACAGACTTTGCCGTAGCTCCTCTGAGATTATAAAATTTAACAAATTTACTAAACGCATCTTGTAACACTAGAATGTATTTCATTCCTAGTTCCCCCGTGGGTAACGGCCCGTAGATATCTACCATCACTATGTCCCCTATATCATTTGCCACTATTGAACAACATTGACCAACATGATTTAAATTGGAATGCTTGGTTAATTGGCAGTCATGACATTCCCTTACTACCCGTCTCACACTACGAGTCAATCCCTTCCAATAAAATCTATCCTTGACATATTTAATCACCTTGTACGCCCCCTGGTGACCCATTTCGGAATGTACTTGCTTAATGACCTCCTCCCTTAATACTTCCGGTAGGCAAGCAACGTTATTGGAATCAGTCCCAGTAACAATATATAGGGTTCCGTCTATTAATTTGTATCTCTTCAACGTACTTCCTGTTACCTCGCCAGACTCACCTTTCCCTTTAACTTGTTCTAAGATTGTTTTAATCTCTGCATCCTCCCCCTGCAATTTTGATAGATTCTTTAATTTTTCTATCAAACCCCTATTAACACGTGACTCCATATATAGAATTTCGGGCAGCCTAACCTTTTCGTCCTGTAAAAGATCACCTTTTGGTGGGTATCTAGACAGTATATCCGGGACTACATTATCCCTCCCCTTAATATGTTCTATTTCGTAATTAAAATTCTCTAAATAACTGATCCATCTAGTTACCCTTGCGTTATACAACTTCCAAGTTTTCACGAACGTTAAAGCTTTATGGTCCGTCCTAATTATAACCTTAGACCCCCGTAAATAAGTTTCAAATTTTTCTAGGCAACATATAACCGAGTAGAATTCCTGCTCTGTTACCGTCCAATTTAACTGCGCGCCCCTCAATGCTTTACTATGAAACCCTATAATCTTCATGCCGTCATTACATCCTAATTGATACAATACCCCTACCAATCCAACTCCCGAACTGTCCGTTTGCAAATAATATGATTTACTAAAATCGGGATGATGTAATAATATAGTGTTTATGAACAAAGATTTTATTTTTTCAAAGGCTTGCTGTTCTACTTTCCCCCACGTCCAAAGAATGTGTTTCCTTAATAAATCATTTAATGGCTTTGTTTGATTATTATAATCCGGTATAAACCTCCGATAGAAATTACACAACCCTAGAAAAGCCCGTACTTGTTTTACCTTTTTAGGTACAGGGAACTCTTGAATAGCGGTAACCTTGCTTGGGTCCGCTTTCAGTCCCCGAATAGAAATGATATAACCCAACATTTTCACCTCCTCACAGAAAAAATTGCATTTCTCAAGATTACACGTTAACCCCGCTGCTAACAGCTTCCCCATGACTATATCTAGGTGTTCTAAATGACGTTCGAAGGTCCCTGTCGTAATAATAGCTAAATCGTCCAGATAGTTCACACAAAAGTCCCGCACTTCATGTCCCAATATTAAATCCATAGCTCTGCTAAAACTCCCCACAGATGTTTTCAACCCCTGCGGTAACACATTATAGACATAAGATTTTCCATTGAATGTGAACCCCGTATATCTCTTGCTATTTTGCGTAAGTGGTATTTGAAAGTAGGCATTATTTAAATCTAAAGTACTAATGTAATTAGCTCCGTGAAACGAGTTCATAACGTCTATTTGCAATGGCGGTTTCTCTGTCTCAGCAATCATGTACTTATTAATTTCTCTAGCATCTAACAATACCCTTACAGATCCATCCCGCTTGAAGGTGAAGGTTAACGGACTACAATACGGTGTGGATGACCTACTGATAATCCCTTGTTCTTCCGTTTCTCTTAACTTATCCTCGACCTTTCCCCTATACTTGATACACCGTTCTCTGTAATCGAAGCTGAACCGGGAACCCACATTCAACTTCTTTTAACCCCTCGAGCGTGGCGGCCCGGGCGACTTAAAGTGCCTATAGTGTGGCCAAGCATTCTCTCGCGTTAACTAATGCGCGACCGCGGTTAGAAAAAGTGAAATTTCTCGAGTAATTGATAATTATATTTTATGAAATATACATCGTTGGAAAGCTGATATTCCAATACTACTAATATAAAAAGAACTCGTAGATAAAATACCTTTATCATTCCTTAGATGTACGATATATCGAGACATTTAGCTTATAAGTCACGACGCCGCGAACATTTTTACTTCATACACTGCATTCCAATTCACTTTGTACTTTTCGGGAGATATATTCAATTGAACACTCTTTTATAACCACGTGAAACTATTCAAATGTCTAATGTATTTATTATAAAAATGAAAACAAGCACATTCTAGTGGGGGAGTTTAGGTGACTTCAGTCCACTTCAGTCCATTGATATGAACAGATATTTATTACACGAAATTAATGAACAATCGCTAAAAAGTAATTTTAGAAATAGATTCCTGGATAAATTTGCCACAAGATAATATTTATTACACTCCTAATAATAATTAAACATAAACACATTTTACAAATAAATTTCGTACGACGGACATGTCGAAAATGCCGGCTTCACTATTTTTGAATGTTTTTTCACGAATAATATCCCGTTATTCACTAAAAGTAATAGAATAACTTGAAAGAACACAAAATTTCCAAAAGATTGAAGCTTATTACATGTAAAAAGCACTGACTGTTTATTTATAACAAACATTTTTATCGGAATCCATTACACACACAGCAATATCAAAATGGCGCGAAACGGAAAAATGTACCGACTCACTCTGATTTCATTTTTATACTGGTCTTCGGAGCAACAGGTTGGGCAAAACCGACCTTATTATAAACTGAAATAACCATAGATAAGGTACAAACATTTACAAGCTAGCCAAACGAATAATACGGAAGAACCAACGAAATAAAAGTGGACCTAACCGTTACGCACGAATACGGGACTACACACTACAGCCACTTTTACCTCATGATCGAATACGAGCCAAACACGCTCGAGGGGTTAATCTAAAGCTACTGGTTCTTCTACAATCACCTCGGCGTTCCGTGTCCCAGATCGTGATTGTTCCACGGTCTTCTGATTCCCAATAGGTTTCACCCAATTCCGATAACCGCGCTTATATTCCCCTTTCCTTTTTTCTAATTCCTTAGTTCTGCCTAGGCCAAGCGTTGTCGAATTCTCCTGACGCCCTATGTCATCCATTTTTCTCAAAAATTCCGCTGTCTCAATTAAATTACCCGGGTTTGAAGTATACCACCCTTGTTGGATGTATTTAGGAAATTGCCTAATTATGTCCGCTATTAATTGCTTTTCCGGAATCTTAAAGCTTAACATTTGAGCTTGTCCCGTCAGTCTCAAAAAATGCCCTAACATGGTGGGAGACTCTCCACGATTCCAAGTTCCCTGTACTATTTCGCGCCTCAACTCATTTTGTTCCTTTTCTCCCCAATAAGTGGCCAAAAAGTCCAACTTGAAGTCCTGCAAAGCCTTCCAACGACCCTTGTAGATCCTAGCCCAGTCTCTCACTCCTCCGTGCAAACATTCCAATATTAATTCCAATTCCTTGCCTTCATGTCCAACTTTTCCTAAATACGTATCTAGATCTTCCAGGAAGGTAACTGGATGCGTGTCATTCTTACCTTCAAATTTTGGTTTTTCGAAACTAATATTCCTGATATTATAATTTATAGCTTTACTCTGTGTTGGCAACACTTCTAGCATTTCATTATTAATCAATCCATTATCCCGACCGTTGCTCCCTTCTCCCTCTCTAGTCGTATGCGGCATTTCCGACGCCTTATCCAAAGTAGTTACATGATTTGTGTTAATCTCCTCGTTAACCTTGCGAACTTTCCTTACATCTTCGCTTAATAAATTTACCTTCCTAGCCAAAGCTCCTAGGGTTTTACTTAATTTATTTAACAACACCCTAGATCCCTCCTTAGTTCTACCGATTTCTCTTTGTATTACTTTACGTCGTTTCGTTCGCACGGCGTGCGTTTCTAGTGTATTCTCTTGAATATTATTCTGCAAAGGCATCTCTCCCAATTCCGATACCGTTGATGAATTGGTATTCCCACTATTATCTATAAAATGTTCTTCACTACTATTTACACCACTATATCTAACCGGCGCTCTTCTCTTACGACTTGGTCTCTCCATCGTATATTCGCACTTGTTCCAACAAAACTTCTAATATTCAAATTTTCACTGTCGTCCTCACGTCACTGTTTCACTCTCTACCTTAAACAGAATCACTCTACCTTCACTATTTTACTTGACGACACGAAGGTAGTGAGGTTCTGTATATCTCAACACAATATCCTAATTCGATCATACTTCTACAACGAGCGACTTAAATACTTAAGGAATTCCATGAACCGGAGTAAATCAACCGAGCTAATTCCGTGTTATAACCTGGCTAGACACTAATTATTGATTTCTAGTTAACATGGGTCTCCACTACGTAAGGTTTGGAACGTTTGTTTCTACAACAGATTATCCTAAATAAACCACGAGGACTCGACCCCCCCATCTTGCACATTTTATTTCGAAATATTTCAAGTACTTCGAACAATCTCTAGTCCTAATCACAAAATTCGCATTAAATTTTTTCAATAACATTCCATAAACGAAAACCCGACCCCACATCTTGCTTATTTTATTTCAAACCCGAGTATGAAATCGTATGAGAGAGTCGATATAAAATTCATTCACCCGTTTATTTCATTTGTTCATCTCACTTTCCTTTCCTATCTTATAAATTATCTTAGTATATGAACTATGAATAATAATTAATGTACAAATAATCCTTCTCCGAATAAATCCTAGCCAGCCCTATCATTTAATGTACAACTGAAAGCCAACAACTACAACTAAGAAGAAGAACGACTCTATGGAATTACTGTTTGTTAATTAAAACCGCGCAGATAATTTGTTTGTGAATCATGAAGCTAACAAGTGAAAGTTTTATACACGTTACGTGTTATTATAATGTTTTATGTAAAGTGGCTAAAGGTTCCAATTACGTACTCAACTAGTTTTTTTCTTTAGAAGTGAACTAATTTCATATAGGTAACTAAATATAACCATTAGAGACTAGTTGTTTAATTTTCACGTGCATATCACATCATATTAGCATAATATCGTTCAAGTATACCCATTTAACATAGTATATCTATAAAACTCAAAATTCGTACATTATAACCTTAGTTTATAAACAATGTTCTTTTGGTACTAGTGTAAGTAAGTGATTTTGTTAGAATGACGCTACCTCGAAACCCGATTCTAACAACAACTCCTACCAGTTAACATGTTATCTCTATGTATTATACATTATTTCACTTCAGTAGTATTTAAATTAACTTCCGGATATTTTGTATGTGGAGAACTCAATAGTACCTACTCTTTACTTATCTAATGCAACTATTAATCTAGTCACCCACTAGTGAATACGACAAAATCTCTAAGAATCCAATGAAAGTGAAACCCCTGGGAATTAACATTGTCGAATCAAGTTTCAATCAATTACTCAATTTTAACTAATACCCATACACTATCTAACCTTATACGCATCTAGTGCTCTTTGCCAATAAGACCTAAGGAATCTAATCACATTTACCTACCACTATACCATTATGATGGAAATCAACATACGACCTGCTCGACAGTAAGCAGTCACCGTAGCCCACCGATAGTTGCAAAGCAGACTAGCCCAACTAATAACTTTGCATAATTACACGTTAATAGTAATCCTACTTAATTTATGTTAATGAAGTTGTGAAAGTTAAAAGTTGATATTTATAATTTTCAGGCTATTTAACCACGGAACAAATGTGCTAATTTATGTTGTGGTGGACCGAGATTTCTGACAAATCTTCTCAAGCACAATCAAACCCCTCGCCGACCTAGGGAGACAACGTGAGGTGCTAAGAGGAAACAAAACGCCATTCCGTGTGCTTGTAACTTACAGAGGATCGCTTTACAACTTAGTTCCGTACTAGATTCCTGCGCCAACCACAATTAGTAAGTTTTATTTATACCCCTACTTATGTGTTTTGACTTGTAGTTCGTATCATTTAACCATATTCTCTTGAGTTTAATAATCTATACAACAACGGTTGGACCTAACCTTCTAACCTATTTACCCAATTCATTTACATGTCCTTATGGAACCCTCACTACTTTGTTTATTATTATACTGATCTAGTTTGTTTATGTTATACAACCGCACTACTCGCTACTAAGTTCCAATTAGACACTCAACAGTGGACTGGAACAGCTTCCTTATAGGAATAAGTCCGCCTTTGTACATTTATTAATGTGTTGCATTTTAAATTACATTATTGTTGTTTTATGTACCTAAGGATGTAACAACCGACCAACTATTTAACCGTTAGCTCTACGACCCCATAACCTTGGCCCTGAGACGCATGTTACCTTATATTCATATAAACCTCTCACTCAGCAATACTCACTCTTTCAGATTTAATCGACCATTCAAGCGCTAATTCACTCCCATATTGGAAATCTACCTGATCACTTGATATTCTATCTGCCTATCACCATATGCCTACTGGAGTCTACGCAACTCATCAATCAACATCATTTTACTGAAGTAAGTATGCAATTTTAATTTAATACTCTGATGATATAACTATTATATAGATAGCCTTAACTATGTATTTACTTTAATACACCTATTTGAGACTGTACCAATATGCTACTAATATTACAATTTTCTCCCTGTTATTGTTTGCTATCTAATTTATGTCTCCTAACCTAACTGTTATGTGGAAGTTAATAAGTATGCTCAACTGCCTATTACAATACAACCTCTTTAATTAATTATTATGTATGCCTTATTATGTATTAAATTAATTCAAAATTTCAATTTCCTCGTCTCAATCATTTTTTTTTTCACAAGCCTGATGTTTATTTCTTGTTACTATTTAACAATTATATTTTGAATGTAATACTAAATGCACCTGATGGTTATCCGGAGATTTTACCACTAACTTGATTCTATTTGGATAACTTAATTTAATACTATCTACGTTTTCACAATTTCCCTGTATCATTTCTTTACACTATGTTTCCTTCATACCCTGATACAATGAATTCAACTTTTTGCAGATAATCCACGTGCAGACACGAGACAACGGAAGATGCTGATCATTCAACAGACTACGCGGCAACCTAACAGCACTTACTCAAGACACCTCCCGCACTAATTTTCTATAGATCAATACTTCTCATATGCTTAGTCACTCAAGACACTATCCATTTTCGCGGCAACAAATTGTGGCCGACATGACCCCCCGAGACAGCCTAATTTAGATGAATAAATACCGATTTAAACTACCAACTCTCATAACCTAGTTTACCTAATTTTCATTTATTCTCATTCTAAGTTAAAATGTAATTTTGAATATCCTGGTCACGGCTTCCACATTGTACCTTCCCCCCCCCTATTCTTGTTTCTTTTTTCCTTATTATATTATTTTTGTTTTATTTATGTATTTTTTTAGTTATTTATTTATGCGCTACAGAGGGGAGACTCTAATTACTACATATATATATGAATAGCTTGAATATATAACTGACTAGGTACCTGTGAACAACTAAACCCCGCCTTCTGATTTCATCTACTTAACTCATTTCCTCGTTACCACCCCACCTACTTTATGTCTCTACTTATGTTATGTACAGAGCTACTCTATATAATATTATACTCTACCTTTATATGTCTCCCCCTCCTGTTTTATTGGTTTATTAACTTAGATATATATAATGGTACTACCTATGTGAACCCCACTCTTATAGAAATAAGTCTACTAAGAACTTTTCCTGTATTGAACATAGTTATTTGTTTATCTACCTCCTTACCCCGCACATAACTACTCCTGTATCTAATCTGTACCTGAACTACCACTAGTGTATTGACGATATATATACTAGAATTCCTGATTTTAATTGTCACTACTTCTTGACCTAAAATCAATCTACTTAACTAAACTTATTAATTAGGTGTCTCGGACGTGTCACGCCGACCCTCAAGTTAAATTATTGGCAGTGATCGTTTTAGTGGCAACTACATTGTGAGCAGCAACCCAGAGTCCTTTTCGTGGCTGAGATGGCTAAGCAATTCGAGAACCCTACCAGTTAAGCTTCCTAAATAACGTAGCACCGCAGTACTTTGAAGAGTAACTATTCCCTAAGGTTATCTTCCTGTCTCTATTCAATATGTTTATATATATGTGACGATCCAATCGTCCGCTCCACGTTTAGGTTACTTAGCTTGGGGAAATTATAAAATATCAAAGATTTAATGTGTGCTTTTCTTTACCACTCTATCTCAATTGGACTGTTAGAATTGTACCGTACCCTATCGGATTTTGATTGGTTCTTTATTGCTTAGGACCAGCATTCTGACAGATAGACGCGCGTACCAAAGGAGATTCTGAAGAATCGGATGACCCTCGTAGTTAGACGTTGATTGGATTATAACTAATGTCTATGCATATTCATATAACACTGTAATTGATTTAATGATATCCTATCACTAGGCAGGGACTTTAGAATCTTAAGAGAACCCTCAGAATTAGAACGTAAGTCTCCTAGATTTAGCTATAGTTTAGCTATCGATGTAGTAGGCATTTATACTCCTCATCAACATTCGAATCAGAATTAAGTATAAGATTAGATTGTTTACACCGCAGCTCCTATCGGACTCACAAGGCCGTGGCGAAATAACCTATGGAGTCACTTTGTAGTGAGAATGAATGTTGTTACTATCTCGATGTTCAGTTCAAGTTAACGGTTCCGTAAGGCGATGACTAGGCAGGCTATAGTTATTTTCGGTAGTGAGATAATGTTAGTTCCCACCACCAAGATTCTATTTAGAAATCAATTATAAGACAGAGAACACTCTTGCTTGCGCTAGCCCCTCGGGCAGTGGCATATATTCTATATTAAATGATATAAAAGAGGAAGGTTAGTAAGCAACCTATATTCAATTTAGAGCTCAAATATAAGATAGAGAACGCTCTGGCTCGCGCTAGTCTCACAGGGCAGTGGCATATTACCTACTGTTAATTTTATGTAACTGGAGAATGCTAGTGTTCGCCCTATGTACTACTCTGAATGCAACCATAACATAGAGAACACTCCCACTATATGTGAAAAGGAGAAGCAGGAACGAGAAGGACCGCCTACAACACCCCTCCATCTGACCATTCCCAATTCATCTCGTTGATCTTACGAGTATGTAACATATGTGAGTATGAGAAAATTGTTCTTACAATTTAACTAACGACATCTCAGTCTTTTATTAAATTTGTTTTGTAATTTTAAATTTATCTGAGGCAATTTAGGAATAATCACATGGGTCCTTCCCCAGAACCACCTATGTTCCTGATTTTCCTTTTCCGAACTACTTTAGATAATATTCACTATATCAAATTCTACAATTTCAACCATCACTAGTTTGATTTTTTTCAATTTTAAAGCAAGCATCAATTTACAATAATACAAGTATTAAACTTCTCGTCCGCTAGCTGAACACAAAGATTGTATAAGGTTATTTGAGCACAATCTAACTGAATTGCAATCGGTCAAATCACCACTATGCCACCGCTATCAGTTATTACAAATAAGGCAAACCCCTCAGTTGGGTCCACAGATAACGTATTTGTTTATAATAAAATGTACTGTGAGCGTCATCTATACATTCGTCAGTCTTGTAAGGTAGCAGCCAGGCGCTTTTCTCAGTCACCACTGTTACACGGGGTCTATTGCCCAGACTTCTAAATAATATAGACAACAATTAATCAAGTAAAGTTTTCTGCTCTTCCGGCAGTAGTGAAGTCTCCTCACTTGAGAGACGTTAGTAAGTTTGGTAACGGTATTTGCAGTGTGTTACTTCGGGATATTGCTCTAACTGTTTAGGCTAAATCTGACCGAACGCAAAGCCGCCAGACTAGTGAAATCAATAATGAGTATTAAGGTTAAGTCTTAAAAGCAGTTCAATTGTCCTGTCCGACATTCGGTTGACTTTAACGACCGCGAGGTTGACTCTACATGGCTTATAACGCTTCAGGTGAAGAACCCTTGTCGTACTGAGGAACCCGGCACGACAGCATAACCTGTTTCGCTCAGCATCACCAGACGCTCGAACGCCCCCTTCAACGCGGGTATTGCATTGCTCCCCAGAAACTACAAGTCCTCGCCGTCCAGTAGACTCCCGACACGACAGACTTTGCTGTTTCGCTAGGCGTACTTTAGACACCCGGGGTCACCAACGAACTCAGACGTCGCATTTCCTCAAGGAACTACATAGTTTCACGGTAAAGCGTTAATAGAAACCGCTGGTTGTGTTAACTAGTCCTGGAGACTCAGGCGGGTTAACTCATCGCCGCTCGACAACGACACATGAGGGAGAGTGATACATTCTGGCGAATATACTACGTTAAAAATAGCAACCACGAATAAAACTTATCGGCTGACCAGAATAAAGCACTCCTTGAGCTCTGAACATGTAACAAACAAAACTGATTAGGCTAATTTCTCTAAACCGAATGTCTTCCAGTTCGCATGAATCGCAAATGAGCAGATTAATATTTATAAATCTACAAAGTGTTCACTTAGGTTGGGCTATATAAAACATGAAATTCACTTAAATGTTGATACTACTTTCTATTAATTGGTAAGCATTAAGCTGGTTTTGTATATTAATAAATAGGTACTCTGACTGTGACCGAACCGTCCAACATTTGATCGTCTTAAACTACTGCAAGGTTGTCTCTACAAGGCTTATAACGCTTCAGGTGAGGAACCCTTGTCGTACTGAGGAACCCGGCACGACAGCATAACCTGTTTCGCTCAGCATCACCAGACGCTCGAACGCCCCCTTCAACGCGGGTATTGTATTGCTCCCCAGAAACTACAAGTCCTCGCCGTCCAGTAGACTCCCGACACGACAGACTTTGCTGTTTCGCTAGGCGTACTTTAGACACCCGGGGTCACCAACGAACTCAGACGTCGCATTTCCTCAAGGAACTACATAGTCTCACGGTAAAGCGTTAATAGAAACCGCTGGTTGTGTTAACTAGTCCTGGAGACTCTGGCGTGTTAGCTCATCGCCGCTCGTCAACGACACATGAGGGAGAGTGTTACATTCTGGCTAATATACTACTTTAATTTAACAGTCACGTATAAACTATCGGCGGACCAGAATAAAGCACCCTTAGAGCTCTGAACATGTAACCCTCAAAAAGATTCGACTATTTATCTCTAAGCCAAATGTCTTTCGACTCGTAACCACAGTCAGGAGGTAAAATAATAATTTGAAGTATGCAATGAACATAGAATCAGGCTACCTGCATATCTATGTTATAATTAAGTTGCAGGCCCCGAGACTACACTTTATCTAGACACATGCAGCCTATTATTTATTGCCCACCACCGTGACTCTACAACCACTAAAATATTACTCTATTCTCGCGACGCCCTACCCTCGTACTCCTTTATTCTCACCGCAAAGGTACTAACATCGCGCCGTAGGATAATATGATCACCCGGACGTTTTACCGAACGAAACCCTTGATTCGACCGCTTAGCGTAACCGCTTGCTACCTATCACGCACGTCGCGATTAGCTTAAGAACTAATCAGTAATTGTACCTACTGTCCCTATAAATGTCGTCTGACGCGCCTACCACGCTGTATGTTAACTAACGCGTATATTCATCGCGACTACCTATCTATCTCCTAACTAGATCTTAATAAAATGTGTACCTACAATATCTAATCTAAGATACTCGTGTAAAATGACTTCTTGAGTTTGTATTACGTTAAACGTGTGATGTATAAGGTGGCTAAGCCCAAATCAACGATGTACAACGTTGATTTGCTAATTGAAACTAGGGTATGCAAGGTAGTTAGCCTCGACTTTGTCTATTGCCTATAACTGTGTGTACGTCATGGTCCTAACCTAATTGGGACACGAACCATGACTCCTAACAGAGGAAATAAATGTGTGTGTATATATACATATATAAATAAATGAGACCAGTATGGTTGGGTTGCGATCAATCTCCATGGCCCGCATACGCTGGACGGAATTCACTTCGACGAGCTCCTACCACTTTGAAAGCTCGCGAACCCAAGCACCTGGGAGACGTAACTGATCCCTTTAAGGGCAAAATCAGTCGCTGGCCCGTCCCACAGCTTACCAGCTTCCTACGCCTACTCTATACGAGACTTCGTAGGCTCCGTGAGGTATCAATCTCGTATTTTTACGAAGTTACGTCCCTAAGAGAGCTAAATTTCTTCAGTGTGAAATAACACAATCCCTATTTAACCAAATTGTCGATGTTAGAACTCGCCTGACAATGTTGGTTAGTTAACTAGGTACCGCCGCCATACTCAAAGGTCTGTGACCCTTGGAATTCTGGCCACTTCGTACAACACAGTCAAATAACCAACACTAAATCCGATGAAATATTAGAACCCGATTTATGACCTAATTACTTAACCGCGATCACATTGAATCAACATCCCAGCGCAGCGTCACAAAAATCGGCAGATGTACCGCCAATTCCGTGCACAATGCTCAAGATAAAGAATCAACGCTATACTTAAACAAAATTAACACGAGAAGTTAAATTCCATAAAAGAAACCCCCTTCGCGGACAAATAATGCTACGTTTCAATTCCTAGAATTTGCATATCACAAAACCGCGCCATTTTGATTGCTCAACATGCCCCACGCTACCACCATCGGCGCCTGAGCACCGTAGGTTCGGCCACGCTGCACACAATTTGAACAATCAACCTGAATTTTAGCGAAATATTAAACACCGGATTATTCAATATTAAGTTAACTACAATTACATTGATTCCATACCCAAGCCTAACGTTACGATCAATTAGACAACTTAATTGTCCCATATCTCGCTACGCAGCTCAAAGGCAAGGAATCAATGCCGTTCTCAACACAATATTAACACAAAGAAATTAAAATAAATAATAAAAAGAAACGTTCCGCGATCTATCAGCGATACGCCTATCACCCCCGAGATTCACACCGACAAAAAGGCCCTTCACGAACAATTATCGATACGTCTTATTACCTTAAAATTTCACACTAAAAAAGCCTCGCGACCTATACGTCCTAATAACCCAAAATTTCACACTGAAAAAAGCCATGAACTAACGAACCACCCGTTTTTATATCATTCGCCTACCATCAAGCCTCTTCACCCCTCTCTGCGTATCTCTGTCTCTCTTTCCAAAATATTCTAGAATGTTCTATAGCAACTCGTCATTCAATATTCGAATCTATTTCATTCCATTTAAGTAGTTTATACTGGTTATGAATCACCACACACCTTTTATCTCAGCCTCGTAACCGCTCGCTGATTGGTAGTTCAAGAATATCACGCCACTTCGTCTGGTATATGTCTACCCTCTTACAAGTTAACATTTTTCCTAAGCATACAGCCGTGATACCTTCAATAACATATTATCACGCCCGCTCGCCCGCGAGGCAGGCAGCGAGAATCGAGCACTATGTGAAGCGTCTTTCAAACCAAGTATGAACGACAATGACCTATTAAATGAAGTAGCGAACGATGTACCTACATTCCTAGGCGTTATTTTATACATAATTCGGCTACATATATCCATATGATTGCAAGGTTATTTTTATTTGTGACGGCAACAATGTTATTTCATTGTGGTCCGTTACATCGTAATGTGCATCCAGTGCCCAAAAAGGGTGATGGATCAGATCCATCGAATTACAGGCCTATTGCTATAACCTCCCTTCTCTCCAAAGTGATGGAGCGTGTCAAAGTCAAAATCTTTTTATTCCGTAAAAATGGGTACATTTGTTTGGAATCGTCACAATTTTTTTCCCTACCGTGCAGTTCATGACTAGGTGAGCACTGATAAAAATACTGCCAAAAAACTCAGGCATCCCTCTTTTGGTATCCAAACAAATTTACATAATTTATTAATTACATTATAATTGGACCGACTTTATCCCAGGCATTTTTATCATTAATATAGTCAGATACTTTATAATATGCCCTGCTACACAATTTGGCTTTGAGCAGTCAGAACCCGTTATATACGTTTTCCCATACATTTCGCGGTTGTATACGACCACCCGGGTTTCGAAGGGTTAATAGTAGTTTTAAATTTGTATATTGACAATTCTCTTATATTGCTGGGAAGTTTGTTATAGAACTGTATACATTGCCCCATAAAAGAATTACTTATTTTGTGGAGACGGCTTGAATGTAACACAAGATTATGCTTATATCTAGTATTTATGTTATGAGTATCAACTCTTTCTACAAAATGAGTCTATGTTTTTATGGACATACAAAAGATTTTTATAGATATATTGCGATGTGTGATAAACATATCACTCCTGGCATACTTAGAAGATCACGATTTGATCAGCGACCGTCAATACGGCTTCCGTCACCGTCGTTCGACTGGTGATCTTCTAGTGTATCTAACATACCGTTGGGCTTCGGCGTTGGCTGTCAGCCTAGATATGGCGAAGGCGTTTGATCGGGTCTGGCATCGGGGTCTTCTATCGAAGTTACCATCATACGGGCTGCCCGAGAGTTTGTGCAAATGGGTTGCCAGCTTTTTATTCAGCAGATGCATAAAAGCCATGATTGACGGCGGATGCTACGATAGTATTGATATCAATGCTGGCATTGCTCAGGGTTCTATTCTGTCTCCGACGCTGTTTCTGCTGCATATCAATGATATATTGTCAATTGATAATATTCATTGTTATGCGAACGACAGTACCGGGGACACTTGTTATACAGGCCGTGCATATATCCCTCGTTCCCTTCTGTAAGAAAGTCGCGATAAACTTGTGTCTGAAATGGAGGGTACTTTGGCTAAAGTATCTGACTGGGGGCGGCTTAACTTTGTCGAATTCAACCCCATGAAGACACATGTTTGCGTGTTCACCGCTAAGAAAACCCCATTTGCTGAGGTTCCTAAATTCCAGAACACATCCCTTACCATCACCAACAGCATTAGGATGCTTGGTGTCGAGGTTATCAGTGACGTTCAATATAGAAGTCACCTAGTGGAAAAGGTCAAGCTGGCGTCCAAAAACTTGGTGTGCTCAACAGAACAAAAAAGTAATTCAGTGCGGGGCAAAGAATTATAAGTCTCAGGCCAGACCGCACATGGGGTACTGCAGTCACCTTTGGGTGAGAGCACCTGGATACCAGCTTGGAACGTGTGACTCCGTTCAGAGACGAGCTGTGAGAATTGTAGACTATCCTAAGCTTACACACGGTATTGAACCCTTAAGTTTAAGGAGAGATTTTGCCTCCCTTGGGTGTTCTACCGATTGTACAAGGGGTTGTGTTCTGGAGAATTGTTTGATATGATGCCAACAGCTACTTTTTATAACCGCACCGCTCGCCGACGGCGGAATTCACCCTCACGTGCTGCAACCGCAATGGTCTCTTCGGTCTGTTCGGTTCCAGTGAAATTTTCTTCCGAGAACTCTCAAGTTGTGGAATGAACTTCCAGCCGAGGTTTTCTCAAGGAACTACAGCATGGGGCTCTTCAAGAAAGGCGCGAAGAGGTTTTTAGAGGGTGGGTGAGTGACATCCCTGGTATTGCAAATGTCCACATGCTACGATGACTGTTTTCCATCAGGTTGGCCGTATACTTGTTTTCCACCTCAGCGGTATAAAAAATGTGAAATAGTAGAATTAAAGATATATTTGTCAGTTACCTACGTATTCATCAATAATAAGTCTTTTTACGGAGAGTATTTTTGATGTGTATTTTGAAGTATTTTCATTAAACCTGTTGTATGCAATATATTATCTAATCGAATACAGTTTACAAGAAAATATCTATCAGTCCTAGCAAGCTGATGTACCGTACTTACTTATTTCTGCTCTAAGATTTACACTGAAGTTTAAAAACACGGGCATCTACCTCACAAAAAAGTCCCTAGAGGCTTCTTGTCTTGAAGGAAATAACGCGCAGCTTTAATTGGCTAGCTCACGGATAAATATGGCGTCACTTTTAGGCTTGAATCACTGAGATATTTAGGTGTAACAGAACGTTATTGTGAGCGCGGCGTGTCTTCATGCGTGGACAAGTGGTTTATTTATTTGTAGTTGTATTCCCGTGAGTGAGTGAGGTTACCGACGAGCTCCTAGCAGCTGCATTAGCAGCAAGTGTGGCAACGCGCGAGCGATACTTCCTGTATAGCAAGCGATAATAGACGATAACCTAACGTCAGGTGAGCGTTGTATATCTCCCAACATTGTATAAAGAAAAAGATTTGCCAAAGAATGTTGATAAGAAATGACTTTTAATTAATACCTAATTAGCAGCCACGGACTTCATCCACTCGTATCCCGATATCCCATGGGAGACTCTTTTTTAACTTTATTTCTTTCGTATCGTGACATTGCCCCGATTTTCATCTACACTTACAGATACGCTATATCGATAAATCTTGTTTTGATAGATCCCTAGAAAAATGTCCTATTTTCTTAATCATAAGTAAGGCAAAAGATACACTGTTGACAGAAAATGGTTAAGTTTTTTTTCGGGGAATACGAAAAAAATCTAATAATGGCACTGAAGGAGCAAAGGACAGCGACTGCAGATTGATAAGTACGTTTACGTTTGCTTGCTTAGAGTCTTCGAAAAAGTTCACGAATGGCGTGATGATGCAATATAATCTTTCACCACGATAACGCGTTCGCACATTCCACTAAAGGAAGCGTATTTAAAAGAATGTAGATACAGATAATGTATCAGCTTTTATATTTTGCTAAATACGTATTACGAAATATATTACATACGTTACTAAATTTAGATTTATAAAGCAATTTTTTTACACAGTATTATTTGTTGTTAGTTAATAGAGAAAATTTTCATTAATTTAATATAAAATTTCTTTATTATCACTAAATTTACACATTGTACATAATGAATGAGTTCAGTTCAGAGTTTAGTCACATAGAGTAGTAGTACTTACTAGCAAGTACTACCGCACCCAAAAGGTTTGGTAAGGTAATTACTAAGGATTATATAGATTTATAAATACGATGTTATGTGCATATATTAATCGCACTGTACACCTACGTAAAACGCATCTTCAAATTAAACTACTGGATAAGAAGTAGGTACTATACATCTATTATACATTTCGTTTGGGGTGAAGTAGATCAACATCACCTTTGACTAAAACAAAAGGTTTGTGCACACTGTGCACTCCACAATATTGATGGGACGATAGCTTGACTGGGGAAGAACACAACAAAAGATTCTTTGAATAACTGTTGTTCTTATAGGTGAGTGTGCTAACCATATAGCACCTACATTGGCAGTCAGGGTGGCAAAGTGCGACTTATATTATTTAGTTGTAAGCATTGGCAGGCTATGGTAACTATTTAACATCACGCGGATTGCATGATGATATAATTACTTGCATTGTTCTTAATCACATAATATTCATTGGATATACATAAAAACAATACCTAGTATATTGACACTTTTTGAGTTATATTTATTAGGTTATTATATATAAAAAAATCCTTTTTTAATTTTTAATTAAAAAAAAATCTCTAAATGGAGTAGGAGCCTGTACATCATTAAATCTACCCTAACTTAAATACCAAATTACCAAAATTATGTGCACGCATTTCATAATTAGTAATACTTTTAATAGCAATTTTCCTACAAAGCAATTGCAGCAGTAGCCGACCAATACCTCTCTAGACATTTAAACAAATTTAAAGAATTAATTTCAAACAATAAACACATATACAATAACAATTGCGTTCGTAAACGACTGCGATAGTGTTAAACTGTGTTGCAGCCGTTTGCGCTCGTCTCCGAGGTAACATGTTGCAGGTAGTTCTGAACACAAGATATTACAGTGAAGAGTACTCATTACATGATAAAACTAATATTAGCGACATAATACACAATAACAGTTGCAATTTATGTAAATATGTATGTGCGTTATTGTGTGCGTGTGTCTCTCTGAGGGTGTGTGTGTGTGTGTGTTGGCGTGTGTACGTGTGTGTGGAGTGTATATATGAGTGTTGTAGTTGCGTGAGAGTACGTCAAGGTGCGACTAATGTGATTGTACTTGTACGTGTTAAGGGGATATGTGGGGTACAGGAAGCTGGTTTAGTCAAGTCCGAGAGTGTTTATTTGATAAGTGTGGTATGTACTGACATTTCTTTGTTTGTAGACAAATAATAAGTAAACTAAAAATATGTATATTAATGTACTTTGACACTGTTTTACTGTAATTAAAAAGCAAGGTGGTGGCAGCAGTAATAGCAGGTAAATATCTGTATGCGAAAAAAAAAAAAATAAACATATCATTTCATAATTAAGCATTCTGTTTCCTCATATGAGAGGCCCAGGAGCTAGTTAAATATTTTGTGTTTACATTCTCGATGGGAAAGAGGATACATGTCGAGTGTTTTGTTGACCTTGTTGTAGATATAAGAACTCGAGAAGGAGGACTGACGCTCAGCAAGTCTAAGTCTACACGGAATTATTTCGCAAACTTTATGTGTCCTACGTTTATTAATAAATAAATTAGGATTGAAAGTTAGCCTAGACTGCTTACGCAGTATAAGGTGCATAATAAATAATTTTCGCACCGATAGCACTCTGCACAATGCGTAGACCTCCGAAGTGGAAAATCTTATCGGTTTTGACAATAGTACCTTCAGTACAACTCTTTGGGCTCTTTCCAGTCTCAAAAATATGGTTTTTGCAGTTCCACAACATACCGCGATACGATTAACAGTCGATTCAATTTGAGGCTTCCAACTCATGATATTATCAATACCTAGATATCTTATACTGGTATCACGCATCAACGAAATACACTTACAAGAAGTAAAGCGACCAAGCTGGCAATAGTGTGTAGTAATCGAAAATTACTGAGGCGGTAATGATGTTATTTGCGCGGAGAATGGTACATATTTAGTTTTATTGAGGTTTAGAGTTAATGAGTTATTAGTAAGCCATCTCATCAGAGTCTCTAGTCTCAACCCATGACCTACCATTATTTATCAAAGCTGTATCATCAGCATAAGTTAAGACTCTGCAGTTAGGTATGTTAAATTTGCAAAGCTCATTAACATAGATTAGCAATAGTGTAGGGCCAAGTACACTACCCTGAGGCACGCCAAATGTAAGGAGCAAATCATCACTAATATGGTTGCCGATTTAGACACATTGGGTTCGTTGACTAAGATAGCTTGTGAATAAATCATGAACAAGACCTCTGATACCTATTTGATAAACTTTATTGAGTAGAATAGGAACAGAGACAGTGTCAAAAGCTTTCGATAAGTCTAAAAATATTCCTATCGATTTGCGTTTATTATTTAGGTCATCAATAACAGTATCGCATGATTTCAAAACGGCATCCTAGGTGCATCGCCCGTTTTGGAAACCATATTGGTTCTCAGCTAGGATATTATTACTGTTCACGTAGCCAGTCAGTCGATAGTTTAAAACCTTTTCCATAATTTTTGAAAATGTGCTTAATATAGAAATAGGTCTATAGTTTTTGACACTATCTCTGCTCCCACTCTTATATATATGATGTACAAGTGCTTTTTTAAACACTTTGGGAAAAATTCCAGTAGTAAAACATAAATTTATAATATGAGTGATGAGGGGTACAAGAATATGACGGGCAGCTTTAACCACAGAAGTAGATACATTATCCCAGCCTCCTGCACAGTTTTTAAGTCCTAGAATAACACGCTCGACCTCTGCAGAATTAGTATTTAGCAATGTCATAGAGTTTAATTGTGACTGTGATTGACAAATTGAAATATCATTACTGGATAATGGCTTTGTGGGCGGTATGATTTTCGAAGCTAGTGATGCACCAATATTTGCGAAATACTTATTCAACATGTTAACAGATGAGTCAGGACTAGAAGACATAGACAAAATGGCTATATTTTTTATTAACTTCCATGTTGTCTTAGGGGCACCTTTTGCTTTATCAAATTCTGACATTTCATAATTACGTTTCGCCGCTTTTAAAATATTATTGCAGAAACGTTTATAGCGCATAAATGTCACGTTGAGAGTTTGATTACATGGGTTCTTTTTTGTTTTTTTTTTAAAGTATGTCACGATTTCGATTACAGCGTAAAAGTCCAGGAGTAATCCATTGTTTAATTATTCTTTTTCTACTTGGAACCATGAAAGTGGTTGTGTACTCTTTAATAACTGAATGTAAAGTATTAACGAGATCATACGCAGCTTGTTCTGGATCGTTATTTACTAATATAAAAGAAAAATCTGTACTTTCAATTTGTTTAATACAAGCAGGTTCATTGAATCTGGTTTGAGTACATATAACTTTACGTATAGGAGATTTGCGAGTACAACCCAAAATTACAGGTGCATGATCAGTTATAAGAGAGTCTAGAACTATAGTAACTGCAGACATATTGGTCTTAATTAGGATGTGGTCAATGCAACTATTTTTGCGCATTGGGAATAAGTGACCAGGCAATAAAGCATGGGATGCAGCCATATTTAAATATGAGTCCCGTTCATGGGCGTTGTTGCCAGGCAGAATATTATATTGACATCTCCAATTGTAGCAATAGTTTTGAAAGTCTTAAGTGCAGTTAAAGTGTCATCGAGACAGTGAATAAAATTAGCAGTATTTTTGAAGGATGGCGACCGATAAAGGGCTACAATAGCAGTCTCATTGGCAAATTTTAAAATAAGACAGTTTGCCTCTGGAAAGATCGGTTTCAGAATAGAACAAGATAAATTTTCTTTAACGTAAGCCACAATCCCGTCATTTTGGTTCTTGTGTATGTATGTATGTATATCTTCACGCCAAGTCCTTTGCGGGGTAGGCAGAGAGAACCGAGGTTCTTGTTTGGTTCTTGTGTTCAGTTTTAAACGATGTGTAGCCAGGTAATGTAGGTAAAAATGAGCATTTACTAAGCCAGCACTCAGACAGAACTACAAAATCGAAGGATACATTAGTGCATTTTAGTAATATTAACAACTCATCAAAGTTGCCATCTATGCTTCTTATATTGACATGAAATACATTGAAAGAATCATCATTACAGGATAGGTGTCCAAGAGTTTCTCTATTTCCTTAACTATAATTAACTACTAATTTCTCTTCCAAAGATTGTATGTATTGTCGATTTTTTTGGCTATCTAACTCCAAATTATCTACTTGAGTTTTCACTGGCTCATACTTCTGTGATAAAAAGTCCATAAAATCCTGGATAGACGAATTTTGAGCCTTTATTTCCTCAACAGTGACACATATTGTTTTCCATTTTGGCATCTTGTACTGTCTGATATATTTTTATCTCCGAAAACATATTTTTAACCTCCGTCATAAATTCCGAAAAACGATCGTCCGTGCAATCACTGCGTTTACGCTTGGGACGATGAACTATATTGGCATTTATACGTGACTTATCACTCTGTTGCTTAGTTAAGTCAGGTTCCGAAGAGCAGTGCTGCATACAATGCGTGCCCTCGGACGACTCAATGTTTTCTACGCCAAGTAACATCGTACTTTTAGATGCAACCGAGGCAGATTTTAGTTGAGGAAAGGGCGCGGACTGCAACGGCGGCGGGGAATGGTTAATAGGCATAGTAACTCACACGCACCACAGTCCTATAGTATGATAATGGCAACGGGCGCCACACAGACACGCAGCGTCTGCGATCTTGAATAACTAATCTTCTTCAATGTTATGCACTTCGACAGCCAGTGACGTAATCAATATAAAAACAATAACAACACGTGTTATTGTTTACTTGATAATAGGACAACCGCAAGTAGCTTCGTGATCCGTTGATGCAGTTAGCCGATCGATACCTGCTACGCTGGGCCGACAGGGATGAAAAAATATCTGCTGTCTCTTGTCGCGCCGGGGGAGAAGTCGTGTCCCCGCGCTCACTGCACTAGTACGTTAGCGGCTGGCTCGATGATTTTATGGAAAAATACTTGTTAATTTGTCACTAATTTAGCACTTATACAACTGACGTATGGTCTTAATTCAATTGCAGTTTTTTTATTTAATGCAAGCAAAAGCGCGTAACACGTTTACTCTCAATAAATGATTCGGACGGAAGGGCAAATGTTGTTGAACTGATGTACCTCCACTTTATATGTGCTCTGATAATAATTTTGCCCTAATATAAGGGTAGCATTTTCTACTTTTGAATTAATCTCCACAGCATACAGTTCATTAGGAATATGTTCTCCAAAGTAAAAACTGCTTGGGATACCAAGGGCACATAATACATATGTTTAATATTAATTCATGCTAATTTCCATTGTCTAACTGATGACAGCATATTCAAGCACAGCTAGGTACATATAATATGTTGTACATTAATAATATATCTCTAATGGTTTTTGGAACCATTAAACATTCAGTTTCTCGCGACTTCAAATACATGGCTAAGTAATGAAATCTGTGAAATTATGGATCTTGCGGCTTGACATATATATGTGACATTTTTCACTAGAGGTGCTGGAACTTAGGTACAGCCTCGATGAATTTCCAGTTAATTTCCTCTAGCAGTGGTCAATTATCATCATGGTACTGTTGTCTTTGTATTACTCAGCTGCTCGTGAACAGACCACACAAACTATTTCCAGTCTTCATACCTAGAATAATATATATGTTAGGCGAAGAAAATTAAATATGTATATACATATACTATAGGAGTATCAGAAAGCTTAAAATGACTTGAATGAAAATATTAAAGATCCCAGCTAGATAAAGTAACAATGTACAAAATTACAAAAAAATATATATATATAATTTTAGGGAAACACCCTAAAAAATATTTTTAGGAAATTAAGTACCATATGAACTGGAATCCATGTAATTATAACATTCGATTTTTGATATTCTGGTGATAACTCTGTATAATTGAGATCTTATTATCATTATGTCAACATCCCACATTCAAGGCATACTTGTTGATGTCCAAATTCATTTGAAGTTTCGACTTCAAATGTTATTTAAGCCCGTATTAAATGTATATATAATTCCCGGCAGAAGATGCTACCGTCTGTGATCTATAACAATTAAAAATTAGTTGTTTAATTGATAAACACAATAATCTAAGTCATGTATGTACAGTCTTACTATCCCAGTTATTATTATAACATAATATACCGCTGTATTTTATAAATAATCAATGGTGCAGCTTCTAATATGGGCGAGTGTAGATATGTGTTCACAATTCTTGTTTAGGAGGGGTCTATACTTTTATTCATATACTTAATAAAATGTTAACAAATTACCAATATATGTATGAACTTAAATAACGCAACACTTACCGGACTGAGCACCATTCAAGGAATGTACTAGTTGTTGGTATGATCAATGAATGGATTCTTATAATATTTCCACACGTTGATTTCACAATTCATTTCACATGTACAGAAACAAAACAAAATAATATATTATTATTAAATATATATGGCAATAGTGTTGCTACTTTATGCCAGTGTCAAAGTCTTCAGTTTAGAACCATTTGAAAATCTTAACTCTATGTTCCAGCTTCAGGAACTGTGCTGAAAAAATACTTAGAAAGGGTATCTAGACCCAATCAACCCAGTTTAAATACTCGTACCACCCGTAAAACGATAGTGAAATTAAGTACCATATGAACTGGAATCCATGTAATTATAACATTCGATTTTTGATATTCTGGTGATAACTCTGTATAATTGAGATCTTATTATCATTATGTCAACATCCCACATTCAAGGCATACTTGTTGATGTCCAAATTCATTTGAAGTTTCGACTTCATAAGTTATTTAAGCCCGTATTAAATGTATATATAATTCCCGGCAGAAGATGCTACCGTCTGTGATCTATAACAATTAAAAATTAGTTGTTTAATTGATAAACACAATAATCTAAGTCATGTATGTACAGTCTTACTATCCCAGTTATTATTATAACATAATATACCGCTGTATTTTATAAATAATCAATGGTGCAGCTTCTAATATGGGCGAGTGTAGATATGTGTTCACAATTCTTGTTTAGGAGGGGTCTATACTTTTATTCATATACTTAATAAAATGTTAACAAATTACCAATATATGTATGAACTTAAATAACGCAACACTTACCGGGCTGAGCACCATTCAAGGAATGTACTAGTTGTTGGTATGATCAATGAATGGATTCTTATAATATTTCCACACGTTGATTTCACAATTCATTTCACATGTACAGAAACAAAACAAAATAATATATTATTATTAAATATATATGGCAATAGTGTTGCTACTTTATGCCAGTATCAAAGTCTTCAGTTTAGAACCATTTGAAAATCTTAACTCTATGTTCCAGCTTCAGGAACTGTGCTGAAAAAATACTTAGAAAGGGTATCTAGACCCAATCAACCCAGTTTAAATACTCGTACCACCCGTAAAACGATAGTGATTTTACGAGGTTTTCTTGATGAACTTATTCACGTCTTCCAAAAAGTGCATAAACGTGTTATATTTGAGTATTTTCATTACTGTATAATTTCAATAGCACTTATTTTACAAAATACTATCGAAATTGTCACACAAAACTAATTTTATACTGAATTGTGAAAATTTCGAGTAAAACAACAATGTCACTCGTCAAAAGCGCGGGATGAAGCCCCCAAAATAGTATATATTCATAGACATAATAAAAAAGTCAGACGGAATCTCGCTGAGAAACAACTGAAGCACCACAATGGTGGCATGTAACCATGTGTGAGTGTCAAGTGGGTTGCCAGATGGAAGAAAAGTTCCCATTTCTTTAACTAAAAAGAAATAAAAAATGGACCGTTGATTTGTAACTTGTGTTGTTTAAAATAGATGAAAATAAATTAAACACATGAAATATAATATGACATATTACTTTTATTATGTAGGACAAACAGATGCATACTTATTTGAAATAAAAAATGCCCAAACAGATACACCAATTTATATATTTCTAAAATCTTACATAGAGTATTTTTGATGTGTCTATTGAATATATTGTCAAATTATCACAATTTATGCTGTATATCTATCGATAACTTCACGCCTAATTCCTTGCGGGGTAGGCAGAGGGAACCGAGCGCCACGTGACTCGAAATGAATAATGTTCAAAACATAACAAGTCGATGTATTTAATATAATCATTCAATATAATTTATTGTAACAAGCATATTATCTTATGACCACTGCATTATATAGAGGATAATAAATAATTAGCATAACACTATAAAGACATATACCATGGTGCTATATCACATGACAATAAAGTAATAAAATTCATCATAAAATATGCATAATGTAACCATTCATTTTTTTTTAAACATGAGGCAAACAAGTATTACCCCCGCCAGCTGAAAAGTGGTTACTGTAACCTGAGATCGTTTGCAATAATAAATTTGTCTACCGCGTATTGCTACTTAGCTTCTACCACAGCAACTTTTCAGGAAATTACTGAACTTCATTCTATCGCAGGAACACAGCAATCCTTCAGGTCGTTGTTGTTTGGATGCGAAATACGTAGGGCTTTGTTCTACCCTGCACAGATAAAGATCTCGACTGAACTGGCCCACGAGTTGAAATGAGGTTTCCCTAAGGGATAGTATCGGAAAAGAATAAATTTAATAGCGAAGCAAAGCTGTAAACGTAGTTTTGAAAGTCGGCAAGCTAGTATTATCCAGTCAGAGCTGTCAAGTTAAATACAACTGAAGGAAGAGGAATATTCTAAAGTAGAGAAAGCATTTAGCACGGCTAAGCGTTTAGTTTTAACTGATAACCACAAACAGCGTCCAAGTGACTGGATGCTGAATGTGGAGGATCGCATGTTACGGAAAGTACTACGGAAGACCAATATCCAACAATACCTCGGTTAACGATATAGAATGATTATAATTGTATTCTCTTTATGATAATAGATGATCGTGTTTCTGGTTCTGGTGCTACTGGTACCCCTTGTGGCCTACCTGAAGGTTTACTACCCTGGACGTCGCGCTGGCATACTTTTCGCTGGTTTACCCACATATTCAAGTCTGCCAATAGTGGGGAACATTCACCATTTTTTCGGAGGCGCTGAAGGTTAGTGAATGACGTTTTATTTAAAAAGTAAATCAATCGCAAATTCGAGAAACGTAAACGAAGTGACACTTGGCACAAACGCCTCTGGCATCTCGTTTTGAGTTATAGCCTACCCTATTTTAAATTTGATTAAAGGAATTACTTAATAAAAAGATAAACTAATGTCCGTACATCACCGTTCCCGTGAACGGTTGGTTTCTGAACATATTGGTGTCAAATATAACAGAGGTCAGAGGAAGCTGGCCGAGTTTTAAAATTAGCTGCAATAGACGGTGATGCCATAACACCTTTTGCCAGATCACTTGGAAATAATTTAAATGAAAGTGAATAATTCGAACATAAATTTACGATACTAAAGAAAAAGGTATCTGCTATAAGACAATTCAGTGTCCGCTATAACATTATTAATATATTTTTTTTTATACAGTGTCGGGACGCATACAAGCATATGGCCCACATGATGTAAAGCAGTTACAGTAGCCTATTAACGCTTGTAATATATTAAGTATAACTCGCGCGATGCCTCTCTGCTGCTTACACAGCAACTCCTTAGGAGCCTACTGGTGACCTCACTCATACGCAGGAACACAGCAATCCTCTATGGAGTTGTTATTTTGCTGCGGTTTTCTGTGAGGTGCTGGTACTTACCCAGGTGGGCCGCGCCCTACCTCTCTTAAACCATCCAGACCTAGACAAACTAACATGTTCATGCAGATACATGTTTGTCTTGTGTGGAAATCGAAGCCACGAGCGTTCGTGTCAAAGTCGCGTCATTCACAACTGAGCCAGCGAGCACGTTAAAATTTTAAATTATTTACAAACTCGTGATGGTTCTTTAAAAATATAATGGAGGGTATTAGTTTGTCAATTGTATTTTTATCATACATTGATTCTAAATAAAAATTAAATGAATATTGATTTATGATTTTAAAAGTGTTCTTTTAACGCTTGATTGCTCCGTTCGCCTTCAAAATTCATACGGGAAGGAAGCGTTTCGGGTTCATTTCGAGTACCGTGGGACGTTGATACGCCGAATTTGAGGGCGGGCGTTTCTCTGAATGGCGACATTTGTGATGATCGGCTTCCAATTTAAAGTGAGACAGATCTATTGTCGGAGGCAATTTAACCATTTGTACAATTTTAAGGTTATTTATTTAATTTATGTATATTTTACAGTGACGTTCAAAAGAGTTGCGGAAATGTCTGAAATAATTGAAGAGACGAATTCACCATTTGTGATCTACGTTGGCCCACTTCCAGTTATAAGTAAGTTACCACACAACAACCATTACTCCTCGTAAATTCTACGCCACAATGCTCAATTATGCCACCACCTTCTCATGACCTTGAAAACTATAATATCTTGAGTATAGGTAAAAATAAAAATTGTCAATTTAGAGGTAAGGTAACCTTTTTTAAATGTTTCAGTCACGCATGATCTCGAAGATCTCAAGAAGATCACAACCACTTTTATAGAGAAACCATATTTTTACAACTTTGCTCGAATTTGGTTGGGGAACGGGCTAGTTACAGCACCAGGTAACTGTACTTGTGTTATATACATTGATAAGTTTGTATATTAAATGATTTTCTTCTTATTCCTAGAGTTATTCCGTTTCCTAATCTATTAGGATTAGCGAGGTCCGTTATCCAAGCTTAAGGATTTGACGAAGATTCTGATTTTGACATAAAGCACTTGCCATCAGCTAACGTACTTAACTCGGACGAGTTGGTAGAACGCGCAGCTGTTATTGGCTAGTTCGCAGATCAACATCGCGGCACTTAATGGCTTATTGATTAAAATATTCTCTCATTGGCCAGTAGGCTCGCATCGCTAAGATATTTAGGTGCTAAAACACAATGTTTTTGTTAGCGTAGAGTGCCATCATGCAAGTGGTATATTGCTGTGGTGACTCTGGCCAATATACGATGATGTTGAACGTACACGATTGTCGGTAAGCTATCCTAAGAAAAGTATGTCAAACCAGCCCATCTGGAGAAATACCTCCTCCTCGAGAAAACCGCTGTCAAATAACAACTCTCTGAAGACCTGTTATGTTGTGAGTGTGTGAGTTAAGTAAGCTGATGAGTTGCCGTGTGAATAGCAGGGGTGGCAATGCACACTTCCTGCATTGAAAGCGTTTACGGGTTTCGCTAATTACATTACACCAGGTAGGCCGTATGCTTGTATGCTTCCCTGTGTTGTTTTCTCCTTAGCGTTATCCTGATAGATATATCATTTATTTACGTGTACTTCATGCACACACATCGGTACAATGTACATCGTTATAACAACATTGTTAACTTAAACACAGTTTCGCTATACTATAGAGAACGATTTTTTATTCAGGTGCTGATACGTGTGTGTGTGTGCCGCAGTTGCTCAAATGAAACAACCACTGATTTTCAGCTATCACACATAAAAATGACGAGGACGAGTGTAGTCAGACAAAAGACAAACAGCTACATACAACTACCGCGTATTGCACGAAAGCCTGTAAACATTACAAATTTACCTTATACTTCCACACGACACTTTGGTCATAGCAAAGGAAAACTAAGCGTGGATAAAGATTATATTGAGATTAATTAACTAATAATAATATATAGAAAAAATTAATTGAATTGCATTTCACGTTGTCTCCATCAGACAGATAATGAGGCAGATACAAATATGCGACGTGCGAAGTTTTTAGGGATACCTTGTTTCTGTTTCTCCAACAAAAAATATTTATAACGATCTTTAAAAGTTACTGTAAATTGTTCTGATCGGCGGTGGGATATTATTCCAACACTTCGTTGCCGCAAACCTGAAGCTACCAGCAAAGGCGTCAGTCCGATGCCTATTAAACATTAGTACCGAATCTGTGGTTCTTGCATTATAGCGAGTGGAGTAGTTCAAATTTTCATACAAGTATTCTGGTTTCTTAAATTTCAGAACAACAAATAATAGACTTGCCAAATGCAACTCTCTCCGTGATTCCATATTAAGTATTGACGCATTATTTAAATATGGCGATATGTGACTTCGCGGAGGTATGGAATAGCAAAATCTACAACTGGCGTTTTGCTACTACTACTAGTTGCACCAACCTTTTTGTTCTACTCAGTAATCTCGGACCATACACAACATCACCTGCTTCCTAATACAATAGGATGGAAAAGGTCCGCTACTTAAGTCTAAGAATTTTACACGAAGATAAAGTGATTTTTACTGCCGTCAGACCTATACATGACGAAGGAAAATCAGAACTTGTCTTTCGAAATGTAACTTTTTGAACTGACGATGTTTTCCTTAAACGCCGAGCAAGTGATAATTACACATACGTCCATAAATCCGAAAACCCAAATTTAGTAGTACATATACCTTCATATGTTAAATAAAAACAATATTTCTTACAGTTCCATTATGGAAACATAATATAAAGAAGTTAGCCGGAACCTTCAGCATGTCGATTGTGGAGAGCTACCAAGGAGTGTTCGACTGGCAGGCGGCGAAGTTGACGGAGAAACTGAAAGAAGAGGCGGCGGCAGAGCCATTTGATGCAATGGAAAAATACATCGCATATGCTACTTTAGAAACGATATGCCGTGAGTACTGTCAGCTACTAAAAAACTGTCAGCTTTAAGACTAGACGTCAGAAGGGTTAATTTTTAAACTTCCCAAGCTTGTAAACATTCTTTTTGGACGAAGGAACCCGATATGTTTTTTAGCTGCACTATAAATTCTTAATCCTTGTATGATCTCCTACCATCTTTATTTAGACCCGTCGTTATGTTTGTGAATGCTTGCCACATTGTATATATTTTCTGTGATTTTGACTTGTTTAGGTATATCAACAGGTCCGTACGTTAATATAGATTTAAAGTAACCTCATGTACACTCACAAGTCCATCCTAATGCAGAGTCACATACTAAGCCTCGCCACTAACTAAGCTCGGGCCCTTTACGAGCACACGCTGAGTTGAAATATTATAGGCGTTGTAATTGGCGAGAACATCAAGAACGCCATACAGAAGAGATAATAATAAACATTATTTTGGGGTTAAGAAATATTTTTTAGGAAATATTTTTTATTACACATATTTTTTATGAACGTCTTTATAATAAGAATAAGAATTATTTTATTCCATAAATTTAGTACACAGTACACCAACCTACACTATATTAAGTTAAGTTTTAATAAAAACCGCTGATATTCCATCTCAACCTGAAGATTTAGTGTTTTTCAATGTCCTAACGATTTTGCATACCTCTAATTCATCAGTCTCCAACAACATAAACGAATTTAATCGTGTGTTATTACATTGAAAATTTTTGGCAATGTTATCTTCAATTAGTTTTAATTTTTGTAAAGTACTGTTTGAGAATTTGGCACCTACATTTACAAAGAAATCATTTATATAATTGACAGATTCTTGTGGCGTTGATTTTATTTTTAATAGTTCGCCGCCTACTTGGGATTTATTTGAAGCATTTAGGCTGCATACTCGTTTTATTTTCCAATTGCTCTTAATATCACTCTTACTAGCATTTAACTCGGATTTATCATATTCGGTTTTTAAATTATGTAAGATCTTATTACAATGATTCCTGTAACATTTATACGTGGTTTCTACGTTCTTATCATTTTGTTCAGGTTGTTTTAAGTGCTTCCTGTGCAATGTGTCTCTGAAACGCATACAGCGTAGTAAACCTGGTGTAACCCAGGGCTGATAAGTTATTTGTCTATTAGTTACTGTAATTGTCATTGTGTTCTTCTTAATTATTTCAGATAGGATCTGAATAAAGCTGTTAGTTGCTAGGTCAGGATCGTTCATAGATATTATACTGTTCCAATTTGTATCTTCTAATAGCTTGTAAGCCTTTTCGTAATTTAGTTTCTGAATTAAGTTTTTTTGTCTGACATTATAATTTTGTTTCTTTAAAGGGATACAAATGTAAATACTGCTGTGGTCAGTAAGCGAGGATTCACAACTAACAGTTAAGATTTTAACATTTGATTTTACAAAGCAATGGTCAAAACAGTTATTAATTCTAGTAGGAATTAAGTGACTAGGTAACAGACAGTGAGTAGAAAGTAAGTCCAAGTACTCATCAGATTTTAAGTCGTTATTTTCTGGACAAACATCAATGTTAATATCCCCAGTTAGATACATATTAGGTATGTGCTTGAGATCTGCCAACAGATTATCCAAGAAATACAAGAATTTAGTTATTACATTAAAAGATGGTGATCTCTTTAACGGGACAGGCCCACCACTGTGTCTTCTGTTCGACGAGCTCGGTGGCGCAGTGGTGAAACGCGTTGTTACGCTACTTTGACACCAACGCTCGTGGGTTCGATTCCCACACAGTACAAACATTTGTGTGCATGAACATGCCTGTTTGTCTTGGTCTGGGTATTTTCTATGTATAATAAGTATGTATTTACAAAAAAAAAAAAATGTATTTACGTATGTTTATCAGTTGTCTAGTACCCATAACACAAGCTTCGCTCACTTTGGGGCTGGATGGCGCTGTGTAATTTGTCCGACAATATTTATTTATTATTTATTTATTCTGTGTAGCCAGAATTAACAGCACAACCAACAAAAAGGAAATGAACAGTGAAGTTCACTGCCGTCTCGGGGGTTAAACTACAGCTGCCTTGGAACTCACAACGAATTTAATCAGAAGAAATTTGTAGGTGTAGGAAGTTTTGGAATTGACTTCCCCTCTTAGCAAAGTGAGAGACAGCAATATGACAAATATGGCATTTAAAAACCTCAAAGATATGGCTAGTCAAAAGAAGCTCAACTGCCGTGCACCACGGTTTATCAAATACCTAACACTATTGGGACCTAAACTGTGAGTTGTTACCTAACACATCTATGTCAATAATATAGATTTCAGAACCGCCAAAACGCCCGGTAATTCTCCCTTGTTGCCACCAAATCAGAATAGTATACTACCCCGGATGTGATATGCAAGGAATTTAACATATCGTCCCGCTCCCGACGCCAGAGATCGCACTCCCAGAGAATATGATGGGCTGTTTGCTCGAATTCATTATTTGTCGTATAACACTCGCATAAAGGCGATGACATAAGTCTAAACGTAAAGAGCTTAGCTCTAAAGTTTCCATGTCCAGTTAAAACTTGCGCAATGGGATGATCGACTTCTAACCACTCTTTACTTAATCTGTCTCGCACTGATTGAAAGAACAGATACAAGTGGCGTCCTTTAGTAGAATTTTCCCATCTTTCTTGCTATTCAGGCAGTAAAGTTTCAAATACCTCGTCAATTGGTTTGAATAATCTAGTATTTTGTCCATATCGCGGTGTTTTAGAAAGTCAGGGTGTATGTTTTTAGAGGTGTAGGACAGTGAAGCCCGGCGTTGAATTTCTAAGTTAACTGGTAATACGCCTGCCAGCACTGGTAGTGCCTCGGTATTCACAGTTCTATACGATTTACATAGAAATATTAAAGCGAGACGCTGACTTTGCAGTAACTTACGACGCGCAGCACCTATGGTAGCCCTATCAGCCCATGCACGTGAACTATACGTAATACATCCTAAATATGTGACTGTGTAAATAATTTTTAACGTTTTAAAAGTTAAGACCAACGTCGAGGTGGAAATTCGAGTTAATGCATAAAAGTTCTTTTTGAATTTTTCTCCAACCTGCTTTATGTGTTTAATGTAATTAAAACCTTTGTCCAACAGTAATCCCAAGTAACAAACCGAATTTTAATTTGCAACTGATACTCCATTGAAGTGGAATCGCGGCGGAACCTTTTGGTTTTTTTTATGTGACGCGGGGAAAAATGCGTTACGCACAACACCGGTGCCTGGGTGGCCTCCGGTGGTAGTGTGGGACTCCCCGTCGGCAGCCCGACGGTATACCCACTAAACAACCCCGCGAATTGCCATTGGCCGCGTTGGTGTGGTGCCCCGGATCTGTCAGCAACAGGGCACCACTGCGACTGGCCAGCCCCTCAGAAGGGGCCGGACTTCTTCACTCTAGGGGCCATCCCGGCAAATTGGGACAGCCCCTCCGGCGGCGGGACCACTATGGGGTCTGGTTCCCATCCTGACCCCTAGTCCCACATATTAGGGAGGCGGCAATAGGTGCGCGTAGCGCCTAGCATGGAGCGGACCACGCTCGGGAGCGAGAGATCCGCGCTTCCAAACGCGGACACCGGGTCGTGGCGCTGCCGAGACCACCTGGGACACTGCTCCAGCGTGTGTTGGGCAGTGTCCTCGGCCGCGCCACAATCGTGGCAGCTCGGCTCCTCCTCCCGCCTCACAACCCGGTGCAGGTACTCACCGAAGCACCCAAGCCCGGTGAGCACCTGCACCATGCGGAAGGTGAGTCCTCCCCCCCCCCCCCCCCATCTCCGCATCATCTCTGTATGCCGTCGCCGGCGATACCGCCCTACTTCTTCTAACGTGGGCGCTCGCCGAGTGCCCTCCTACTAGCAACGAAGCTGTACACTTCGGCGAGCACCTCCGCCACCTACTCCCAGGGCGGGTCGCCAGCGAGGGCGGTCGCGGCCGTCCAAGCTACCTTCTATACTATATCTACGCATCAAAATACGGGAGGAAGACCGAGACATGCAGAGGTTCCTGTGGAGAGAAGACAGACGAATAGGTCCACCCACAGAATACCGTCGTCACCATGCACGGCGATATACATTAAAAACAAGAACGCCGAGGAATTTAAAGAACAGTTTCCCGAGGCAGCGCAGGCAGTGATAGCAAACTACTACGTCGACGACTATCTTGCCAGCTTTAACACGGAGGAGGTCGCCATACAAGTATCAACACAAGTCGCTAGTATACACAAACGAGCGAATTATCATCTTAAACGTTGGGCATCGAACTCAAACAAGGTGCGCGCCGAGTTCTCCACTACGCCTAAGGGGAATTTAGTGCAACTCGATGCAGAGAAGATATTGGGCATGGTGTGGGACCCGAATGAAGACAACCTGGGCTTCAACATCAATCAAAACAAGCTTCCGCCTTCAATATTGGAAGGCACGAAAACACCGACGAAGCGAGAAGCTCTACGTACAGTGATGTCTTTATTCGACCCACTGGGCTTAGTTACACCAGTTACAATACAAGCGAAGAACATTTTACAAGATACTTGGCGTACTGGAATCGACTGGGATGTCAAGTTGCAAGACAGTGAAGTCGAAAGTTGGTCATACTGGTTCTCTCACGTGAGAAGACTACCGAGCCTAGCTATACCAAGGTGCTATCCCGGCGTATCGACCGCACATACGAACGAGGTACACACTTTCGTCGATGCAAGTTCGTCGCAATACGCCTGCGCTGTGTATTGGAGGGCACAGGATGCATGCGGGAACATACATGTGTCATTGATAGCTGCAAAAGGAAAAGTTGCACCGTTGAACAAAGTGACGTCAATACCGAGACTCGAACTACAGTCAGCTGTACTGGGATGTCGTCTAGCACGCACAGCAATAGACGAACACGACATAAAGCCGACCCGCCGAGTATATTGGTCGGATTCACGCACTGTACTCTCGTGGCTACGCACTGGCCCGCGAGCGTACAAGCCGTTTGTGGCCCACCGGATCGCGGAGATCGCCGAGGAGACGAAGACCAGCGAGTGGAGATGGGTGCCTACCAAGGAAAATGTTGCAGACGACGCAACGCGCGACACTCCACACGACTTCAACTCACAGCACCGGTGGTTCCACGGGCCCGCTTTTCTACGCGAGTCGGAAGCGGAATAGCCGCGAGAGGTCAATGAACCCGACCATATGGGTCTGACCAGCGAGGAACGAGTCAACTTTGTTCAAAGGGTCAAAAGTATGTAAAAATAAAACAACTTGAAAACATTTTTGATAAAAATAAAGCAAGCTCGTTCAGGTAATGCCTCCAGGTCTGGGCGATTTTGGCTATCTCTATCTCTTTCACACAGTAGTGCCTCCCGCTCCGACACCGGGGGGTATAAATATGGGCCCCGGTGCGGTGATCGGTACCAGTCGTCTACACTCAGCGCTCACACTACAGAGAAATAGCCAGCCAAGTCACTCGGAAGCTAGACAAGTCCAGACCTAGAAGAAGTACCTGCGGCTCCATACCATTCATTCTGCAATCGCAGGTCTGGGTTGGTCCCAGACCTGCGATTTACAACCGGAGGTCGAAGACCCGCAGTACCTACATATTATTATTTTACAATATTCGTTTACGAAAGTGTACGGGTCGTATCGAAGGGGGTATTACTGTAGTTGCAGTCATGTCTTTGCAAGGATATGCAAATGGAAATCTGCTATATTCATCGATAATTGTTAAGAGGTATCTGTTCGGCGAGTTGGACGGCAATGGTCCCTTAAAATCCATATTTAATCTTTCAAATGGCGCAATTGCTTTTATTAACCGTGATTTAAATTTCACAAAACGAGGTTTTACATGAGCCCATATTCTGCAAGAAGCTGTCATTGCTTTTATGTCTGCTATAGTATAAGGTAGGTTCTTCATTCGGACCGAATGGGCCATGCGTACTATTCCCGGGTGACATAGTATTGTGTAGCTCGTGAAAGTTTCTAATTATTATTCATAAATGCATAGACCCTAGATAATGCGTCAGCTACGGTATTTTGTTTTCCTGGGCGACAGACAATGTCGTATTTGAAGCACGATAATTCTAAACGCCACCTCTCTATTTTCTCGTTTTTTATCTTGCTTGAATGATTTTGGTGGAACATAAATGATACTGATTGTTGATCTGTGATCAGTAAAAAATGGCGACCAATTAGAAAATGTCTCCATTTTCTTAGAGCTTCTACGATCGCACTGGCTTCTTTTTCAATTGACGAGTGTCGGCGTTCAGGGTCAGTTAGTGATCGAGAAAAAAATGCTATTGGACGATCGTCATTCGCCGCTCGGCTACATTATTGAATAGACGTTTGTTTGTTTTTCGTTCGATCTCAATTGTTCTCAAACTTTCATTACAATGTTTGACTGTGGTAGTTGCGGTAGTCAGCACTCCGTAGGAACACTTTGCAGCACGTGTAAAAAACGCTACGACTTCTCATGCTCAGGGATTACCGAAACCGGTTACAGGAAACTGGGTGATCGAAAAAATGTATGGCGCTGTCCTAAATGCAAAACAAGTGCCTGCCCGTCTCCATCTGTAATTTCACCGCAGCCTCAGTTGGACAAGATACAGGAACAGCTCTAGATGATAACGTTCCAGCTTGCACCCTTGCCGTCACTAGTTGAGGATGTAAAATTGATCAAGAACGAGATCGTTGGGCTTAAAGAGTCAATTGAAATGGCACATGCCATTATCAAAAATTTAAGTGACAAGTTTCAAACTTTGGAATCACGAGTCATGGAAGCCGAAAAGTTAGCAGAGGAAATCCCTAGTATTCATAATGAGGTTGCCAGGCTCAGGCAGGAGTTGCAGGATCGAGATCAGTGGGCTAGATCTTACAACGTGGAAATCCGGGGTATTCCAGTAAAGAAAAATGAAATTTTGTATGAAATAGTGCATAAAATTGGAACGTTATGCGATTTTCCACTTAAGAAAGAAGAAATAAATTATATAGCACGGATACCAACTCGTGCCTCTCATGGAAACCAATAGTAATGGCGTTTAATAATCGCTACAGGAAGGAGGAATTAGTAGCACTGGCACGGAAGAGCGATCAGCTGTGCTTGCCCAATTTGGGTTTCTCTACCCCAGGCACCTTCTACGTCAACGACCATCTGACATCTTCCAATAAATCGTTATTAAACAAGGCACGAGCATTGGCTAAGGAAAAAAACTACAAGTTCATCTGGGTTAAGCATTGCAAGATTATGGCCAGGAAATCGGAAGTGTCGCCTATGTTTCCTATAAAATGCGAAAAAGACTTACTAAAAATCACCTAACTAATACGTCTTTACCAAGTAAAGTAATAATATTTGTTGTAAAAATGTATTTCGCAAAGTTTGGCAGCCGTATGCAAAAATCCGCCTGCCTATTGATTGTAACCGTCAACGGATTCAATAATCGACTTTTGCACGTAAGTTACTATTTGCATAAACAATTATCGCTTGAACGCACATATATTATCAAGTTCTTTCGTGCTGTATTTGCTTCTGGTTGCAGCGGAGCAATGCCACATTCACTTACAAGTTACATATATTGCGCACATTCCTTACTAAATATTTTTTATGTTTTAACCTTACAACATTACAATTGTTACTATGCATTATCGTACTCATGTTGGTGGTACGTTCGACATCGTTGCTATATTTATTTTATATTCACTGTTACTTTAGAGAAAAAAAGGTTTTTATCGTATTAAAACGGATATTGCATTTATGGAGATAGTGTGATTAACTTTCTGTTAAAATATTATTTAATCTATTTTACTCATTATATTGTGGATTCTTTAGTATTTTTAACTATGAATTTTATTATATTATTATTACACTTTAGGCGTTATGCTGATATTAATAAAAATGGTTGAAATTAATATGTATTACCAAAATGCTCGAGGGCTACGCACTAAAACACATTTATTTAAAGGAAATTTACTCGTAAACAACTGTGACGTGGTATCGCTTACGGAAACTTGGCTGACGGACGGCATCAACAACAGCGAACTTTTTGACGATAAGTACCTTATGTTTCGACGCGATAGAGATTATTTGCGCACTAACGAAAAGTTTGGTGGCCTGTACAACGTGAGTTGACGGCGGTGCATCGTCCCGAGTGGGCCTCCTCTGCCGAGAACATATGGGTCACATTAAGTTACAGAAACACGGATCGCTCATTTCGTAAAGTACATCTATGTACTTTATGTCTCTGCAAAGAAAAGGATGGGTTTTCCTTCAATACCCAATTACAAAATTTTTCTGACAAATTGTCGTGTATAGTCAGTACTTGTCCAAATGACGTTTTTATAATAATGGGAGATTTTAATTTAAGCAATATCAACTGGTATAGTAATGGATTACACTCTCAGCCGTCTGCGGTTACTAGCGAGAGTCAATTATATTTTATTGATACTTTAATGGAATGTAATTTAAATCAATTTAATAATTGTCAAAATATCAATAATAGGATCTTAGATATAGTTTTATGCCACACAGACCTGTCCGTCACTTCTTGTGATGATGGCCCACTGGTACCAGAGGATGTACATCACAAACCTGTCACTATTTACTTGAAGTGTAATTCAGTTCAGTCTTTAGTATTAAAACCTAGAAAGAAATATTTTCACGAATTAGGCGATTACGATAAAATTAACGCATCCCTGTGTGACATCGATTGGGATGATCTTTTAAATAATAAAAGCTTAGAAAATGCGGTCTATTTATTTTATCAATGTCTTTATAATTTAATAGAGAAGTATATACCACACAAAACTGTTTACCCCTCAAACTTCCCATCTTGGTATAATGCTGCACTAAAAAAAATTTTTAAAGAAAAATTTAAATTTCTAAAGAAATATCGCACTTATGGCAACACATCAGATTATTCTAGTGTTTTCATGTTAAGAAAACGAGCTTAACTCCTTGGACAGCAATGTTATAAAGATTACTTAGAAAAAGCTGAACATTCCATTGTCGAAAATCCAAAATTCTGGTCTTTTATAAAATCAAATAAAAAGGGCATGAATTTACTGCCGTCTACTATGTTTTACGAAGGGCAATCAGCTAATACTGGTGAAAACATTTGTAATCTTTTCGCGATATATTTCCAGTCTAACTTTCTTTCACCTTCTCATACGAGTCATGACAATACCACTTGTGATACTACTGACACTGTTTCATCAAATTATGTACACGCTATATACGAGTATGACATTGAAATTAACCCTGAGATTGTCTTTGAAATACTTAAATCATTAGATCTAACCAAAGGTGCTGAGCCTGACAATATATCACCTATTTTCATCATCAACTGTGCTAGAAGTTTAACCAAGCCTCTCACCATCCTGTATAAATGATCCACGAAGGAAGGTATAGTCCCTAAAGTTTGGAAATCCGCTTTTGTCACTCCAGTGCTCAAAGATGGCAACAAAAATGAAGTAATAAACTATCGTCCAATTTCCAAGTTATGTTTGTTCGCGAAAGTTCTGGAACGTCTAGTTCATAGTCAGGTTTACAGTACTCTGTCAAGTATATTGACACCTGAACAACATGGTTTCCTCAAAAATCGCTCTACAACATCTAACCTGTTGTTATTTACAGAATATACTACATCAGGTATGAACGCCTGAGGTCAGGTCGATGCTGTTTTTACTGATTACAGTAAGGCGTTCGACCGGTTGACCATAAGATATTACTCCAGAAGCTTCTATCTGCAGGAATTCATGGCAATTTGTTTAGATGGTTTAGTCCTTATATAAACAATCGTTCGCAGGCTGTAGCAGTGAGGACTAGAGGTCAGGATGGGAACCTGGCCCGCCGCCGGAGGGGCCAGGCAACGGTGGTGTGCGTAACGCATTTTTCCCCGCGTCACAAAAAAAAAGAAAAAAAAAGGCAGTAGCAGTGAAGGGATATTCTTCAAACTGGCATATCATACCTTCTGGAGTCCCGCAAGGCTCGTTGATCGGGCCCCTTCTGTTCAATCTGTTTATAAATGACGTAAACTCTTGCTTTACCCACTCTTACTTCTTACTGTATGTGGATGACATGAAAATTTATAAGCAAATACATGATTTTGATGATTGTCTGTCTCTGCAGCAGGACCTTAATAAATTCGAAGAATACTGTAGAATAAATAAATTAAATCTTAACGTTTCGAAATTTTATAGTATGGACCTTCAGTCGTAAACCAAAAACCATCGACTTTAGATATACACTCAATGGTTCACCACTTACCAGGGCCGAAAAAATTCGCGATTTTGGGGTGGTACATGATAGTAAACTGACCTACAAGGATCATATTGACTATATATATATATAGCCAACAAAGCATTAGGTTTTATAATTTGATCCTGCTCGCAGTTCAATAGAATTAAAACAGCCAAAGTCCTGTACTCCTCATATGTGCGTAGCATCCTCGAGTATTGCTCGGAAGTTTGGAATCCACAACATCAATTTTACATAAGTATACTAGAATCAATTCAACGCAAGTTTATGAGATTTTTGCAATATAAAGTTAACAATTTTGAGAGAACATATGAGGCGAAGTGTAAGAAGCATCACACACTTCCTGTCCAGTTGAGACGGCAAATTGCGGACGTAGTCTTTTTAGTAAAAAATGCACATTGCAAAATCGATTCTCTGTAACTTCTCTTCAAAATAAATCTACGAATTCCAAATAGATGCCATATTAGACGACCCACAACCCTTTATGTTCCGTTCAGTTTGTCCAACTATAGAAATAATTCATTCTTTGTGCGATCTGCAAATAGTTTCAACAAAATGGTGGACGATTCCGACGTAGGTCTTTTCGTTAGCAAACCCAATACATTTAAAAATGTCCTAACTAAGGCGTGGTTTGATACGGTCCCTGCGATCCCATAGCCATGGTTAATAATTTTTACAGCAGTGCTTGCAGTGGAACGCATGAATTTAGTTAATTTTGTATTTTGTTGTCACCTATTCATTCCAAACTTACTAACATATAAATTTAGTATCAGGTTTTGAGATCTGCGACCGATTAATGTTTAATTTCATTTTTAGTTATAAAAACAAACAAGATTTTTCAGATTGTATGCGAAAACAATGTAAATGTGTACTATTCGTTCTTAATCCGTAATTAATACTAGTTAATAACATTACTGTATGTTTTCCTAATAAAATAAAATAAATCATTTTGTGATAAAGTGGCAGCAATCGAGTGTTGCGAAGCATCTGTTTCGACTACAAATGTAGCATCGTCGTCAATAGCGCTAAGTGCGGATCGGGATATCTCTGATTTGAGATTGTTGAAACATTCGATCGTATGTTGGTCAATAGGAAAAGTCGTAGTATTGATTAACGTGCGTATCTTACTTGAAAAGTTTTGTATCCACCTCGCGTAATGTGCAAACAATCCTAAGCTCCGTTTTAGGGATGGCCCATCTTTAGGCACTGGCAAATCGAGCAAGGCTTGCATGCGTTCAGAGTCAGGTTTGATTATGATATTTTGAACTGAATATCCGAGTAAATTTATAGAGTCAGTTCCAAAAATGCATTTGTTTATGTTTAATGTCAGCTTGTATTTCTTTACTGTATCCATGAATTTTTTTAAATTTTCGTCATGATCAAATTGTGTTTTCCCACAAAAGGTAACATCGTCTAAATATGTAAAAGTTCCCTTTAATTTTTCCGAGCTTATGATAAATTCAAGTGTTCTTTGAAATGCGGCAACGCCGTAGTGACACCGAATGGTATTCAAATAAACTGATATAGATTACCACAGGCTTCAAATGCGGTGTATTTCATTTCATTTTGAAGGACAGGAACCTGGTGGTAAGCACTTTTAAGGTCGATTTGACTAAAAAAGTTATAAGTCGCAACTTTAGCAATAATGTTCTCTATATTAGGTAACGGATATGTATCTAATTCCGTGAATCTATTATTTGTTCGTGAGTAATCAATTATCATACGCCGACGGTGTTGTACACCACCGGTGACCAGTACCTGTGCTCGCCAAGGAGATATACTGGGTTCAATTACGTTATCTTTTAATAATTGTTGTACTTCAAGTTGGATAATTTTCTGACACATTTTCTGGAGAATGACGGCGACTATTAGACGATAAGGTGGAGAATACTGAGGCTGGTGGAATAGAAGTTTGCATGACATTACAAATTTCAAGCGGTTTTCGGTCACCAAGTCATTTGTATAGATGAATGATTTTTCAGTATATCGTGACCTATATAACATCTGCGCATAAATTATTAATAACAAGCAGCGCCTGCTCTTTGTAAATGTGTTCATTGAATTTTAACGTTACATAGCATATACTATCAGCAAATGATTCATAATTGGATGATGCTAACACTATAGTCTGCTTGCATGGTCTTGTTTGAGTCTCATGAAGTGAACTAAATCCCGATCGACGAAGCTTACTGAGCTTCCAGTGTCTACTAAGGCATCGGCACCTATGCCATTGATAGTTATGGATATTGTAGACTTCGTCAAGCTAGCTGGAGGAGCAGTCACTGTTTCGGGTATGGCACTTGACATTAAGGACTTACTCCGACAAACGTTCGCAAAATGTTCTTTCTTCCCACATTGTTGACAATTAGCATTCCAAGCTGAACATTATTATTTGACCATTGGTGGACATTACCACCGCAAAAAAAACAACGTCTTTGACTATGGCGAGTCGATACGGCCAAATTGTTCGCTTGTTGTGTAGTAGACCCATTGTTATTGTGAATAGAATTAAGATTGATAGTCTGCTAGTAAGTCTGAGCGTTTTTCTGTGCAGACTCTAAAGCTAAGGCTTGATTTAGTGCATCGTCAAAACTTAGTTTAAAATTTTCTAGGAGCCTCTGTCGTATTTTTCTACATAAAATACCAGAAATAAAAGCGTCTCTAACACATTCGCTTTGGTAATGTTGAGCAGACACTGGTTGAAAATTACAGTCTTGAGACAGAAGCTTAAGTTTATGTGCATATTCCGAAATAGACTCACCTGGTTGTTGCTTTTGAGTTGCTAATAAATACCGTGCGTGAATCTCGTTTTTTGGTTTGATATATATAGAGTCCAGTATATTTACAGCTTCCGTATAACTCTTTGCTTCCAATATGAAGAAATATTTTGTAGGGCTTAGATGGTTTACCAATATTTTAAGTTTCATTGAGTCATCCATCGCCGAGAAATCTTCGTTCAGAAAGTTAGCAAATGTATACTTCCAATGACTCCATTTCGTATCGGCAGAACATTGCTTGGGCTCTACATCGAATCGATCTGGTTGTAAATAACGTGACATGGTAGAATTTATGACTGCATTAGAACTTGTGGGTGGAGAATTACTTAAAGACCTTTTATGAAAATTTTAGCAAATTAAATTGTAGAATGAAAGACCATTTGAATATCAGATTTTAATTTGCTAAAATTATAAGTAATATATAATTGACAAGTAGAGATTGAATACCATTATTGACAACTTGATGAGATCATAATTTACTCTATGACTTGACAAGAAGGTAATATACCACAGATATATAGCTACAAAGCCAAACGGTATCACCCGATTTTGTTATCATCTGTTTCTGAATTGCCTCTCACTATGAAAGCAAATTTAAAGATTCAAGGAAAAAATTCGGATCCGATTGGCCTGACGCAGATTCATTTTCCAATGCGAAATTTTGAAATTGGAACCTTGGCATTTTTAATAACAGATATAAATTTTAACTGGCCAGTTTGTGGTAGTTTTTCACGGCCTGGTAACTAACCTATTTTAACATGTGATCCTTGATCTTAACGTGTACACATAATTACATAACATACGAGTATTGCGTAGATAGGTATTTGATTGATAACTATTTATCCTATCAAATCGATTCAAAACCTGATCGTACCAGGATAGATTAAATCAAAACTGTCAATTTTAGCTTTATAATAAAGAAATTAAGGATTATTTGTTTATTTTAAAGATAAATGTTAATATATCGCAGCGTGTCTATGGATGGATCTTCATTTATCTCTAGCTTCACCGTCTTGCGGAGCGTACGTTAAGCCGCCGGTCGCGGTTATTGTCGATAGATGACAGTCTTTGTAAAGTGTAGTATCATTGGCTTAAATGATTTTTACTAAATAGACAACATACTCAGTATTTATTGTAAACACAAACTGTACAACAGGTGGAGACCTGGTGACCCAAAATACAGGCTTTTAGTCTAGCTCGGGCACCAGTCTCCCACACAATTTGTTATGTTATAAAAGTGTGTGTGAATTGACAATTTTGTGGGAGAAATAAAGATATTATTATTATCTCCTTTATTAAATTATAACTTTACTAAATATATTTTTAAATATATCATTACAAAAACAAAATACGTTTAAAAATATAAAAAACAGCTTCTTCCTGATAGCGGGAACAAGGTCCAAACTATCAGTGATCAAGGTCACAGAGATAGAAACAGGTTATGTAAGGTCTTGGCGTTCAAAAAACCACGACCACCACATTTCTGTGGGATATAAAACTTCATTACTGATGATTGTGGGTGATGCATATGGTGTGCGGTCAATAGTGTTCGAACTTTTCGATCAATAGAGTCAAGTTCAGTTTGAATCCACTTAAGTATGCCAAAGGAATATATTAAGACTGGCATGACCCGACTATTATAAGTACGAACTTTATTTCCACCTGACAAAAGACTATTAAGGACTTTTGTGAGACGGCCAAAGAAACGTTCCTTCAATGACTGTTTCATATCAGTCTCAACAATCCCCAAGTTTTCAGACATACCTAAGTACTTGTATGTTTCAGTTTCCGAAAGGAATTTCAGACGTATAGTATCTGAAAGTTCGAGTCTTTCATATACCAATATCCTTCCTTTCTTTACATGTATGACAGCACATTTGTCTATACCAAATTCCATTCCTTTAGTAAAGCCATTAATTGGATTTTGCTAGATGCAAAAAGTTTCAGATCATCCATGTACCATTTTCGCGTAGCTACTGGCGACTGGCCAAAGCCGTGCAGACCAACTTCTACCAGCCCTCGCTGCCACCGCTGCGATGCCCCGATGGCTCACTGGCGCATCAGCCGCAGGAGAAAGCCGATCTTATGGCCAGCCTCTTTGCGGCTAACTCCCGGATCGATGACTGTAGCACGCAACTACCAACAATACCCTCCAGTGGATCCGTTATGCCTGATATTCACATCAGGCAGCGCGATATGCGTTTTGAACTACAGTCACTCGATGTCCGAAAAGCCAGTGGTCCTGACGGTATCCCAGCGATTGTTCTTAAAAAATGTGAAGCGGAGTTGTCTCCGGTGTTGACGCGCCTCTTCCGCCTCTCGTACTCGACTGGTTGTGTTCCGGATGCTTGGAGAGAGGCCAATGTGCAGCCGGTCCCCAAAAAGGGAGACCGTTCTGACCCATCAAATTACCGCCCCATTGCCGTAACTTCAGTGTTGTGCAAAGTCATGGAACGGATCCTTAACAATCAATTGATCCGTTACCTAGAAGATCACTCCATAATCAATGATCGTCAGTATGGTTTTAGACCGAAACGATCAACGGGTGATCTTCTGGCGTATGTGACGCACCTCTGGGGGGAGGCAATCGATAAGTATGGCGAATCCATGGCAGTCAGCCTAGATATAGCCAAGGCGTTTGATCGGGTCTGGCACAAAGCACTTCTCTCCAAACTTCCGGCATACGGTCTGCCCCTCCAGCTTTGTAATTGGATTGCTGGCTTCCTGCATGAGCGTAGAATCCGCGTCCTTGCAGATGGATGCGCTTCGCGGTTCATGTCAGTGAATACCGGTGTCCCACAGGGCTCCGTTCTATCGCCCACTCTCTTTCTTCTGCATATCAATGACATGCTGCCACTTGGTAATATTCATTGCTATGCAGACGACAGTACAGTCCATGGGCGATATCTCGGTCGGCCTGGTGCTGGTCGGACAGAAATCGGTGAGAGGCGTGAGAGTCTTGTCGTTGAACTGAATCAGGTTTTGGATCTCATTAGTACATGGGGTTCCAATAACCTGGTTGAGTTTAATGCTGAGAAAACTCAGGTTTGCGCGTTTACAACAAAACTGTCCCCCTTCCTTCCTACTCCCAGTCTTCATGGTGCTTCCCTCAGTATGCGAGATAGCCTGAATATGCTGGGTATGCTATATTCATTGCGATCTTAACCAGCGTTATTACATCGAGAGCCTCATCTCAACAGCTTCAAGAAAACTCGGAGTCCTGAATAGGGTGCGCCGGTTCTTCACGCCGGACCAACTTTGTCTGCTTTATAAGACACAAGTTCGGGCCTGCGTGGAGTATTGCTCGCATCTCTGGGACGGCTCCGCACATTATCTTCTTGAGGCTCTCGATAGGTTGCAGCGACGGGCTATCCGCATAATTGACGACGAAGAGGTCACCAAAAACCTAGAACCTCTTCAACTCCGTAGGGACATAGGCTCTCTAAGCGTATTTTACCGCCTTTACCATGGCGAGTGCTCTGAAGAACTATTTTCCCTTATCCCACCCTCTCCCTTCCGTCATAGAACCACACGTGCGGGCTTGCGATGTCATGGTTTCACGGTTGAGAATATCTCTTCGCGTACCAAAAAGTTCGGCAACTCCTATCTTTGTCGTACCATCAAAAAGTGGAACGCTTTGCCTGCACATGTTTTTCCTCCTTCCTACAACATGGGATCCTTCAAACGAAGCGTGAAGAAGCACCTTGCGGGCCAGCATGGTAGCGTCAACTGACAGGACACCGTAGTCCTTTGTCAGTTGCCGCTGCAATTTGGGCTCCCCTTTTCGCTTACCAACAGGCGAAGAGGAGCCACTATGCTGAGCCAATATTAAAAAAAAAAAAAAAAAAATGTACAGAAGGTGAGATGTAGCCTGACCTCCCATTCGCAATCTGTAGCCCAGCTTTGAATTCTGCAATAATGTACTCAAAGGGTTCAAGACTAAACAAAACCACAAGGGACTCAAACTGTCACCCTGGAAAATACCCCTTTTAATCTCAATTAGTTCGTAGTCACCAGTGATCGATCGGTATCCTGGATAGAGAAGAACTGTTCTCCATTGCTCCATACATGACTTCAAGAAAGTACATAGAGTTGTATCAATTTTTTACAACTCTAAAATCTTCATAAGCCATGTATGGGGCACAGAATCATAGGCCTTCTTGTAATCTATCCAACATATCGATAGATCTCTGCGTTTCCGACGAACCTGTTGACTAATGGCCATGTCAATGAGGAGCAACTCCTTGGTACCACGAGACCCACTCTTACATCCATTTTGAGTAGCACACATAATATTATTGGCATAAACATGCTGCGTGATTTTGCTTCTTAGAATAGATGTAAGTAGCTTATAGATAGTGGGCACGCATGTAATTGGTCTGGAAAAGGAGGTGTGTTTTACCCATGGTCATAAAATTTGGGAGAGTGTCAACATCTAACGCATGTTGGAATTGAGACGCCAAACAAGCATTTGAACTTGGTAACCATTTTAACCAGTAGTTTTGAAGCTTGTCCGATCCTGGCGACTTCCAATTGGCAATGGACCGGACTGCACTGGCTACATCATCCTTTGTTATGGTTACTTTTGCCATCGGTCTTATAGATTTTCATGCTTGTTTGATCGTATCAAGTAACACATCGTCAGAGTGGCCGACAGGCGTCGACCAGATGTTCCGCCCGAATAAATTCATAGTTTCAACATCAGGTAGACGCATATCGGTCACATTTTGTTCGGATCGTTCCCAAATTCCAAACAACCTCCTTTGATTACTTTGAAACATGCGATTTTGTTTCCATCGGTCGACACGCTACTTATACCTACGTATGCGGTTTGCCCATGCATAGACTTTTTGTTTCAGTGAGTCTATGCGTTCCGTGACCCGAGACAGAAAGTCGTGTTGTTGAATGTTAGTACCAATAAATGCTCGGTTCACAAAACGCATAACTCTAGGGCGAGTGTTACCCGCCCTGAAACATATAAGCTTACCAATGATTACCCTAGTATCAGCTATACGCTTCTCAATTCTATACTGCCAAACTGGCATTTGGTCAGCAGGTCGTGCAGTTCTACTGCAGTCAGGAAATCTGACATGAGCTGCACAACATGCTGCACAATATAAAATTGAGTGCGTATCGGCCAAATTTTCACTGCTATCAAAATAACTTGACAACAGTAAATTCAAGGTTCCCATTAGTTGCCTATTTTGTCTATTCATCGGCAAACGCGGTACATCCGGTCTAAGATGTACTGATACATATCGATATTCAACAATTGCATGCTCCAAAGTACTCTTCAATTCATCATACCTGTTCCCTACAGTGGTAGTCGCATCTTCTTCGCTCCTGCTCACGGAGACAGGCTCAGAGTTAATTGCAACGTTAGGTTGCGCATCAGCCCGATCTCGTGGGGGTTCAGAAATGACACGACTATCTTGAACTTGGAGACGTAGCCGGTCAAGTGTGGCATCATCCAACAGATGGCAGCGTTAGATGGCCCGCACTTGATCCGATAATCGTTGAGCCGAAACGTTGAGAGCTGGTTCAAGAGCCTGAAATACAGAAAGCATTCGAACACGGTACGCAGTGAAGTTAGTTTCCCCCCTCTGTGACCTCAAAGTACGCTCGCATGACATTCTCGATTACTTCGTGAGTCCATCTCCTGCGACACACTGCACCACCGATAGCGGGGACCTTGTTCGCGGCACGTCATCCACGTGGCCCCAAGCCAACCGGCGGTCGTCCTCGCCGGCGCACAGGGCGCGTGGCGTCGCCGGGGGAGTGAAGATCTCGTCACTCGAACTCGATGCTACTACAGTCACCGCAGTTGTGTTGTTCACGGAGGGCGGCGGCTGCGAGGTGGAATCGAGCGACGAGTCTTGAGGTGTCTATTGTCATAGTAAAATCAAATAAGTAAGTTATCTTCATAGATACGCTCCGCGTTCGGTTTGTATGTGTGCGCGCCCGTAAGAAAGAAGAAAGGAAGAAAGAAAAAGTTTATTTGGACGTAACACAACACTATACACACATTAAACAATATACAATATATAGTGAAGCAATAATAGTGCTGTGTGACGTCACAAATAGGTACTATCTCAGCATATTGCCGTGTCAATTCATGACCCGGCGCTGATTTTCAGGCAAGACCTGTCTGTGACCCCACGGACAGAACAAGCAAGCACTAAGCAAACAATAAATCCACAAACACAATTAATTACTTTTGGCTCAACCTCGTATCCAGAAACTCAAAAATAAAATAAAACTATAATATACATTCACTCTTCTAGTCTGTCGTTCATTAAATTCATACACTCATTTTAATAAGTAATGACACCTAGATAACACGAACAAAACTGTACCATCCTATACGTGTGCGTCGTCGCACGCACACACTGACAAAAATTATCGTTGGTCAAGGTACGCCAGTCGTGGCTACGCCGTGCTTAATACCGCTCGCGCCCACGCACGCACCGTTGCTGCGCTCCCGCTCGTAATCATTTGTACGTGTACTTACCTACCTACTTTAAATACAAATTCTTAAAGATAGCTAAAAAATAAAAATATTTTTTTGTTCTGTATCAAATGTGTAATTTTGTTAAAAAAATACAAATTTCCTACAGAAGAAAGTACTTTTAATGCCTATCATTTTAGGCTACTGTAAACATAGACGTAATAAAAAAGTCAGACGGAATCTCGCTGAGAAATAACTGAAGCACCACAATGGCGGCATGTTACTATGTGTGAGTGTCAAGTGGGTTGCCAGGTGGAAAAAAATATCCCATTTCTTTAACTAAAAGAAATAAAAAATTATATGATGAGAAATGATCTCCACACATTTACGCTAATTTGGAAATGTGAGTTATGGCAACACCAGTCGATTTATTGTTTTCAAAAATTAATTTAAGTGAAAACGATTAGTTAATCAGAAAAATTACTTGCTTACCTATGAAAAGTAATCTCTTGGCTTTTTTAAATGTACCACTATGGTTCCGACTGCTCTCCACTACGCACGACGGCATTCCTAGTAAATAACAGCAAGATGTGTAGGCAGAGCTGATATTTTTTAAATTTAAAAAATATTTAAAAATTTAATTTTTAATTTTTTTTAAATATATGGAACCCTGTACGACATCTAGCGACGAGTGCTGTTACTTTTTCTGTTGATGGGAGTGCAGTGCAGACTCTGCACTGCAGAGTGGCCGGCCATACGTTTTCCCATATGTTTTTTTTTCTAATTGGAACGATTTTGGACCGTTCTTCCTCACCAACGAACATTTAAATTTCAAATTAAAGGATACAAAACTACAATATGTTAGCTATTAGTGTGTCGATTTTGGAGTTTCTCACTATTACCGTCTAAACGCTAGCTGGACGACATCAGTCTACCCCAAACGGCAATTTTGAGGGTAATATGGCTCCGCTGGCTATCCCAGCTCTGCCAATTATTGTTTTTCGACAAGGTTATCACGCGGCGAGGTGTCGGTGCGTAATGGCGGGCGGTAGACTTACTATGGTGTGAATGTGTGCGTGTCGGCTCGTACGTATAGCGACTGACTTACTATGGAGGTGCTTCAGTGTTTAGTTCGGGAGACGGTGTCTGCTTTTTTTATTACGTCCACTACTGTAAAAATATTAAATTTCTGAATATAAAGATTATAATTTTGATAAGTGTAGTAAAAAAAGAGTAAAAAATAGTTGTGTAAAAAAAAAATGGGTGCGTGTACTTATGTACGCACCTGAGAAGTTACACTTCTCTGGCATCATTTAATAACAAATCGCTGGAGGGATGTTGTTGTGTTCATGCGAGTGAGTGACGATACCATCGCACAGAAATCTGGAGCCAAATAACCTAATAAATAATTCCCTGGACGGTTGTTGTGTTCAGGCAAGTGAGTGACGTTACTCTTCAATGTCCATAAAAACATAGACTCATTTTGTAAAAAGAGTGATACTCATAACATAAATACTAGATATAAGCATCTTGTGTTACATGCAAGCCGTCTCCACAAAATAAGTAATTCTTTTATGGGGCAATGTATACGGTTCTATAACAAACTTCCCAGCAATATAAGAGAATTGTCAATAAACAAGTTTAAAACTACAAATTGTGTAGCAGGGCATATTATAAAGTATCTGACTATATTAATGATAAAAATGCCTGGGATTGAGTCGATCCAATTATAATGTAATTAATAAATTATGTAAATTTGTTTGGATACCAAAAGAGGGATGCCTGAGTTTTTTGGCAGTATTTTTATCAGTGCTCACCTAGTCATGAACTGCACGGTAGGGAAAAAAATTGTGACGATTCCAAACAAATGTAGCCATTTTTACAGAATAAAAATATTTTGACTTTGACTTTGACTTTACTACCTCACGGAAAACTGTAGCCAAATAACAATTCGCTGGACAGATGTTGCGTTCATGCGAGTGAGTGACGTTACTACCTCACGGAAAACGGCAGCCCAATAACAATTCGCTGGACAGATGTTGTGTTCATGCGAGTGAGTGACGTTAACACCTCACAGAAATCTGCAGCCAAATAACAATTCCCTGGACGATTGTTGTATTCAGGCAAGTGAGTGACGTTACTACCTCACGGAAAACTGCAGCCAAATAACAATTTTCTGGACAGATGAGTGGCATGACTGCCATCATGGCCTGGCCGAATCGCAATATTTTGACTTTGAATGTATCAAAGACCAAATTCCTGTGTTTTCACAAAACCGCGTCTTCGGCCCCGGATATGGCGTCAATAAAAGTTCACACATGTATGTGTTTTGACCAGGCTGGCGTTCTGCATCCGAGTTGTATCTGTGAGGGGATCCTGAGGTGTCCAACTGTGCGCTATCTGGGAGTCACCTTAGATGAAAGGCTTACATTTGCGGCGCACACTGAAAGCACCTGTTCGAGGACTCGTAAACTAATCCACACCATGAAATTGCTTCGAGAAGTTGCAGACAAACAGTCACTAACAACTGTTTATTTTGCCTTATGTCAGTCGATACTAACTTATTGCATAGTGGTGTGGGGCGGTGCTGCATCATGTCACTCGATCAGCCTCGAGAGCTGATGATGTTGCGTAAATGTTTTCGCTTCCCTACTGCATTATTGTATGAAGAGGCACATGTCCTAAGTATACGTAAGTTGTACACTTTGAAGGTATTCTTTGGCATGCACAAGCAAGTTCTCGGGTCGTCAGAGTACAGCACTATGCTCAAAAAGCGAGTCTTTAAAGTTGGAACCCCTTATAGAAATACTTGTTTTGCCAAGCGTTTCAAACCATTTGCAGGTCCATTCATTTACAACCGCATAGCGAGTACCTGCAATATCAAAGAGGTTTCACTTAGAAGGGCAAATAATATTGTTCGATCTCATATTTTAACTTGGAGTTACAATAATTCTGATCATTTTTTACAAGTAGCTAAATAAGATTCGGTGATGCGTGTGAGGTGTCTTCTTATTCTTATTTATTATTTTAGATTTTATTTTAAAAATACTTCCTAACTCTTCGAAACTCAGTGATTAACTGGCAATGATTAACATTGTAATTTTAAAATTCGGTCGCCACAGGACAGGCATTGCCTAGTGTGAGCCCAATGGAAATCCTATGACCTTGCCGTAAATAATGTTTTTCACAAATTATCACAAATAATTATTTTTATGTTCAATTAGCATTATTGTCATTATTTTTTAGTGTAATTAATTAGAAAACTTTTCTCTTTTTTTTTTGTAAAATGATATCTGTGTTGAAAACATTTTAAATAAACTTATTATTATTATTTTTTCACGGGTTTAATCCCGGTCATTTGATAGGCGTGCACGGGGATATGAATCCAACGTGTAGAGGCCCTTTCTAAAAGGAGGATGTAATGGATATTAATGGGAGGATATACCAACGAACAGGTTACAGCAGGTATTGGTACTATTGCAAATATGTCGGAAATAATTGGACTATTGAAATGAGATCTGGAGGGATTATTAGTACTGAGATATTACAGAAGAGAGACGGACACCTGCCATAACTATCCTATCTGATGTTACTTCGGCAGGTTATTATTATTATTATTAAACTAACTCAGCGTTCGGGCGGTTTGAAAGCACTCGACTCCAATCTGCAGTTGAGCAGAGCGTGGCGAAGTATGCCCTAAACACCTTCGGTTGAAGAGAGTGTCGTATCCCAGTAGTGGAATAAGTAAAAGTTGAAGTAGTTAATTAAAGAACATATTTGTAGTTTGCTCTACGAACTACAAATAAGACCAACATATTTGATGTCTCATCTCATGCATTTAGAAACGACCCCCTACTAGATGGAGCGATGACCTGAAGAGGTTCATACGGAGTCGATAGATTCAGGTGGCACATCGAGACGAATAACTCTCTAGAGGGGCGACCTATGTTCAGCAGTGGGCGAATACAGGCTGAGCTGATGATGAAAACTACTTTTTTTTAATTTTGAATAAATATCCAGTTTTTCGTCAACATTTTTACTATACATGCAATTTTATCTAACCTGCTTTGTGTGCTTTCGCCACCAATTAGTTCATGCGGCCTAGCGCCGGCCGGCACCCACCCACTACTGTTAGTACGTGCAACATGCCAACGCTGCCATGGCTGCTCCGGTAGTCTCTGCCTCGGCAGCTGCGGTCGTCCGCCATCTGGAACAGAATCCGCATGCCCCCACCACCACTGTCGCTGCCACGACTGGCCTGGTCATCGCTGCGACACGTGTTTCGCCTATTATTTATGGTTATATTTGGAATAACCGTTTGACTTCGCGATCTGATATATTACATCAAGTTCTTTGTTGTAATTATCCTTACTTAATGGAACGCTCATCAAACGGTGTATCATAGTTTTATACGCTGCGAGCTTGTGTTGCCAAGGATGGCTGGATGACGCGGGAATCGTGGTATCGCCGATACCACGATTCCAAATCTACCATCGATAAATTATTGCGTAAAAAGTCGAGTAGTATCGTTAACAGACTATTGTACGCGATTCCATATATTACGACAAATAAATACACTGCGAGTTTGTCATACCTGGGAAAAATCACTGACAAAATAGTTCACATATTTAGAAAAAATAACATACATGTTGCTCTCAAATCCCATAATTCACTCAAATCACTTTGTAACACTAAAGATAAAATCCCGTCCAATAAAAAATCCGGCGTCTATAAGCTGTTTACACACCATAGACAAAGGTTTAAAACTAAATATTAGGGAACAATTAGAAATTAATAAACATAAAGGTTTAAAACTAAATATTAGGGAACAATTAGAAATTAATAAACATAAAAATTCTAAAATTACTCTCATGAACAAACAGACTGACGTAAACTATTCCCCACTATTAAATATCTTTTCGCTCACACCATCCACCCCCACCCTCAATTCAATATAAGGGACGGCACTGCGATGGATTTGTCACTTGTAGCATGTAATTCTTACGATTAAAGACTACAACGCCTGATGATGCCTCGTGGAGAGGCGAAACACGTATCGCAGCGATGACCAGACCAGTCGTGGCAGTGACGGTGGTGGTGGGGGCATGTGGATTCTGTTCCAGATGGCGGACGACCGCAGCAGCCGAGGCAGAGACTACCGGAGCAGCCATGACAGCGTCGGCATGTTGCACGTACCAACAGCAGTGGGTGGGTGCCGGCCGGCGCTAGGCCCCATGAACTAATTGGTGGCGGAAGCACAAAGCAGGTTAGATCAAACTGCATGTAAATTTGACTTTCGCAAAATAACGCCTGAATCTATTAACTATTTTTACTATACGTCAAATTTTTCTTTCACATCCGATGTAAAGTGGTTACCGTGGTCACATACTTGCATAAACGCTTGCAATATTAGGAGTACCAGCCACTCACTTGCAGGAATACCACAACCCTCCAGAGAGTTGTTACTTGGCTGCAGTCTTTTGGAAAGGGGAAGTACTTTTTCATTCGGACTACCTTGATGCTCCCTTTCCTAAATTTCACGTCAGTAAAACATTTAATTATACAACTGGAATCCCGTTTTGTCTTCTACTGATTACTTACCATTTTTACAGAAACGGCATTGGGTATGAAAGACATATCAGCCAACATTGTCACCAAGGAGTACTACCATGCTTTCAACCAAGCACTCCGGCTTCTCCTCCTGCGATGCTTAAACCTTCTACTGCATCCAGACTTCGTTTACCGCCTGACACCAATGTACCGGCAGCTGGTCAAACACCTGGCAGTTCTACAGAACGTATCGGATGTGGTGCGTAGCTTTTTTAGGCACGTGGTGCACCCAGACCATGACTTAAAAGTTTTATGCAACAACCCAGCTTTCAAGAATTTTTATACTACGTCGAAAGGTAAACTAAGCGATACTTCGTGTGTCGCAAGCTTACAGCCATTTCACATCACGTGAGCCGTAAGCTTGTATGCCTCCGACGTTGTGTAGAAAAAAACATTTTCAATATAAAAAGTACTTAGTCTATATGTTAGTTTAAAACACATTCTGTTGGTGTGCTAAATTTCATCCAAATCCAGTTTCTATTTTGCAGTTGCTGCAGTTTCTGTGATATCTTACAACGGACTTCCATTCATCCTCGCTTTCACATTTATAATATAGGAGTATGTAGGAAAGTACGAGATAGGGAAGTAAGAGTCGTGGTATCCTAGTGGATAATGAACCAGCCTATTAGCCTAGCGGTCCCTGGTTCGAATCGTGGCTATGCAAGTTCATGACTTATCTTCATATTTGTAATTATCACTTGCTCAGTGGTGAAGTAAATATCGTGAGGAAACCAGCACGTCCAAGAGTTTTATAGTTCAAAGAACGTGTGATCTAATCTAAATAAGATATGGATAGTGGTGGCCTGCCGGCGGTGGAGGCTTGCTCCGTAACAAAATTAGTTTCTTCGCCAAATTCTTAGGCTCAGGTACCCGACCCCGCCAATCAAAAAAGAAGAAAGTTCTAGAAGAAAGTACGAGAAGCTTTCAGGAGATCAGCTACTAAATAACAAATTTCTGGAGGATTACAAATAAAATAGTTTGTTTACGAGGAAGCTGATAATAAGCGTTGTAGTGTAAGGGGTACTAATGCGCGAGCGATGCTGTCGTTAGCCTCCATAAGTCACAAAGTTATTGCCTGACGACTTGTAAAAAAAAAACTTAAAATTAACCATAATTATGGTTATTATCTTTCTCATTTTGGCATTATTCGGTTTCATTATCCATTAGCATTGGCGAGGTCCTACCTAACCTAAGGATTTGGCGACGATACTGATTTTTACATGGAACGACTGCCGTCAGGTCTCCGCACCCAGACGGAAATTCAGACCTTTCTTAGGTTAGGTAGGTCACAGGTGTTTAGAAATATAATTGCTCGAAAATGCGCGTTTCCTCACGATGTTTTTCTTCACCTTCGACCAAGTGATAATTTTGGACCGGGGACCGGTTTGTCAATAGATCCGGATCTTTATTCATTGAGATATTACCGCTCATCAACATGGTTACTAATATACAGATTTCAAATTTTTAGGTAATTTCCAAGAGACTTGCAGAACGTGAACGAATGAAGAAAACGAAAACTAGGGACCACGACTTGGATGGTAAAAATTTGAATAAACTTAATCGAATTTGATTTTTTATGTGCTATGCTCGGCGTTTCTCTACGTGAAGATAGGCAGAGAATTTAAATAAAGTAAAAACTTAAAAGTAATATCATCATCATCATCTCAGCCTGTATTCGTCCACTGCTGAACATAGGCCTCCCCTCTAGAGTGCTACTCGGATCAGTCCTGTGCCACTTGCATCTATCGACTTCCCACAAACCTCTTGAGGTCGTCGCTCCATCTAGTAAGAGTCGTCCCACACTGCATGTACTAGTACATACAAAGGTTTTCGAATGGCGTCCCGGTACTAGTACCGGAACGCCATTCGAAAACCTTTCTTCCCCAGCGGTTATCGGTTCTACGAACTATTTGGCCGGCCCACTGCTACTTCCGTTTGCTTATCCTGTGGGCTATGTCGGTTACCTTAGTTCTACTGCGGATATCCTCATTTCTGATTCTATCACGCAGAGAAACCCCGAGCATAGCTCTTTCCATAGCACGCTGAGCGATCTTGAGCTTCCCCATACGGCCCGCAGTGAAGGACCACGTCTCAGTTCCGTATGTCATCACTGGCAACACATCCTTTTCGAAGATCTTGCTCTTTAACGTTGAGGTATTTTGGACGAGAAGATGTGTCGAAATTTCCTGAACGCTGCCCAGCCGAGCTGAATCCGTCTGTTGACCTCTCGGTCGAAGTTGGACTTACCGAATTGAATAACCTGTGATAGGTAAATATATTCGTCAACAACTTCGAGCTTAGTGCTTTCAACCGTGACCAGCATAGGTGTAATATGTAGATTCGATATGATCTTAGTCTTGTTGTTCTTCTTGTTCATCTTGAGATCTAGCTGGTTTGAGGTCATTGAGCATAGCGCTAAGTTCCTCCAGCGATTTCACCATGAGAACTATATCAACGGCAAATCGATATTGATGTTTATACCGTATTCTTTCCAGTCCAAGAGCTTCAAGACATCTTCCAATGCTGCGGTGAAGAGTTTCTGGGATATGACATCCCCCTGTCTTATACCTTTTTGTACTTGGATCGGTTTCGTACTCTGGTCCTGTACTCGGATACACATCGTAGCCTTACGTACAGTAACACTTCAACGCTTCGATGTACCGATAGTTAATTCGGCATTGCTGGAGAGACTGTAGCACCGCCCATGTCTCAACGGAATTTAAGGTCTTTTCGTAGTCCACATACGCCAAACAAAAGGACAGATTATACTCCTCAGTCTTCTGAATAATCTGGCGTAGGGTATGTGGGTGATCCACGGTACTAAATCCTTTTCGGAATCCGGCTTGTTCGGGAGGCTTCAATTCATTAAGTCTGCATGGGAGACGGTTTGTGATTACTCTTGAAAATAGTACATAAACGCGGCTGAGAAGCGATATCGGCCTATAGTTCTTTACATGGGTTTTATCACCCTTTTTGAAAAACAACATGACCAGGTTTCTGCTCCACGCTTCCAGTGTTTCACCAGATTGTATGACGGAATTGAATAGCCTCTGAAGGACTACAAGTATCAGCTTTCCGCCCGCTTTCAGAAGCTCCGCCGTAATTCCGTCCTCACCCCGTGCTTTCCCATTTTTAAGCTGTTTGAGAGCCATACGAATCTCGTACTCCATGAAGTCGACCAGCAGTTGGCCTCTTTGGTCTCGTTGCCCGAATCCAAATTGCCTCACTCATCGTTCTGTTTCATGCCAAGCTTTGCATTGAAGTCCCCCATCAGCTCTGTGTAGTGAGTTTTAGAGGTATGTATGGCTTTGGAGATAGCCTCATATATAGCTTGCACCTCATCATCGGGGTGTGACGAAGTTCGTGCATAGACCTGTATGACCTTCAGCGAATACCGTTTGATAATTCGTCTACACAGCCTCGATCTTTAGTACATTGCTGACGAGGGGCTTAAAGAGAGAGAGAGAGAGAGAGAGAGAGAGAGGGCGCCACCGTGCTCGTGTCAACATCGTCTCTGTGTTAATTAATTTAAATAAACCTCATTACATTGTTTCTAAGTATTTAACTACGGAAAACTTTAAGAACTAAAAGTGATTGACAACATAAAGTGTGGGCACAAGTGCATATAAACTGTGGACGCAAATAAATATGATACTAAGTTTGTGAAGTAACGGTCTACTTGAACATATATACAACATTTAGAACTGAGATTTTCATGAAAACTATTTGTGTGGGTGTAAAAATTCGTGACTTTTGAACAATAAATCGTGAATTGTGAAAGAAACACTATACAATAGAATAAAATAACCTAAAAGAATAAATAATTAACTACCTTTCAACAACAAACAACATACAAAGTTTTAAACAATACAACAAACATACAAACTTTTAAACTAAACCTTGTAAAAGTTAACACGCGATTTGCTCAACATATGCAGAATTTCATGTCATCATTTATATACAATAAAATATTCAACACTTGTAAACTTAAGACATTAAGGACAAAGAAAGCAAAACAAGTAATTCAAAATTTCTTACTGACCTTATCCTACCTAGACACTGAAAATCTCATCAAAATTACTGTATAAATTTGCTAGCTTGACGACAGTATTTGAGTCATATTTATTTATTTTTATTTTTTTATAAATATAGATAATTTATGGTCTTTTAATATATAACGGTTACATACCACTTAGACTATTAAATCAATTATTGTACTTATTTACCAATTCAATTAAAAGATATATATTTGATTAATTAAATTATTAAACCTATATTAATTTTATAATGGCAGGGAATTGCAGGGAATAGCGTGAATGGAGCGTTGGGTAAGCTGTTTGGCAGCCGAAATCTAAGCCAGAAGGCACAGCTCGCTGTACACAACGCGGTGTTAATCCCAACGCTAACTTATGGAAGTGAGAGCTGGGTATGGCAGAGAGAGCATGAAAGTAGAATAAATGCGGTCGAGATGCGAGCACTGCGAAAAATTTGTGGCATAACGCTTGCTGACCGCGTTCGAAATGATGACGTACGAAAGAGAGTTGGACTGAAAGAGAGTGTCGGTGTTAAGATAAGAAAGGGTATGCTCCGTTGGTTTGGACATGTAGAAAGAATGCAAGATGTAAGAATGACGAAACAGATATACAATGCGAAAGTGGAAGGATGTAGGAGCCGAGGAAGACCAAGACTAACCTACCATGACCAAATTGGTCGTGTTTTATCAGAAGGTGATGTCAGGAGCCTTAGGAACCGGCGAGCGTGCATGAAAAGAGCTATGAATATGAAAGAAGCGGGTGAAGTGTGTAAGGACCGCGTCTTATGGCGCTCGGTTCTCTCTGCCTACCCCGCAAGGGACCTGGCGTGAAGATATACATACATACATACAATTTTATAATGGCTCTATTTTAATCATATTAAATGTGTAATGCACGCTATATATAATAGTGTATGCTAAAATCAAATTGTATCGCGAAATCACAGTCAATTGTTGTTCTATACCATCATTGTATACCTTTCTGCATAAGTTTTTCTCGATCGATGAATTTGTTGTATTAATCATATTACATATTGTAACCTCACTAAGGCTTCCACGAGACAGGCTCGTCCTAGTGTGGAGGCCACCATATAAATTTACATTGGAAATCTGTATATGTAAAATGTTTAGATATAAGAAAAGCATGTAAATTACTATGAAATGAAAAAAAAAATATTAAATTACTATTGTAAGTGTGGGTGCTGCGTGGGATGCGGCGGCAGCCAAAGAAAGAAATTTTTTGCCAGCCATTTCAAGGCTTGGTGGTCGGTTACGACTGTTGGTTTCTGAAATTTCTATGTATGCCCGAAACTTATTCAAGGCCCAAATGACGGCTAAAGCTTCCCTTTCCGTAGTTGAATAGTTTCGCTCTGCCGCGGTAAGGAGCCTGCTCGCATATTCGACAGGGTGTTCATTCTGTTTCTCCCCCTGCTCTAAAACAGCTCCCAGAGCATAGCTGCTGGCATCTGTTTTTAATATGAATGCCTTCGTTTCATCTGCTTACCGAAGAATGGGTGTGGTTGTTAGACGATGTTTCAATTCAATATAGGCTTTCTCCTGTTCTGTAGTCCAAACCCAAGTTGCCGTTTTCTTAGTTAGCTTTGTTAGAGGTTGGGCTACTGTCGAAAAGTTCTCTATGAAACGTCTATACCAAGAGCACATTTGTAGAAATGATATTAGTTGCTGTAAGGTTTTAAGCGCGGCCCTTTCTACTATGGCTTTTACTTTTTCAGGATCCGTGGTTAAACCATCTGGGGTTATAATGTGTCCCAAATACTTGATGGATGAGCAACAGAAACGACATTTCTCTTTATTCACTGTGAGGTTGCAATCTCTTTTGTGTAGGACGTCTCCCAAGTTGGACAAGTGCTCTTCAAATGATGAAAATATAATTAGATCATCCAAATATGCTAACATCTTGAATATGATCAAGACTTTTTCGGAATCTATCTACCAGACGTTGAAATGTGGCCGGCGCGTTTCGGAGTCCGAACGGCATTCTTTTGAATTTATAAATACCAAATAGAGTAATAAATGCGGTTTTATCATTATCTTCTTCTTTGACTTTAATTTGCCAGTATCCAGCTTTCACGATAATCAATGCAAAGTCTAATTTCTCCATTAGGTTTTGGTACCATTACCTCCGGGGAGGCCCATGGTGAGGAACATGGTACAATAATGTTATCGTTCAACATTTTGTCTAATTCCTCCTTTAGAATTCCTTTTTGCTTTTGTGATAATCTATACGGAGGTACTGAGATTGGGTTTTCGTTATTAGTTAAGATACAGTGTTCTCCAAGAGAGGAGGGTTTACTATTTCCAATGAAAACGTCATCATAAGCATTGAGAATTTTATTTAAGTTTTCCTTTGAAATTAAACTATTTTTAACGGAAGTATCGCGTGTTTTATTTATTTTGTTGAAACCTGACGTTTCGAACGCTTTGCAGCGTCCGTGGTCGCAGATACTTCCGTTAAAAATAGTTTAATTTCAATGTGTAACAATCGCGAAAACCTAAGACAATATTAAGTTTTCCTGTTCTATCAGACTCATGGCGATACTACATAATTTAATGGTGGCAGTTTCAGGATCAGGGTCCGAAGAGTCTTCTAGGTTGCTTCTGGGAAAGAGATGCTTAGAGTTCGGAGATAGGGTGACTTCCGCTTCCCGAACGTTTATCTCTGCGTCTCTCATCATAAAGTCTGCGAATCGAGGGGAATATCCATCAAAAAGTACTCTTGGGTTCTTGGGAGACGATAGGGAAATGGGTATCAGCTTATAGGGACGTGTTGAAGAAGTAGAGCCTTGGGGCAGGTTTGCTTCGATTGCCGGTGCTTCTACAGGTAGGTTTGGTTTCGATGTAGTCTTGCCTTTTTCTTTGATGGCGACGGCGTCGACGGAAGTACTACAGAATTCTGGAAAGGTTATGAATTCTTCGTCGTACAGCTCATAGGTTGTTTCGTCATCAAGAAATGCCCAAGTGAACTGCGGGAGATTCAAAATCATTCTTGCATCTTGGATGAAACCGATCCCCAATAATGTTCGGTTATCTTTGGACTCAGGCAGTACAATAAATGTTGTCGGTATAACTCGGTCCTTTAGTTTTACGGGTACCGAGGTTCGTAGCACTCTTTGGTGCTTCCCAAACCCATCAGCAAGGGTGACACGAACCGTTTCCTCTTCGAAAGTGTACCCCTTTCGTTGCAACTGTTGGTATAGCTGGTATGAGGCTACGCTTGTTTCCGCACATGTGTCTATGTAGGCAGTCCCTCGTATGTCGTCAATGTCAATAAAGACGACAGGTCTATTCTTGGCCACAGTTTGGACGTTCATGGAGCAGAAGCTAAGGTCCGTAGTCTGTGTGGTTGGACGCTTTTTCGAGCAGTCTGGGCAGCTGCTGCGGACAACCCCTGGTGCGCCACAGCCATAGCAGGAGACATTGGGCCTGGACTGTGATGGTGCCTGGGTTACCTACCTTGGATTGGGTTTGTTGAGTTTCTTCTTTAGGCACACCCAGTTCCCTTTTCTTCACCTTCAGCTTCCTACATTCCTCAGTAGTGTGACCTATGAAGTGGCAGTATCCACATTTCTTTTTGAAAGAGCTCTTTGGTTTCTTCCTATTGTCGTCCCCTGAGTTGGATCTCGGTATACGGGTATACATTTTCCTTCCTCTGTCGATCGTCAGTTGTTCGACGGCACGTGCAGCTTCCAACAGTTCATCAAAATTATGAACGCTGTTTCGAGCCACCTTCTCTCTAATTGTTACCTCCAACTGGCCGTATATCATGTCCAATTGTTGCGATTCAGTGTGCTCGGGTGTGGGTAGTTGGGCAAACAACATTCTTTTATGTGCCACAAATGTCTCTGTTGGGGTATCAGTGTCCTGTTGTTGACCGATTATCTCCTGATATATGATGTATGCAGGCTTCTTCGGTGCGAAGGTGTAGCGGAGACGTTCCGTAAATATTTCCCAGGTAGTGATGTTTTTCTTCACCCCTTGCCACCATATTGCAGCTTCCCCCTTCAGCAGTAGTGGTATTCCTGCAAGGGCTTCCTCGTCAGAGATATTTTCTAGCTGTTTAAAAACTGATGCCGCTGCTAAAAATGATTTCACCAGTTTGGGAGTTCTTTCTCCTTCAAACACCGCGTTGCAAGTAGTAAATGATCCCTTTTTACTAGGTGACAGCTTGGAAATTAGTTCTTGAAGCTGGGTGTTGGATAGATTAACTGACATCTTTCGCTTTGGTTCTTTCTTCGCTGTAAACGTGGAGTTACGGCCGCTACGCGTGACGTATCGCGGTTTCCCAGGCCCGTCGTTGGTCGCCAGTTTGTAAGTGTGGGTGTTGAGTGGGATGCGGCGGCAGCCAAAGAATAAAATTTTTTAAAGTGATTTACAAAAAAAGTGATTGGACGGGCGTAGCTTAAGCCTATCTAGTGGTGTCCCACACAACCACTTCCAAAATTGGACGATGGCGGCGGATGCACTTCTAGTTTAAGTCCTGGCCGTAGAAAATAGTGAGGCGTTTCCCAAGAGGCCGTTCCAAGTAGGACGCAACCCTTAGATGAGCGTCGTCACTGAGTTTCTACATAGCCTTACAATTATTCACCGAGGAGGTCATTATTCGTACAAGACAAACCATAGCGCGATCTACTTAAGCGACAGCGCCATCTGTTGTTGAATAGTCATAAACTTCTATGTAGTAACTATTGTAATTATGGGCGTTGTTTGTAGATACTTCTTACATTATTAAATTATTAAAATTATTAAAGTATTTACTCAGATGCTCCTGAAAAGAGTAATACCATTTCTAGAACAAAATTAACCGAAAGAATAAGCAGGTTTTCGCTCAAGATTTTCTACAATAGATCACATATTTACTGTGATTCAAGTCATTGAAAAGTATGGAGAATATGGCAAAATCCTTTACATCGCTTTCATATACTACTTGAAAGCATTTGACTTAATCTCCCATTCAGCGCTTTGGAGCACCTTAGACAAGCAAGGTGTGCCACACAAGTATAGGAAAATACTGGAAGAAATTTACAACAAGAGCACAGCAAAAATAAAATTAGAGCGACAAGGTAGACCATTCGAAATACAACGTGGAGTCCGTCAGGGTGATCCTTTATCTCCGAACCTATTTACTGCTCTTCTCCAAAGTATATTCCGTAACCTTGAATAGGAGTCTAAACCGTAACATAGAATGGGATCAATATAAATGGAGAGCTATTGAACCATCTGCGATTCGCCGATGACAATGTACTTATTTGTGAAGAGCACTGACAACTACAATACATGCTACACACTTTGGACAAAGAAAGCAGAAAATGTGGTTTGGAAATTAATTTGGAAAAGACATGCATAATGACCAACGGTGAACATGTACCAGTCAAAATATCAGCAAGTCAGATAGAATATGTTAAAGAATATGTATACCTAGGCCAAAGAAATTCATTCAAACGACATAACATCGGCGAAGTAGAGCGCAGA
>OX382257.1:30011948-30071814 GCA_947507595.1 Pyralis farinalis | reverse complement strand
TTGATTAAATCGTTGATTGCCCTTCCATACTTCCTTGTGGTTTTGAGTGGTGAGCACCAGTGGTTTGCGCCAGTTCTCGTTCGCCAGGGATAGTGGCGTAAGGCCTTATCGACTGCATAAACGTCGCGGTACATCTCACTTTCACAGTGCAGGAAATAGTCCCTGAGTTTGCACACCTCACGGTTGTGTAAGGTCTTGAGATTTAAAAAGCCACGACCCCCATCTTTCCGTGGGATGTAATATCTCATCACCGACGATAGTGGGTGATGCATGCGATACGTTGTTAACAATTTTCGGACACTTTCATCCAGGGCATCTAAGTCAACCTGAGTCCACCTTAGTACGCCGAAAGTGTATATTAATAGTGGCACAACCAGTTGTAAACTATCGAAATTTACAACTCTACCCTGATTTACATGTATGACCGCACATTTATCAACACCAAACTTCATACCTATGGCGTTGCTGAAAGTTTCAGTTACTTTTAGCAACTTCAATAGGTCTGGTTTCTTTGGTGCGAACAACTTGAGGTCATCATGTATAGCAGGTGAGAAATGACCTCACGCCCTCTGCGAAGTCGGAAACCCAGCCCTGAGTTCCTTAACAAAGTGCTAAGTGGGTAAGAGCTAGGCAGAACCATACCGGGCTCAGACTGTCGCCCTGGAAAATGCCACGTTCAATCCTTATCAGATCCGCAGACCCAAGAGAATCTCCGCCCCCTGGCTGACAAAGTACTGTAGTCCACTGCCTCATACATGAACTGAGAAAGGAGCGTAGAGTTGCATCTACTTCATACAACTCCGACACTCGTCTCATGAATGGGGCACCGAATCAAAGGCCTTCTTGTAATTAATCCAGGCAGCAGAAAGGCTTTTCCTGTTCCTACGGACCTGTTGGCAAATAGTAATATCAATGAGGAGAAGCTCTTTAGTACCACGGGACCCAGCCTTACACCCATTCTGAGTAATGGCCAAAATATTTTGTGCATCAATGAGCTTAGTAATTTTAGTCTTCAGATGGATGTAAGGAGTTTATACATTGTTGGCAAACATGTGATGGGTCGGTAGTTCTTTGCTTCCGTTGTACTACCATCCTTAAAGAGCAGGAAAGTATACCGGTGGTCATAAAAGTATGGTAGAGATCCAGCGTTGAGGATGTCGTGGAATTGCAATGCCAAAAGTGCATGTGAATGATGGAATCATTTAATCCAGAAGTTGTGCAATCCATCTGGTCCTGGAGTTTTCCAGTTATGTGCCTGACGGATTGCACAACTAATATTTACAGCTTCCATGGTTCCTATCGATTCACATGCCCTCCCGATACCGTCCGTCCGTTCTCCCTCCGTGTGGTTGGCAGGCACCGACCAAATGCTTCGCCAGAATTGTAATATGGCGTCAGCATGTGGCTGCTGCCTATCAATCACACAACAACTGGGTCTCTCCCAATTTTGGTATACTTCCTTTGATCACATTGGAAGATACGATTCTGATGAAATCTGTCGATCCGTTCCCTGTATCGTCGAATACGGTTTGCCCATGGATAAACTTTCTGCTTCAGGAAGTCTATGCGCTCTGTGACCCACTGCATATAATCCTGAGTCCTAACATTGGTCCTAGAAAATGCTTGGTGCACAGAATGCATAACTCTTGGGCGATTATTACTCGACCAAACAGATTAGCTTGCCGATAAGGGTCCTAGCTGCACTGATATGTCGCTCGATTCTCGCCTGCCATGCTGGTATATTGACAGCTGGGTCGTGCGGCTCGGTCACTATTTGGAAACTTGACTTGAGTTAGAACACCCCACTCGATTCTCTACTTAATCGAGTGGGTATCACCTAGATCTTGACTAGATCCCGAATAAGGTACTAGTAAGCAATCTAGGGCCCCGTTTTCTATACATTCTATATTTCGTTTATGGATGGGTAAACGAGGTAGACATGGCCTTAGGTTAATCGGGATAGACCTATATTCAAGAATCGCATCATCCAATGCCTTTCCTCAATGGGTCATTATCCTGAGTTGTACTTACGTTATGTTACAAAATAGTCATGCATCGGTTCATTATCTTCCTGCAACGGTCACGAATGTGATGTTATATTCGCATCGCGGCAGTAAGGCGTTCACCTGCTGCGGCGATTGTGTAAACAGGTTGCGCTTCTCGATGTAGCCGCTCACGTGTAGGCTCATCTAACATTTGACAACGTTGGATAGCCCTCACCTGATCCGATAGACGTTGAACTGATACGGTGACAGTTGGTTTAAGCACCTGAAATAAAGGAAGCATCCGAGCATGGTACGCACTGAGATTTGTTCCCGTCTCAGTTGCCCTGAAGTAGGCGCGCATGACGTTTTCATTTATTGTATAAGTCCACCTCATGCGTCGCACTACACCACCGGCAGCGGGAGTCTCTCGCAGAGCAGCGTGCCCCGATGACCCTAAGCTGGCCGGCAGTGGGGCCCGTCTTCGTCGATCGACACGTTGGAGGTCGGAGGTGTCACGTATTGCTCCTTCGCCGACGCGGAGTTCGATCAACGAGGCGGGCGGTGGTGGTGGACGTGCATTGGTCTCTTGTCTCTTAGATCTAGTAATCATTTTTCATTATTTGCCATTTTCGCTAACATTCGTCAATCATTTTATTCCTTTAATATACTATATACATATTTTTTGTGGTACACATATTATGACACATGTCATTGCAGTTCGTCATATTAGTTTGTTCAACTTTATTTATGCTTCGAGTTTTCAGTTTCTGTTTACTTTTTTAGATAAATTAATTAATTGGTAGAGATAAACTTGTTAGCAGATTAATATCATACCTATTGCAAAAAATACCAATAAATATAAATATTTACAAAATGTGTGTGACAACGACAAGGTTTTTTTTATTTTTTTATTATGCATCTCATTTTTTCATTTTTTAATATACTAATATAATTATAAAATACATTTAAAAATATAAAAACGGGCACCCACAGGCAACGGAGCAGAGGCCCAAGCTACCGGTGGTCAGGGCTCGAGAGTGAGAAAACCTTCTCACAATACGTGCCGTGTCGAGAAGAACCGCCTTCTGTAACTGGTTCTTGATCCAACTGCCGACCGAGAGTCTCTCAAGGTGACGATCGAGACTCTTTGCTATAAGTCCGTTCACTGTTACGACTATGGAACAATTATAGTCGAGTCCACACGCCACATAGCGGTAACCTCGTGGGCCAAATCCAAGTACTTAGAAAGTTTCTCTTTCTCGGCCTTCACGAGGTTTTCGTCATGAGGAATGGTGACATCAACAATAATTGCACGGCGCGTCCCCCGGTCTATTATCACAAGATCAGGTCTATTGGCGATAATAGTCCTATCTGTGATAAAAGACCGGTCCCAGTAGAGCGTGACACTAGCGTGACACGTTAGCAAGACAAGAACAACTGGAAACTATATGCCTGAGTGACGCTCCAGTGGCATGCTCGACAAATGTCGACCGTACCGTCTTTTAGGATATACCTCCGATAGTCATTCGTATTTATAACTATCATAACTGCACAGATAAAACCTTCAGTTTCCCTAAACAGGTCATCGAAACGTAATCAGGATACCGACGCAATTTTTTTTTTATTATTATATTTTTTGTATCACGGGTTTATCCCGGTCATTTGATAGGCGTGCGCGGGGATTTGGATCCAACGCGTAGAGGCCGCTTTGAGAAGCTTGATGTAATGTTGTATAGCTGCCGTGACCTTGTCCAGGGGATATCAATGTGACAATATACCCATGAACCAGGTCAAGGCAGGTATTGGGACTATTGCGAATGTGTTGGAAATTATTGGGCTATTACAATGAGATCTGGAGGGATTATTAGTATTGGGCTATTACAAAAGAGGTACGGATTTATTATTATTATATCTCTTTTCACGGGTTTTAATCCCGGTCATTTGATAGGCGTGCGCGGGGGCATGAGTCCAACGCGTAGAGGCTCCTTGGAAAAGAATGATGTAATGTATTATACCCACCGTGACCTGCTTCAGGGAATATTATTGGGATAATATACCCATGAACAGGTCACGGCAGATATTGGGACTATTGGAAATATGTCGGATAAAAGCGGGCTATTAAAATGAGATTTGGAGGTTTTAATTTAACTGGGCTATTGTAGAAGAGGGGCGGACGCCTACCATAACTATCATAATCTGGTGTTATTTTCAGCAGGCTTACTTTTATTATTAATAATATTGAGAGGCTACTATCGCTGTCTATAATCGATTGTAATTAATTTTTTTTTTATTAATATTATATTACCCGAACGTTGCGATCCCCGCTACTAACGTAGCAGCTCCATAGTAACTTACTGGTAAATTCACTCGCATGAATATTACAATTCTTTAGAGGATTATTTATTCGTAACGGTCTTTTCCAAGGTGAGGCACTAGCATGTCAGACTGTAGGCTTTACCTTTTTTGCTAGAGAAACATTTAACATTTGTCGTGTACTACGTGCGGTTAGCTTACCTTTGGCAGGTTAATGTTATTTTTCTGAGCTTGGTATGATTTCAAAACCAGTGTCAAGGACCTCATCAAATGACGAGGTCTAATTGACAGGCAGCGCTGGAAACACTATATTGTATTGTGAATGCAGGCAAAAATCCAAAATTCAAGTCATACCTAGACAATCTCCTTGACTTAAGAGAGACAGATGCGACCTTCACGGATGAACAGATCCAGGCTGACGTTAATACCATCATCGTGGGCGGCCAGGAAACAACGGCTACGACCCTGCTTTATTCGCTGCTGATGTTGGGATGTCATTTGGATGTGCAAGAGAAATTATATGCCGAGTGAGTACTTAGTATATTTTTCATTTTCAGTCTTTTAACCCAAAATAATAGAATAATAATAGGATTTATAACCGATAAAATCGCTTACAGCATAATAACATATTTCTGTTAACAATTTTTGAGATGAATTTTGAACAAATTAATATTTAAAGTCTTCAACCGGTCTGGAATGTTATTAAAATTTTTTGGTCCCATACAGATTATACCTTTTTGCATTAGTGCACTCTTAGCGGAGTGGAGATACAGTCTATTGTTGTTTATTCTATTCCTTGGGACAATGTCAGATAATTTAGGAAATAATTTGGGGTTTCGTTTTACTTTCTAACATATAGCGACGGAAGTATGAGAATACTATGTTTTGTAAAATATGTCTACAGTTATCAGTTGACTGAATTCCAAACATGGCTCTAATACAACGCTTGTGCATTTTAAATATTAACCCTATGTCAGGTAAGTAATATTTTAAATAAATACCAAAACATACGGTACTAGATTAGAGAATACAGTATAAATAAATGGCGTTGTCTTGAAAATTTTCTATTACTCTTCTTTCACGAAGCCAGGGAGCAGAGGGACGACAGCGACGAGCCCAATGGCAGCGACACGGTGTCACAATCCCCGTCCCGCTGCCTTCGTGAAAAGCTCAATACACTTGAGAGCTACCTGTGAAAATAGCAAAGCTTTTAGAGTAGACGGCATCTCGAACAAGCATCCTAAATACATCCCGATCCCCCTGTTTGGACGTCTCGTGGTGGAACGCCGGTCTTGCGACGCATACTACGCAAGTCCCTTCTTCACAAGATCGCCAATGTGCATTAGGTGCCCAAAAAGGATAATAGATCATATTTATCGAATTACAGACTTTCTTTTTCTTACTATCCTTTTGTCCAAAGTAATGAAGCGTGTGATAATCGAACGACTTCTAGCATACTTAGAAGTTCACGACTTGTTCAGGGCCCGTGAATATGATTTTCGCTACGACCGTTCGACTGGTGATCTTCTGGTGTGTCTTACATAACTAGACTTCGACGATTCAGAGTCATCTAGTCATCATCTACTCTGAGACGAAACGAAACCGTTCGGTCAATCGACGTGTGGCATCGGGCTATCAAATTTGCTATCGTTGTCAATTGATGGCATTCATTGGTATGTGGGCGACACCACCGGCTTTTTACGCAGTTCTTATACACGCGGTCCTAACATACCTCGTACTATAGTTATCTTTTGGCGGGAACACCTGGATACCAGCTAAGAGCTCACATACATTGAAACTGCAATGGTTGCATAATGTGCAGTTCCAGAAAAGTTTAAATCCAAGAACTCTTAAATTGTAGAATGAACTCTTCCGTGGAATATAGCCAGCTCACTTCTTGAGTAATGTGAATGAGCTCGGTGCAGGTTAGCTTAGGTTAGGTTTTCTGGGTCATTTCTTTTATATAGCTTAGTATTTAGAGGAGGTGGTGCGGTGATTGGTTGATACCTATTTTGACTGTTTTAACTAAGAATAAGTAAGCTTAGTGGATAAAAAATCGTACTATTAATCGATTCGAAACACAATGAAAGGTCAGGTTGTTCCTTTGGATTGTGGTGGTCAGACGGCAGTCGCTCCTTTTAAAATGAGTATCTACGCCAAATTTTTAGGTTTAGGGAGCGGACTCAGAAATGCTACAAATGTTGCATTTTCTGTTTCAGAATTAAATTCATATATGGTGACAGTAAACGTCAAGTAGAGGCAAAAGATCTTAATCAGATGAAGTATTGTGAGGCTGTGGTCAATGAGACGCTCAGGCTGTACCCGCCGTTTCCGATCCCGATGCGATTAGCTGACCGGGATCTGAAGCTCCGTAAGTATTTATGATAAATTCCAGACCTTCAACTCGTGGCAGCTAAGGAAGCGATTTGTAAATGATTATCTGGAACTTCAGCATTTACCGCTGTAATACTAATGATCAGAATTAAAAAAAAACATCTGATTTATATATATAATAGCATACATAACATTTTACAATAATGTAAATATACATTAAAAGTTACAGTATTGATCTTGATTGTAATCCAAACATAATGTAGCCTAGCCAGGCTTACTATAGAATTGATGAATATATAACTGACAAAGGCATTTGGAAATAATACAGCACAGGCAATTTATTTTTAATTCTACAATTTAACATCAATACGACTGTACTAAATTGCAGACATAAATTTATTGTTAGAAAAGAGACCTTTATTGGCAAATTTCTTTCGGCATTTCTATTTCGCCAATGGTTCTTTTCCAAATATCAGTAGAAAAAATAATAATAAGAAAATTGAATATGCAACATGATATTATATTTTAAAAATGTAACTTATGTCTAAGTGTCAGCGAGATATTGGACCCTCGCTGAAGATTTTTTATCTTTTTTCTCATTAAATAGTAAATTCTAATTTCTTGTCCTAAATGACACAAAAACTCGCTAGAATTACATAATGTGCATACAATTTTCAGAAACATATTGCTCAGAAAATAAATAAACAGTTAGGCAAATGCTATGCACGATATCACAAAAATATAATTTTTTTAAAGGACTTATTAAAATTTCTACATTGGTTCACATGTAATAATCTTTTACTAAACTCAATTAAAGCCAAATGTATAAAATTTAGTCTACCAAATGTGGCTTCTGCCAATAAAGAAGTTCTCATTGACAAGAAGGTACTAGAATTTATTAATGACACCTACTGTATTCCTTGGAATTACAATAGACTTCAAATTGCAGTGAGATATAAATGGGCCCCCATATAAATTCACTGGCCAGTAAGAGCTCACAATAGGTTGAAAAGTTTTCAGATTGATAGAAAACAATGTACAGAAGTAACAAAAATTATCAAATCAGGGAACACACTATTAAGAAAACCTTTCAGATCAACCTTTGAGACTACAAATGTTGGTGCTCCACAAGGCAGTGTTCTTGGTCCGCTGCTTTTTATTCTATATGTTAATGATCTTCCCAATTCCACTCATCATAAATGCTTATTATTCGCTGATGATACAACCATATTACTAGAAAGCGATGAAATCCGTTTAGTTCAAACAGAGGCCAACAAAGTATTGTCAGATGTTATCGAATGGATGAATTTGAATGATTTACAGGTAAACATCTCCAAAACGTCAGTAATGCAATTTTTACCAATAATTCAAAGCCCTTAGAATTTCGTATCGTATTTAATCATACACCAGTCATTGAGGTTGACTCTGTAAAATTTTTGGGAATAATGATAGATAAACACCTAAACTGGAAAAACCAGTTTGATGTGGTGTGCCAAAAGTTGGATCGTTTCGTGTTTGCGTTAAAAAAACTTCGACAAACAATTTCAAAGGCGGCCGCTCTGACAGCATATCATGGGTACGTATCGTCAGTGCTAAACTACAGTCTTATTTTATGGGGTAACTCAGTTGACCTTGAAAGGGCTTTCAAGGTACAAAAAAAATGTATCCGAGCAATATGTAACGCATGGTACACGGACAGTTGCAAGCCTCTTTTTTAAAAATTAAAAGTGTTGTCACTACCTTGTCTGTACATTAGAAATATCTGCCTGTTTGTCAACGAACATCGTGACTTATTTAAGAAGTATACGGATATGCATCCGCGGCAGAAAAGAGGTAAATTTAAATATCTATTATATCAACTACCCTGTAAACTAGACATATATAAGAAAAATGTGTACAATATGTGCATAGTTGTGTATAATAAACTCCCGATCTATTTGAAAACTTCAAATAATGGAAATTTTAAGGTAGAATTTACAAATTGGGTACTAAAAAAATGTTTTTATTGTATTAATGAATTTCTAAATGACAAGGACATTCAAAATATAAATAATTGATAATTTAATATACTTCGTGCGGACATCATTATTTTTACTTTTAGCTTGTATTTTTTTATTTGTGACATTAAGAACGTTTATTGCTATTACTCTCTACCTGTACCTGTACTCTACCTGTTTTAGATACAGGTATGCAAATATTATATAAAATATAATATTTGCATACCTGTATCTAAAACAGGTAGAGTACATGTACAGGATTATTATTTTATTAGCTTAAGAACTTAATGAACTTGTATTCTGGCAAATAAAGAATTTGATTTGATTTGATTTGATAAGCTCAGTTCCACTGCATATGCAGTTAGGAGAATTATACAATTGAGATATTAATTATTCAAACTTAAAAATCCAATGAATTATCGTCGAATTTCGGCCACCAGGAAACAACTAATAAGAACAATTACATTACGTATGCGACAATAATTTTACCTTTCCATATCCATAGAATCGTGTACCGTACCAAAAGGAGCTGGATGTGTGATCAATGCATGGGGTGTGGGACGATCGCGGCGTATCTGGGGACCGGATGCGAAGGAATTTCGTCCAGAGCGTTGGCTGGAACCCGACAGTGCAGGACAATCTATCGCCTTTCTCCCCTTCAGCTATGGAAGGAGAGCATGTATAGGTAAAATATACCGTGTTAAGATAAGCTAGTTATAGTTTGTGTGTTGGAGTTCTTTTCTTAGCAAGATACAAGATGAGCTCGGTGGCGCAGTGGTGAAACGCGCTATTACGCTATTTTGACACCAACGCCTGTGGGTTCGATTTCCACACAGGACAAACATTTGTGTGCATGAACATGTCTGTCTTTTGAAATAGGTAGGGCACATCAAAACAGTCCTTCTGGGGATACTTCTCCGGGAGGTACTCCTATATCTCACGGAAAACCGCCGACAAATAACAGCTGCAGCTGTTAGCAGCAGAGGTGGCATCGCGCGAGTGATGTTTAATGTATTGCAAGCGTCTATAGGCTACGGTCACGGCTTTACAACAAGTTAGCCGTATGTTTGTGTTTGCCGACGATATATGAAAAAAAAAGACTACAGGTTAGATAGAAAGATTACCAAGTTACAGAGCATTTGTTATAAGAAGGTGTGGATGGCGGGGGACATATATATATATATATATAAATAAATATATATATATATATATAATACATATATACATATGTATATATATATATATATATATATGGAAAGAGCTATGCTCGGGGTTTCTCTGCGTGATAGAATCATAAATAATGTTATCCGCAGTAGAACAATAACCCAAAGGATAAGCAAACTGAAGTGGTAGTTGGCCGGCCACAAAGTTCGCAGAATCGACTACCGCTGGGGAAGAAAGGTTCTCGAACGGCGTCCCCACACTGGTATTCACAGCGTGGGACGACCTCCCACTAGATGGAGCGACGACCTCAAGAGGTTTGCAGGGAGTCGATGGATGCAGGTGGCACAGGATCGACACGAGTGGCACTTTAGAGGGGATGCCTATGTAACAGTGAACGAATGCTGGCTGAAATGATGATGAAATAATGATGATCCTTAGTTTTGATGGAATATAATGGATCCTGGTTTAGAAAGGTTACAACAGTTTAGACCATAATGGCCTTGAAATCGTTGCCTAAATGCTTTTAATTTTAATTGGAGATAACCAGTAAGAGAGAGAGAGAGAGAGAGTAAGATATCCATGTGAGATATGACCACCAATGCTAACTCATCACATTGCAGTTAATTGGTCTCCTTTCAACCAAAGGGGTTTAGACAATACTCAACCACGCTGCTCAGCTGCGGATTGGTGGAAGCCAGTGTTTTCAAGCCGCGAAGGCCACTGGCTTAACGACTGTAATCTATCGACAACATCCGACGGATAAGCTCGAGATAAGCAAACCCACTACAGATAGGCTGTGATCCATGTTGCTTAACCCGCGTTTTCGGTTGGAATGACACGCACAACGACGTTATGGGGCTCCCAAAATGTAGATAAGTTACCATTTACATAGCACTTCCATACAACAGCTATCGAGTTCTCTATAGTTAGTAAGACTGTATGTAATTTCTATCGTAGGTAAAAAATTTTCGATGGCGCTTCTGAAGACATTCCTGGCACGCTGCGTGCGGGAGCTGGAATTCAAGTCGGACGCTGACAAGATGGAGTTCAAGATAGATCTGACTTTGCGACCTATCACCGGCAATCTGTTACAAGTTCGACTGCGGAAGTAGACGGAAAATGATGATATTTTTGTTGCTTATATTTCCTTGATAGATCACTTGATTTCATAGTTAATATTCAGGCGCTATTTTGTGAAAATCAAATCTGCAGCAAATTTATAGGCAATTTGAATTAACTACTTTTTTTATGCAATGGTAACGTTGCGATTCTTGTGTACCATATAATGATTTATTAATTGTTTAAAGTCACGGAAGTTATTGCTGGTCATTTGATATGGATCCAACGCCTAGATGCCCATTTGAGAAGATTAATATTACGCGGTACACCCGCTGTGACCTGCTCCGCCATTAATATATCAATATACCCGTGAGCAATTATCCATAGGTTACCGTAACTGATGACCTTCAGGCAGGCCGTACGCTTGTTTACCTTAGTAGTATATAAAAAAGAGTAGATGTTGCTCGGTGTTGGAACTACTGTGAGTATAGAACATTATTGGGCTATTGTAATTAAATCTGTATTATTTATTTGATTATTACGGGATTATTGGTACTAGGCTATTACAGAAGAGGGACTAACGCCTGGCATAACTGTCATATCTGATCACTACTTCCGGCAGGCGGTGGGTCGCCACTCGCTGAAGGAATCCCCAAAATGCCATAGAAATTCGCCCGAGGGCAATACTGGCGTGAGTGACTCGGGGCTGTAGAGAAGTGTGCTGTGCTTTCTATGAAGTTACGATTATTATTACCATGAGGACAATTTGTATTTCAGTAAAATTACCTAAAAATAAGTGTCTGTTATTTTAGTAATAATACTTTTAGCGTGTATTGGCATAATTTGTCACATGATATTTTTTGTATATTCTAAAAAATATCCTAGAAAATATTCTTACATTAACAATGTAAAAATATTTTATTAATCCTTATCTACTAATCAAACTTTAGTATAAAACCAGTTGAGAATGCGCAAGCTTGCATTGCCAGAGGAACACCTGGCTCGTCAATTATATAACAATTCATTTTTTTTTATTTGTCCTTCCTTAAGAGATAGGAATATAGGATAGTTTACATGCAATTTGATCTAACCTGCCTTGTGTGCTTCCGCCACCAATTAGTTCATGCGGCCTAGCGCCGGCCGACACCCACCCACTACTGTTAGTGCGTGCTACATGCCGACGCTGCCATGGCTGCTCCGGTAGTCTCTGCCTCGGCTGCTGCGGTCGTCCGCCATCTGGAACAGAATCCGCATGCCCCCATCACCACCGTCGCTGCCACGACTGGCCTGGTCGTCGCTGCGACACGTGTTTCGCCTCTCCACGAGGCATCATCAGGCGTTGTAGACGTTGTGCCCTGTTGCTGACAGATCCGGGGCACCACACCAACGCGGCCGATGGCATTTCGCGGTGTTGTTTAGTGGGTGTACCGTCGGACAGCCGACGGGGAGTCCCACACTACCACCGGCGGCTACCCAGGCACCGGTGGTGTGCGTAACGCATTTTTCCCCGCGTCACAAAAAAAAGGCATTGTAGACGTTAATCGTAAGAATAACATGCTACAAGTGACAAATCCATCGCAGTGCCGTCCCTTATATTGAATTGAGGGTGGGGGTGGATGTTGTGAGCGAAAAGATATTTAATAGTGGGGAATGGTTTACGTCAGTCTGTTTGATCATGAGAGTAATTTTAGAATTTTTATGTTTATTAATTTCTAATTGTTCACTAATATTTAGTTTTAAACCTTTGTCTATGGTGTGTAAAATTTGATATGTATTAGTGGGGGATAAGCTATGTCCTTTGTCTATGAGATGCTCGGTGAAGTGTGACCTTTCTGGGCGATTGTTTTTATACGCCGATACGTGTTCGTGAAATCGTGTTATAAAGTTACGTCCTGTTTGACCGATATAAACGTGTTCACATTCATCGCAGAACAGCTTATAGACGCCGGATTTTTTATTGGGCGGGATTTTATCTTTAGTGTTACAAAGTGATTTGAGTGAATTACGGGATTTGAGAGCAACATGTATGTTATTTTTTCTAAATATGAGAACTATTTTGTCAGTGATTTTTCCCAGGTATGACAAACTCGCAGTGTATTTGTCGAAATATATGGAACCGCGTACAATAGTCTGCTAACGATACTACTCGTCTTTTTACGCAATAACTTATCGATGGAAGATTTGGAATAACCGTTTGACTTCGCGATCTGATATATTACATCAAGTTCTTTGTTGTAATTATCCTTTCTTAATGGAACGCTCATCAAACGGTGTACCATAGTTTTATACGCTGCGAGCTTGTGTTGCCAAGGATGGCTGGATGACGCGGGAATCGTGGTATCGGTATGAGTGGGTTTACGATATATCGAAAATTGATGGAGGGATTGATTTTTAGTTATGGTTAAATCTAAAAAGTGAAGTGAACTATTTTGTTCTATTTCTAAAGTGAATTTAATTTTAGGGTGGATTTTATTTAATTTGGAAATAAAGAGATCCAATTGACGATTGGTACCTGTCCAGCATATGAGAATATCGTCGACATATCTATAGTAATAGAATATGTGTGGTTTACCGATTATGTGTTCGCGTTTGTAATTATCCATTAATAAGTCAGCCATCAATGGACTAAGAGGGGACCCCATTGCTAACCCTTCTTTTTGAAAATAGTATTTATTATCAAACTGAAAATAATTTTGAGATATGCAAGGTCTTGTCAGTCGTAATATGTCATCTGTCTCGCAAGGATGAATGAATTTATTTTCTAAAGAGGACTTGAGGATTTTTAGGCAATCCTCGTAAGGTACTTTAGTAATAAACTTTCAAAGTCGAGTGAAATTAATTTGGAAGAAGGGGGTAGCGTTAAGTTTTTTATACTATCTATTAAATGTAAACTATTTTTAAGACTGTGTTTTGGCTCAAAAGATATCCTTTCATGGATATGTACATTAAGAAATTTTGCCAACTTTTAGGTGGGAGCTCCAATGTACGACACAACTGGCCTTATTGTAATATTGATTTTATGTAATTTCGGTAAACCATAAAGCATAGGAGAATGGGGATTCATGGGAATAATTTTGAATTTTGAATATGAATTATCCGGAAAGATATATTTCGAGCCGTTAACAGTTAACTTTAATTGGGCTAAATATTTGTTGGTGGGATCTTGACTTACCGTCAAAAAGCTGTCTGTCTGTAAAACGTCACTGACTTTGGAGTTATACTCATTACGGTCCATGATGACTAACGTATTTCCTTTATCCGCTTTAGATAAAACAATATTATCGGTTAAAATTCTCTGCCTGACAGATACCAACGTCTTGGCCTCACTATTAACGGTATTTTGATTTGGAAAACATTTAAGTTGTTGGGCTATGGAGTGCTTTAAGAAATTATCTTTTTTATTTCTAATAACCGCGACCTCCGCGTCAACCGCCAGGTTTTCAAGGGATGTTTGTGTTATTTTGGGGGGGATACTGTACTTTAAACCCTTTTCCAAAAGAGTGATTTCCTGGTTAGTAAACTGTGTATTTGATAACTTTTTTACGCTGGGGTAGAAGGTGTGACATGCAGAATTTGTGTAATTTGAGGTTAAATCACTTTGTAACATAGGAGATGGGCGTTGTTGTGAAATGAGTCTGTCAAGTTTGTCAGTTTGAGAGGTGTACTTTTTGAGTATAAAATTAGACGCTACTTCTCGGGCTTTTTGATCTACTAAATCGAATTCTACGGGATGTAATTTGTGGGCGAGTTCGGTATGTAATATTTCTAAATGTGACTTGAGGTTGTCCCTAACGGCAAACCGACGACGCGATTTCTCATTTAGCCAGATGAATTGGGTTTTTTTGATGGCTTTTTTAGCCGCTATTGAACGTGAATGTGATGTTATAGAAATATAGTTGGGAATCACGTGGTTGTGCTTGCACTGTTGGTTGAACCAGAGATTTTGAACGGCAATGCGGTGGAGTTTTGTCAACTTAATATACACCTTCACCTGATCAGCTATACTTGCTGCCATTAAATAGTTAATAGATTCAGGCGTTATTTTGCGAAAGTCAAATTTACATGCAATTTGATCTAACCTGCCTTGTGTGCTTCCGCCACTAATTAGTTCATGCGGCCTAGCGCCGGCCGGCACCCACCCACTACTGTTAGTGCATGCTACATGCCGACGCTGCCATGGCTGCTCCGGTAGTCTCTGCCTCGGCTGCTGCGGTCGTCCGCCATCTGGAACAGAATCCGCATGCCCCCACCACCACCGTCGCTGCCACGACTGGCCTGGTCATCGCTGCGACATATTCTTACGATTAACGTCTACAACGCCTGATGATGCCTTGTGGAGAGGTGAAACAGTTTTTAACGCGACTTCGCTAACGCTGTTTGATTTTGATTGGAAAATTTTAGTTGCAAAAGTTTTAAAATGTGTCATTTCCCTTCAACCGAAGGGAATTGGAGTATACTGCATCACGTTATTCGACTGCGAGTTGGCGGAGGTCAGCATTTTCAAGACGACTGAATGCTCTTGATTAAGCTGACGGCCGTCTATCCACAACGGCCGGATCTTAGAAGAAACGGCTTAGAAGCTCGAGACAGATAAATGTGTAGGTATACCCAATCTGTATATGTGAAGTTTTCACTACCGCAATTAGTGTGTGTTCTATATAAGAAATTGAGTACCTACTTAGATAACTAACTATCCATGTGCTAGTGAGTGGGTCCTGACTACTGGGAGTACTGCCACTGGTCATCAATTAAGAACATTAATTACGAAAGAATCAAACTTGGTTTTATTTAACAATTCCTAACACAACTACCTATGTCAACCAGTCACACATTTAATCCTTACACACAAAACGCTGACACGCAACCTTACAAAGTACATGTGTTCCCACATTACTCTCCTCAATTTTTTTTATACAACAAAAAAATTCCAATATAAAAATTAAATTCAACTTATAACAAAAATCATTGTCACCCTATTATTCATATTCAATATCATTACAATACAATGTTCACAACTCTTACACTGAAATAAATACGACACTTGATAACAAATACCTTGAACTCTTAGTTCGAATTACGCATGTGGCTGTTGAAACAGCGGGTGTGATACTAGGAATCTTGGCCACTGCTCCATTGACTTGTTACTGAGATATTTTCTTACACTTTGGTGACAATACTTCACAATCATTAACAATATTATAATTGCCATTAAATATATTGCAATTATCCATGCCAAATTCAATTTATGCATGTGCTATTGCCCATGTTACTCGTATTCTGCGCAACATTTACTCCTAGCTCCTTCGTATTATATTGACCTATTTTAACTTTCTCCAACACTAATTACAATTCAACTTAACAATCCACAATACTTGACAGTAACACGTATAATGAAATAAAATATTACTTTTTTTATATTCCAGCTGAGCTTAATAGCCAGTTTATTACTCTACTTCAATTTAGAGTTTATTGGAGTTCTAAGAAAATAATAAATAATTTGTGTTATACACTAATAAATTCTAGTGCATAACACTATTTACTTCATCAATATTTTTGTAAAAAACAGTAAAAATTCAAGAAGTATTATCAGTAAATAGAATATCCGTCATTTTCTGCATTATGGAGGGCAGATCATTCATATATACTGAAAATAAAATGGGTGCGTGTACTTATGTACGCGCGTGAGAAGTTATACTTCTCTGGCATCATTAAATAAATATTTAACATTAATAACTTAATAATTTTTAATATATATTAATTATATTAAATAATGATATTTTAATTTATAAGAAGGGTTATTGGAGTAAAATTAAAAACGTCTGTCAAGTAGTAGCGGCGATGTTTATGGAATGTATTACATACAAGTCAAATGTGATATACAAATGTTATACATTTTTAACTATAGCGCCATCTACGTGTAATATCGTGAAACATTTAGCAGGTTCACTTTCGCTCTGTCTCTTTCTATTCGCCCTTCATGGTAACGTTAAACGTTTAACGCAACCTTGTTGGAAGTCGCATTAGAAGTATAACTTCAAAAAGAGACCCAGTATGGAGCCCTTTTTTTTTTTTTGTTTTTTGTGACGCGGTGAAAAATGCGTTACGCACACCACCGGTGCCTGGGTGGCCTCCGGTGGTAGTGTGGTCGGCTGTCTCCCCGTCGGCTGTCCGACGGTATACCCACTAAACGACCCCGCGAAATGCCATCGGCCGCGTTGGTGTGGTGCTCCGGATCTGTCAGCAACAGGGCACCACTGCGACTGGCCAGCCCCTCAAAAGGGGCCGGACTTCTTCTCTCTAGGGGCCGTCCCGGCAAATTGGGACAGCCCCTCCGGCGGCGGGACAATTATGGGGCCAGGTTCCCATCCTGACCCCTAGTCCCACAGGTTAGGGAGGCGGCAGTAGGTGCGCATAGCGCCTACGCCGCACTCCCGTCCGCCGTCTCCGGAGCGGGACAGCCAAGGGATCATCCTCCCTGTCCCGCTCCGCGCCCTCCTTCTGGGACATGACCGTCTCACAGAAGGAGGCCATCGCCTGCCAGGCACTGTGACTCCCGAGCATGAAGCGGACCACGCTCGGGAGCGAGAGGTCCGCGCTTCCTAGCGCGGACACCAGACATAACTTCAAAAAGAGACCCAGTATAGAGCCCTGGGGAAACCCCATATTAATATAACTGCCTTTAGATTTGATCCCATTTATATTAATAGTCTGTAGGTTTTAAGTAAGATGCAATCAAATTACAGGCTTTATTTTTAGCTCCATAATTATTATGGTAGTCACAATCAAAAGCTTTGTAGAGATCACAGAATACACCAATAGCATCATGGAATCTCTCTAAGGTGTTAAGAACATATTATTTATTAAACAGGGACTGCGCACAAAAACACACTCATTTAAACGAACTTTGCTTCTAAATTCATATGATATAATAATAGTAAAAGAGACGTGGCTCTTAAATAGAGTATGCGATAGTGAGCATTTTGATGGAAGGTATATGGTTTTTCGACGCGATAGAAATTGTTTACATACTCGCGAAAGGTATGGCGGGGAGTTTTATTTAGACCTTAATGCAGTGGGGCGTTCAGAGTGACGTTCTTCTGCTGAAGATGTCTGGGTTACTATCATCTCGAAATCTAATAAGAAACACATTTATAATAAGTCTCTCTGTACCTAAGTAAGCAAAATATGGGCAACTCTTATAATACGCAGATTATGAATTTTACTAAAAAATTACAGACGATAACAAATTCTTGTCCTAATTTGTTATTACGGGGATTTTAATTTTGGCAATATGGATTGACGATCTGAACAGGAATACTTAAAGCCATTGAATATTTCAGGTAATAACCAAATATATCTTGACACCATTGTACTGCACGTATTACGCTGCAATTTAAATCAATTTAACGTGTGTTATAATGTAAACAACAGAGTATTGGATTATGTCCTCTCTAACACTGTAACAACGGTAAGTAGTTGTGACGATCCTCTAGTACTGGAAGACCCTCAACATAAATAATTGATCTAACTATTAATCGACTCTCCTGTTAAATCCAGATTAAAATATTTCCATGAATTTGGTGATTACAACGTTATGAATTTAGCGCTGAGAGAAGTTATTTGAATAACGTTCCTCTAGGTTATGCTGTAGACACTTTTTATAGAATATTAAATGAATTTTGCGACTGGTACATCCCTCATAAAATTACAACCACTAATAATATCTCCCCTTGGTATGAAAAAGCCATAAAAGCTAAATTTAAATACCTTCGCAAATATCACACATATGGCAACATGTCAGACTATGAATCCTTCTCTTTTCTTAGACAACGAGTAAGGGTCCTAGAAAACGAGTGTTACAAATCTTGCATAAAAATGTTGAACAGCCAATTGTTAAAAACCCTAAATACTTCTGGTCTCATATTAAAACTACATAAAAGGATTCTCAATCTTTACCCGCATTTATGACTTACGACTCCGAAGCAGCTAACTCCGGTGATATATAATCTTTTTTCAAGTTATTTTCAATCTATATTCTTGTCATCATCTTCAACATATATACTGACAGCTAATGATCCTGTTCAGTACAATTTCAATAACTCTAATAATATTATAAGTGATATCGAAATTAAATCCGAAATTTTACTTCAACATATAAAGGGTATAGACTTAACAGGTCAGGTCAGCGACATCTGCTATTACCTCAATATTGCAAATGGATCCGTAGATAGTACTGAATTATTGTCTATGGTCGGCTTACGTTGTAGCGGGCCTCGCTTGAGACAACATGTGTCAGTTTTCGTGCCACCAGGACATTCAAATTACAGGCGTAATTCGTTTATTCTTCGAACATCCACTGCAATTAATAACTCAATCCTGGATATTGACCTATTTTGAACCAGCAGCAAATGTATAAAGTACAATGCAGTCAAAAGCTTTTTTTCAGCAGCATAGATGATGCAGTCACTACTTATTATTTCTTATTTGTATAATAACGATATAGTATCCTTTCTACTTATTGTTCCGTTTGGGTTTGGTAGTGTCGCGTTCTTATATTTTTATGTATAGGTGGAGTCTCGTTATTGGCATATTGGTATTTATTGTTAACATATATTAAATTATTTGGCTGTAAGACTCCCAAATAATATAATATTAGCAGACACTTGATATGTTAACACGACCATTGGTGGGGAGATGGTGGTGGTAAGAGCGTTGCCTATAAAAAGGCGGCGCACTTCATTCTGAGGCCTCTTTTCGTCGAGTACACATCATAAGAAGAAGCTCTGGCCGTTTGAGAACTTAAATTACCTGGTTTGATTAGTATTGAATCTGTAATTAGTTATTAGAATATCATATGTAACCATCTAAAATTAATCTCATTTTGTTAAGAAATAATTACTTCCGTTATAATTGTGTGTTTTTTTTTTAGTTATTTTTCCCTCTAGTTGCTAAAAATAAAATAAACAAAAGAAACCGGGCCTGATAACGTTTCACCTCTTTTGATAGCGAATTGTGCATAATTGAATCTAATTCGACCTCTGCAAGCATTATTTAATTGTTCTATAAAAGAGGGTATTGTATCGAGCATTTTGAAAGCTACGTTTGTAATGGATGTGTATAATGTAAATAATTATAGACCGATATCGAAGCTGTACATTTGCCAAGATTTCCGAAAAGATTATTCATTCTCAAGTTTTTTCGTGCTTATTTTCCCGGAACAGCATGGTTTCGAGCCAAAAAAGTCAACCGCATCAAACCTCACATTCACTAATTTCGTTACTGCTTCTATGGATTCTGGTAGTCAAGTTGTTGCAATTTTTATAGATTTTAGTAAAGTATTTGACCGTATTGATTAGAAAATCCTTCTTCAAAAGCTTCTTTATAACAAGAATCCATGGTAACTTTTACAGGTGGTTTAATTGGTAGAGCCAAGCTATTGTCAATTAGTGGCCACTGCATGGCTGCGGGTTTATCTACATAGCCTTACATTCCTTGCTAAAACTCTGTAACTTACTATATTTATCGAAGATAACACTAATTGGTACAAAACTTATTGTCATTGGAACAAATAAATAGTTATTATTATATTATTAACAAGTGACTATTAGTGACATAGTTACTTATGGTTTATTTCTAATTTATTTTCATAAGAATATCCACTTACTGAGAAACTTAGTTACTGTTCAATTCACATTATTTGTCGGAACTGAATATAAAAACATTTCATTACAAACATACAAATATCAAAAACTGTGACAAACAAACGGTTCATATTGTACAATCATTAAAAAGGACAAGTAACTTTAGTATGAAAATAAAGGTAACACTTAATTATGGAAATATATTTTTTTTGTTATGATATTTTTTTTAATCTTAGCTGCAAAGTGGCTATAAAGTGTAGAATTTGAAAATTAGCTTAAAGAATGTATGGACGATTAATGAAAAGCTAAGAATTAAATTAATGAGAAGCGACTAGAGGGCGGCACTCTCGCTAGACTGAAGCGAGCGATTCAATGTATTTACGGGTTAACAGATGAGGCGGGTAGTACCGACACTTGCACCATAACAATGCTATGATATTAAAGTAATTTTAATTTTATGCAATTTATTCTCCGGAAAATTATGACTTTCTTTTTTTTGGAGACATAGATAAAAATAATGATAAGACTTTTAATGTTAATCTTAACTGCGCACAACTTGAAACCATGAATGGGCATTCTCCTTTACATACCTACAATTTGATTGACCATAGTGGCGGCAGCGATGGTGGCGGGTGCATGCGGTTCCTATTCCAGATGGCGGTCAATAGCGGGGCCGACCGCAGCAACAGAGGCAGTAGTATAGCGGGCATCCGTCGGCGTTAGTTCGCATGAACTAGTTGGCGATGGAAGCACACAAAGCAGATTAGATCAAATTGCAAGTACCGTTGTTTTATAAGTCGGGTGGCATACAGGCATGCTGCCCTCTGATGTAAATCGGTTACCGTAGCCTACAAACGCTTGCAATACATTAAGTATCACTCGCGCGATGCCACCTCTGTTGCTAATATAGCAACTCCTTGGGAGATTACTACTATTTACCTACCGTTTGTACCATTTGGTTACGGAACCCTAAAAAACAAAATTATCCTCATGTGAATACTCCTTTAATTTAATTAATTTTATTTATGTTATATATTATTACTAGCTTTTACCCGCGGCTTCGCTCGCATTGATAAAATATATATATATTTTTAAATAAAAAGTATCCTATTTTACTTCTGATATCTCCAAGAATATGTGTACAAAGTTTTATGACGATCGATTCAGTAGTTTTCGCGTGAAAGCGTAATAAACAAACGTTTATAATATTAGTAGGATTACAGCGGTTATAGTTCATACTCTGAGAATATTTCAAGTGTCAACCTATTACAGTTCAAAAGATACAGTTTTGTGACAGCGAACAGCACTACGGATTCCGTACCATTATCTAAAAAACAGCAAAAAAATCATCGTTTGTTGTATGGGAGCCCCCCTTAAATATTTATTTATTCTGTTTTTTAATATTTGTTGTTATAGCGGCAACAGAAATACACGGACGGACGGACAGCGGAGTCTCAGTAATATGGTCCGTTTCACCCTTTGGGTACGAAACCGTAAAAAAATTTAACAAACCCACGGGATTAGCTACTTCCAAATATATTTCCAAGCTGTATTATGTAAGTTCAGCGACCGTTTTCCATCTGATTTGAAATGAAATTGAAACTCAAACAGTGTCCCATGGAACAAATTCCGAGGTTTGTTCTCTTAATCTTTTCGACGAATCTCATCGGAATTCCGTCGCTGGTTATATTTGCGAATTCCATTTCAATCAGATTTCAAATATACTTCCACTTTTCTTTGGTTTGGCGTTTGACAATTATTCTGATGTTGACTTTTGTATCGATTCCTCTCGTTTATTTGAGCATGCTCAAAGGAAAGAAATGAAGCCTTGTGACGTGAATTGGTCTTTGAAATTGCTTCCATAGTGGGAGGCAATTCAGAAAACTGGTGATGACAAAATTGGATACAGTTTGGTGATGTAACACGCTCAAAAAAATGATCTCAAAATGGCGGTGATTTCAACCCCGCCGCGCGCGATGCGTCACATTCACCACTCAACGTAACGAATTCTCTGTTTCTTTAGCTATCAAGTGATCTAATTAAATTTTGGATATAAAAGATACATATGCAACACCATGGTAATGTCTTCATGGTTCGCTGGCACTGCTGAGTCAGTCACAGAGTCACTTACAGTGCCAGCGTCCTGGACATAATCCCACCAGGTATCTCCTCTCAGTGTTCTGCGCCTCTATGCGCATCCATATTCTTCTTTCGTCTTCCAATTTTTCACTTCTTATTCTTTGATGATCTCCGAATGGAATCTTGCCAGACTCGCCAGTACTCCACTTCTTGAGAAGGTCAACCAACTGGCTCATCACAAGATAGTGGTCCGTTTCAAGAGTGGGACCTCTGAAGTCTCCTGCATCCATTGACGTCTTTCGGAGACGTCCATCATCAAAATCAGATCAATCACATTTTCTGTTCATTCCGCCTCCATGTTCAACTTACCAGCAACGCTCACTCTCTTATCTCCGTATGGACCAAGCACAGCCTCATAACTGCTGGGCTTGGTCCCAACCCATCTATTTAAATCTCTACATATAATTACCCGTTCATTCGCATCGGCCAAATCCAGAACACCCCTGACGGTCTCGATATGCTGCAACCAAAAAGACTAGCATAATCCCCAGTTTTACTTTAACCCAGAGAAGTCTTGGGCCTACTAAATCGTAATCTTTCACACCAGGGGTCAAGCGAGATGAAAGCACGACACCTATACCAGCACTGGCATGATCGTCCTGGTTCACTCCGGACCACAGGTCCATCATACCACCGGGCAGGTCTTCGGTGTTGCTTCCCTTTCGCTTGGTCTCTGACACACACCGCATCTTTTTAAGAGAGGTAGGGCGCATCAAAGCAGCCCTTCTGGGGAAGTACCTCCACCTCACAGAAAACCGCAGCTAAATAACAACTCCCTAGAGGGTTGTTGTGGTCCTGCATGTGAGTGAGGTCAACAGTAAGCTCCCAAGAAATGCTGTGTAAGCAGCAGAGGAGGTTACGGTGCCCGTTTTACATCAGGTGGGCCGTATGCTTGTATGCCACCCGGCGTATCTCTCGTTCATTATATCTATCAAGTCATTCATATTATCATGTAACCCACCTCTCACATTCCATGACACTCAGCTCTCTTCGTCCCGCCGAGTTAACCGTTGCGTGGTGGGTGGCGCCCCCCACCGCCGTATGCAATTAAGGCGACACATCGAAAAATTAGACCAACTTTCATCGAATAATATAGGCTAATGACTAAACTGATGGATCTAAGATTTTAATATAAATAACTTCATTTCTTTATCTTGAATTTGCTTGCTCAAATACGCGATTGTGTAAAATTGATTCGATAATAATTACTTTCGAAAACACCTCCTGAAATGCATTATTTTAGAAATTACAACGAAGTTGTTCTGATTATACGCTTCAAAATTACTTAAATCTATTAGTAATATCTATGTTTACAATATGGTTGCTGCATATTTTGATAACTGAAACATGAAATTTTTTTTAAATATTTTAAGTTTCTGACAATTTCTAAGCGATCACATTCGTCTTGGGTGTTACGTGTTTTCGACCTTATTGTACGGTAATGAGGATTATAAACGCGTTGACTAACTACATGGGCCAATCCGGCTGCAGCCTGCTTCGAGGTGAGACCTATGTCGACTGTCTGCTCGAGCTCGCTCCATTAACATCGCGACACCGAAGTTTTTATAATTAATAGTTGTAAATATTCAATATTATAGTATTTAGCGTAAGTGTATTATTATTAGATATAAGTAGTAAATAATATTATAGGTTTATATATATTTATTATACTGTTGTAATAATGGGGAACACTAAAAAGAAAATATATAAAATAAAAATACAAAGAAAATGTTCGTAGAATGGCGGAGGCGAACAAGACAAGGTATTTTTTTTTTAATTATTATATTCATTAAACATATTATAGTAACATTGTGTAGACATATTTCTAGTTTTTAGAACAGTTCCTAGGTATGGTTGGCCCAAGCTATGTAATTCCTAATCAAACTTTTTTTTAATTTTGCTTACTTAATAACTCTATATAAAACTGCATTAAATAAGAGTTATTTTTTGCAGGAATAAACAGTAACATTTGATAATTGGTATACATTATCCACAGGCTGACCGTGTACCTATATAGGACGTCAAACTCCTATTATATCCATTATAATCTGACCGAACTCCGACTTAGAAGTTGTACGTCGGTGGAGGTCAGGTTACGTTGGAAATTTATACCAATACGGTTCGCGCTCTCAGCACATAGCAACCAGTGGAGACTCTTTATTTCTTTGTATTAAAATAAAAACTTATAAAATCGAATATTTTTGCTGTTTTGTTTTTTAGGGGAAACTTACTAAATAAACATATTCCACCAGAAGAATCACTACTCGATTTATATGCTACTTTAACGTAAGTGTCATACGGGACGACAAACTCATAGTAACCATTATAAGCTCACCGAACTCCGACTTAGACATTGTACGTAGGTGAAGGTTAGTTTACGTTGGAAATTTATCCAATGCGATTCGCGCTATCAAAAGATAGAAAACCAGTGGAGGTTTTTATTTTTTTGTATTAAAATAATTACTAGTAAAATAGTGTATTTTGATAGTTTTTAAAGAAAACTCGGTATGTTTCATGTTAAAGAAGCGAGCGAGGTGTGTAAGTACCGAGTCATGTGGCGCTCAGTTCTCTCAGCCTACCCCGCGAGGGATTTAGCGTAAAGATATAGATAGATAGTATACTTGTACCCATGGTACTCGTGAAAACAAATAATATTTACTATGAACCAACACTGAAATCACAAAAAAACTCATCTATTCTATACATTTTGGTTAGTATTGAACTATTGTACGAATTAGATTTATTTCGCAACATCAGAGATGGTCCTGGTTCTTTCTTCTTGAGAGTTTAATAAATAACAAGGAAACGTACAACAATACAAAACACAGAGTATACATAAGTAAAATACAATAAATGTCAGTATACTAAAGTTAAAGTTATGAAACAGCAAGAAAATCATTTGTCACATGTTTTTTTTAAATATGAATAGATTATAGAATCTATTTGTATATATGTATATTAGGGTGTCCCTTATTTTTCAAAGTTTTCATTTTCTAACGCATAGGTCTTAGTTTTGTTCATTTGCTTTTAAAACACTCGGAAATTAATTTTTAACTTATTTGGATTACGATAATCCGTGCCGAATTACATCGAAACATGTTCGTACAAGTTGCGCGGCAGTGCCGCGCGTACTCGCGGTATTCATTTGTTCAAAGTCAAAGTCAAAATCTTTTTATTCCGTAAAAATGGCTACATTTGTTTGGAATCGTCACAATTTTTTTCCCTTCCGTGCAGTTTATGACTAGGTGAGCACTGATAAAAATACTGCCAAAAAACTTAGGCATCCCTCTTTTGGTATCCAAACAAATTTACATATTTTGTTAATTACATTATAATTGGATCGACTCACTCCCAGGCATTTTTGCAACCGTATACATTGCTCCATAAAAGAATTACTTGTTTTGTGGAGACGGCTTGCATATAACACAAGATTATGGTTATATCTAGTATTTATGCTATGAGTATCACTCTTTTTACAAAATGAGTCTATGTTTTTATGAACATACAAAAGATTTTCATAGATATATTGCGATGCGACTGTTAAAATATTTATTTCTTTGAATTTTTCTCTAAGGCTCTCCCGGGGACCAAGTTTGTAGATAGCTCTTATGGCTCTCTTTTGCAATAAAAAGATGGTGTTAATATCCGCGGAGTTACCCCAAAGAAGAATTCCATATGACATAATACTATGAAAGTAGCTGAAATAAACTATTCTAGCCGTATCAATATCAGTGAGCCGTCTAATAATTTTCACTGCATAGGCTGCAGAACTTAGTTTTCCTGATAATTTCAATTTGTGGGCCCCTTTGTAGTCTGGAGTCAATTGTTATACCTAAGATGACAGTTGTCTCCACAGAGGCTAAATTAGTTCCATTAACATGTACATTGGTAGCCACCTGTCTTACATTAGGTGTTGAGAACTTAATTACTTTAGTCTTTTTATCATTTAAAAGTAGATTATTAACACTAAATCAATGAATAACTTTAGAGAGAGCATCGTTAACTTCGTCATAATTACCTAACCGTCTATTAATTTTGAATGTCAGTTATTCTCGTGATTAATACGTAATGTTTTAACTTTTATAAGATGGCAGTAGAATTGAAAAGCAATAAATTAAGTATTTTCTTAGTTGGAGACGTAAATTATCAAATAATAGGCGCAAAATTACCGTCTAACCGTCAAGTTCTTCCTGTACTTTTTTTATAAAATTCGCGAAGTTAAATTGACTGTTAGTGAAAGCGCATACCTAGTCATTCGAGAGTGTATTATATTAAGGGAAAAAGCTAGGATCCCTACCAGAGCTATACCTAACTGTGTAAAATAACTTGTGAATCTTCACCAGGAGGGAGTTGCAAAAAATTTCCAAAAAAATACAAGATGTTTACAAGCGCTGTGAGGACTTTCAAAATAATTTAGATAGTTTATTCGATATAGCACACGCTGATGCTTTAGAACGGATTAAAATAGAAGAAGACAAAATATTTATATAAATAATCCAGGATGTTTAGCAGGCGTAGACAAAAAAGTTAGCCGAAAAAGAAGAAAGGACCAAACAGAGAAAATTAAAAGAAGAGAAAAAATGACATGAACAAATGTGTTACGAGGAAGGAAGACTTTATCACGCCTATGTTAGATGCAGATTTAGATAGATCTCAATTAAGCATAAGGGATTCTGTCTATATACTTCAGGCTGTAGTAGAAGCACTAGATTTTAGCTATGATGATTTACCGATAAACAAATCGTCTATCAACGCATTCGCACTCAGAGTAGAAAAGATAGAGCGGAGAGATTTTCAAAATAATATGCCTAAAATGGTGACCGTTTACTGGAATGGGAAATTGTTACCTAGTCTGGACGTGAGAAGCCCTAAAGAAGAACGCCTGCCAATTTTAATTTCATTTAGAGAAAATGAACAACTTCTGGCTGTACCCAAACTAGAGAGCTCTTCCGGCCAGGATCAAGGTAAAGCTGTGTCAAATCGAATCAAAAATCCACCAAGTCACAAGCAGCCCTGATATCCCAATGTTCAAAAAATTTAGAGACGACTGGAAAACTATTAATCCTGCTGCTATTCAATCGTACACCGATATCGTCACACAACATTTTGGTAATACAATAATAAAAGAATTGTTGATATTTTATAATCAAGAATTACAAAAAAACATTGTACGTGACGATTATCGGGAAGTAATTGAACTATCCATTATATTCCTTGGAGGAGATAATGAGAAAAAAATTAAAATCAGACCTCCTGAATCCTAGCGATGCATCAAGCAAGGTGGATGGCAAGAGCCATTTAGTCTTTAAAAATATGTTTGTTGCAATCCCAATCCAAAATTAGCGCCAAGGATAAACGAGTACTTCAAGACGTTTGTTTATTCATAGCGGTTATATATATTACGTGAAATAGCTTGAATGTAGTCTGGTGGTGAAGGCACTAAATCAAGATTTGTGCTTATTAAAGAGGCTCAAGGAATAAAAATTAATTTTATAAATTATAATTTTATCAATTTATTTAGCTACATAACGCTCAGGGTCAAAAACAGCAATTTTTAAAATCTTAGTGATAATTGAATGTTAAATCTAAATATTTTCCATAAATTTATAAATCTATATCATTAGATGAAATTAATCATTATAATTTATTCTTTCGAAGGATACCCTAAAATATTGGTTGTGTTTTTTTCACATTTCGCTGATTGGATTCCAAGTGCTTGATAAATTTTTGGTAAAGGTTAAATTTACATTTAATGATCAAAATATACAATTTCTTTATCATTTAGGTACGCAATCTTTCAGTAGATACCTGAATGATATATTCGTCGATGTTAGGTATGACGCGTGAAACGCGTCTACACAATAGATGCCGTATACCATTTTATGCACTAAAAGTTGCTAAAAGCTTGTAATAAAATGTTTACTCTTCGTGCTCTAAAAAATAGCATTAAAGGTATAACGTAGAGGGGCTAAAGTGTGTGTTATAAGTTATAACCCTTAACTTCTTTGTAAAGACAAAAATCCTGGAGGTCACATTATGTTAATGTGTTGCGAAAATTATATAAAAACTAGTAGTAATAGCGGGAATACTTTCTCTAATTCAATCTGATAATTTTATTTCTCTTATTTATTCGAAATAAAAAATCCTGTGTTTACTCGGCGCTATCAGCCATTATGACACTCGAACATATGTGCCCGAATCAACAAATGGCCCGCTTTAGCCTCTCGATAAACAATGTTGTATTATGTAGCTGGTATTTCATTCTTCTTAAGGGGGATACATGCCGTCCAGTGGCGCCTCAAGGAATAAAATATCGTATCATAGCGTGGAAGATAAACATTATAAAGTCCTGTGTTGCGTGTGTTACAAATACAATAACGTACTTTTACGTCATTAAACCAACAATTGAAATGTGTTGCTTTCGTTGTTATAGGCATAATTGCCAAAAACGGCCTCTTTTAGCACTTTTGCTTTTAACAACGATAGTGGAATATTTTGAGTGTTGGTTTAATGACGTAAAAATACTTTACTATCTTCGTAATAAATGCAACATAGGATTTCATAATGTTTATCTTCTATGCTATGATATGATTTTTTATTCAATGAGGGCGCCACTGGACGAGACCTAAGTAAGAACGACATAGATACCGAGACGTTAACTTGTAGAGATATAAACATAAAACGATGTCATTGATTTCTCTTTTAATAAACTTTTAAAAGTGAATACGTTTCTGTAGTTTTTAATTACTATTATTACTATTGTTTTCCGTCTAGCTTAAATAAATATGTTTGGTTCAGTATGTATAAAGCTAAATAATAATTAAATCAATAATTTTTCAATAATCAATAATTTTTCAGATTGGTCGTGTTCTATCAGAAGGTGATGTCAGGAGCCCTAGAAACCGGCGAGCGTGCATGAAAAGAGCAATGAATGTGAAAGAAGCGAGTGAGGTATGTAAGGATCGAGACGCGTGGCGCTCGGTTCTCTCTGCCTACCCCGTAAGGGATTTGGCGTGAAGTTATAGATAGATAGATAGATCAATAATTTTTATTAAATATTGATATTATATTTTTTTTTTAGTGTGACGCGACTCCGTAGCTTTTCTGTTCGTTTGCATTGACTATACGTTGACCCCAGGTTACCTATTAGGCGCTAATTTCAAATTTTACAAATCGAGCGTAGAGTGTCACCTGAGGGGCGCGGGGTGATTGGGCGGAGCCATTTTAAAGCTTCACGATCGAGGTGTCGCCTTAATCTCGCACCGACGAGGGCGTCGCCTCTGGGGACGTCCTAATCCGCGCGCCAGTGCGGTTTTCGTACAATATTGTAGTTCGCAATATTAGACTGGCAGGATCACGGCGCGCGGCGTGCACGTTCCTGGTACCGACCCCCTTTGCTTTTGCTTAGCTATAGTATTTATTCAAATCCCCACATTCACATTCTATAGATTTAGCTATACTAAGGTTCTCTATGCTGTTTATATTTTGTAATTGATCATTCACAATTTGATTATAACAAAAGACACATAACTTTTTACACGATCCGGGTTATGATATTTATTCTCCTAGATGACTGGAGATACGCCATGTATAATATATCTATATAAGTACATATCAAATCATATCAAAGTGCAATGTCGAGTAAGTATCATAACCATTTTGCGTTGTTTTTTTGTGAAACAATTATTACATAAATGTGATTATTCCATTTAAGTTTTAAATTACATGTTCTTATTATATAAATATAATAGAAACGAAATTTCGTTTTTTTTATATTCATAAAAGTTAACGATTTTATTTCAGAATCAGAATCAGAATCAGAATTAATTTATTGTGTACCTGTGCAGTAGTACATGCGCAGATGGTAAATGCGAATACAGTTTCTGTTTACAGTTTGGCTGTCCGGGCGTACATTACTTTTGAAGTCAATTTATGATCACAAAATAACATAGAGGTTTTGTTGTCATAGCATTATACATATATTAGGCTACCTCTCTCGTGATCGCTGACATACAACAGTGTGAAATAATATACGAATTATAATTAAAATCACATTAAAATAAAAGAGAAAAAAGAAAAATACATCATCATTAAACCTTAAAAAAATCGTTCTAATTATAGAATACATTACTTAGTATTGTCTTAGGTTTTCGCGATCGTTACACATTGATTACTTACACTTGATACATTACTTATTAACCAAACTTTTAAATGTAGATACCAATTTGTTTTAGTGTATTTGTAGATACCAATTTGTTTTAGTGTATTTGTAGATAACAATAATTGTTATATACAAATACACTAAAACAAATTATTTGTTTTAGTGTATTTGTAGATACCAATTTGTTTTAGTGTATTTGTAGATAACAATTTGTTTTAGTGTATTTGTAAATACCAATTTGTTTTAGTGTATTTGTTGATAACAATTTGTTTTAGTGTGGAAAATTTTATGCTGTATATGTTGTGAATGTATAAGTATATTATGTATTTATTTGTGTGTATGTTAATGTAGAATATGTGAGGGTTGAGTGTTTCTTTGCGAGTTGTGTTATAAGTATGAGCTATGTGATATGATATTTTCTAGGTAGCTGAAGCGCCTGTATGAGATAACATAATTACCTGTTTTGAAATGTACATAACCATAATGATAAAATGCACGTAAATGATCAGAACGAAACACACCAAAAATTACGTGGTCGCTTATCCACAACAAGACCCTGGATTTGCGATTCACTTTTCACGAGAATAATAGGCGAGTTGTATTCTTTTCTGAGATACACTTTTCCTTGCAGTCCAACAGTACTTATACTATTTAGACTTTACTAAATCGCGCGCTAAAATGTGTAGTCGGGCCGCTTTTGCGTTAGTTGGTCGGTTATAAAGACTATAGGCTCCTCAAGATATCCTAAGCCTAGGTGCTTTGCACTTAATTTTGTCTTTTGATTGAAGTTAAAGGCTTTGCAGGACCTCATAATGTCATTTTTCAACACGGTGGACGAAGTTTCTATGACAATCGATGTGTGTTTGGCACTGTCACTTTTCGCACGAACTCTGTACGCATCCTTAATGTCCTTAAAGTCTTATTCACTTGGCATCCTATTATACTCGATGGGCTGAGCACCATATTGATTAGGTCCTCTTTTGTTTCATTGGGTGCTCTAGGCATATTTTCAGTTCAACATTTGATTATTGTTCTGAACCATATTTCAATTTTATCTAAAGTAATAATATATTTTTTGTCTTCATTTATTTTTTATTCTAAGGAATTAACTTTAGATATACACTCCTAATATATCAGCCGAATTTACTTGCTTAAATTAAAAAATATATATTTATTTATTTATATTTTAAAATTAAAGTAATCGGAACTAGTCACACGCGTGCACTCAGTGAGCGGTCCGAGGGAGAAGAGGGAAATATAAAAAAAAGCTAGATTGTACTGAAAAAGTAATATATTAGTTCCTAATTTCAGCGAACCGAACCCAAAGACCAAAAAGTTAATGCTCAGAGGAAATGATAAGCGGCGCACAGAGTGGTGTAATCTCGCTAATTGACACGGTCATCGTCTGAGGGCTTTCGCTATTTCTTATTTCTTGCGAGACTCCAATTCCGCTAGGTTTTGCGTGTAATCCACTGTAATTGGTCACAATGATATACATACTAACGTAGGTGGAAATTTGAGGATTGGTCGTTTCAGTTGTTAGGATTGTAAGCAATGCTTGTATACAACTAGTCTGGTCATAAATACTGCTACATAGAAACTTCTTTTTTCAACTCTTCAATTATTTTAAATTTGGAACGCGTCATTATGTTAAAAACTTCTTTCGATTTTCCGCCGTTACATAATTTTTTTACTAATACCAAGCGTATGGAGAGTTTTAAAAATTGCATTTGGCTCCATACATACTTTGTGTAATGCAATCACAGCGATTCGGTTCTCTTTATCACCCCACTCCATTTTAATATCGCAAAATATTGTACAATGTATTGGCGCCAAAATGAGAAAACTCAATGGAGGTTGAAGCTGGATGGATGCACTTTCATCCATCCAGCCATCTAGATCCAGCCGTTTTCGAGTCCATAGAGGACATACAGACAAACATTTATTTATATATATATAGATTAAGCATCACTCGCGACGCTACCTCTGCTGTTAACACAGCAATTCCTTAGGAGCTCACTGGCGACCACACTCACGCGCAGGAATCCAACAACCCTCCAGGGAGTTGTTATTTGGCTATAGTTTTCTGTGGGGTAGAGGTACTTCCCCAGACGAGCTGCTTTGATGTTGCTCTAGCCCTATTAAAACACTCAGATCAACACAAGGTGTTCATGCACACAAATGTTCGTCTCGTGTGGAAGTCGTGGCCACGAGCGTTGGTGTCAAAGTTTTAGCGTTACTAAGCACTGCGCCACTGAAATAGTAACCTTCAATTCACCGCTACGACATCTTATTGGCTTTTTGGTTAAAATATTCTTCCACTGGTCCGTATCGCTGGTACTATCGATATATTTATGCGCTAAAACACAACGTTTTTGTGAGGGCGGGGTGCCTTCACGCAGTTTATTGGTTTGTGGTTACTAACCACTGTGCCACCGAGCTCGTCAAATAGTCATGGTTAACTATCCGAAATATACCATTTATAATATTAAATATGCAGATGGTAATTTTATGTACGACATTCGTTGCATTATGTGGATAATCTGTCTCTACCAATTATTAATATATCTGTCATTATTTCCAGTGAAATACCGTCGGCCATTTCGTAGTCTCTAGTTCAACGAGGAATAAAGGTCTCCTTGACTCATAACAAGACGGGATGCGTTTCTTTCTTGTCGGCAGTTCCACGATAGTTATCATCGATGGATAGTCTTCAGTTCAAATTCTTCTTCTTCTTATTATATGGAGTTGCCTCTGTTCGGTACTAATTAGACTAATTGGTGGTAAGTTAATTTACATGGAATACTAAATGTTGAGGTTATCTTCATTATTTAATTTGGGTTGTACAACTTAGCCGGCATGTTAGGGTTACAAATGACATCAGCTAACTCATGCTAAGCCGCTGAAATACGTGACGACGCAATCGATGTCACCTTGATTGGATGTTTGGAGGGATGATCCTAAATATTTACACCGGTCCGTGCGCTGTGCGGATGGATGTGGGATCAAGTACTCGGTCTACGCCACAATCAGTTTCGCACCAGGCGTCACCTGTCCGCGTCCGCCGGGGCAATATCGTGGGCGTACATGAGCAACCGCGGAGGCTGTCCATGTGTATCTCTGATGCTGTCGGACGCTACGTCTAATATTACGTTGAATAAAAATGGACTAAAGTCGGACTCCGACGGTAATCCGTAAGGGTTGTGTATCGCCAACAATCGTCCTAGCTATGATATCGTAATCGAGATACATGTCTCAGCGAGTATCAATATTGGCTTCAGGTAGCCTTTTGCACTTCAGTGCTCGTCAGATCACTCTCCATGTCCAAAAATAGAAGTAGAAGCGTGTTCTTTATCCTATATTTTTCAATTGTAACCCTTGGAGCAGAAACGGGGTTCATGTCCCATGGACCAGGTAGTATGTCATACCGATACTCGGAGACAGTGCACTCCGAGCGGATAATTGACCGCCGGATCCGAGAGTCACTTATTCGCTCGAAGTGTGCATTATGGTGCGAGACATGCCCGTTATACCTTTATACGTGATACCTGCCACACTTCTGCACAGATTCCCTTCCTTTAAAATGGAGACATGACACTTAATCGCCATTTTTCAGAATTTTATCGTCGAGGATCATACGGTTACACAGGTTGGTTAAGAAGTTCACACCGCGAAGCCCCCTCCGCCTTCCAGGCTTCTATGGGGACTCCATCGACTCCGACTGCTTTCCTATTCTTCATACAACGTAGAACCCATTGGACTTCTTCAGGCATTAGAAGTGACATTAGTCCCTGATTAGAAGGGAGAGCCGGTGGTTGTACGTGTTTATTTAGGGCGAGATAACAGGTATTTGAACCTGCAACGTGCCAATTTGTAGATGAGCTTCTGCCCCTCAGATGAAGCCTATTTATCGTTCATAGGTTGTAAAATGATTCCTTCTGGCTCTGGCTATAGCTCTCTTAGTGGCACGTTTTGTCTCGCTTGAAGCTTTTAAAGAAGGCTTTTCTCATCCTAATTTCCCTTGGACTCTGTTGTTCCGCCACCAAGTCTCCTTGTCATACTTGCCATTGCATTACTTGCCCCCTTGGTTTTTCTAATCAACGCCTGAACCGTCCGGGTGACGGCTGTCTGAATCCTATCTCAAAGGTGTTGAACTTGTTTGTCTCCGATACCAGCGCACATGTCGCAGGTAGCTGAGGCGAACTCTTGGAACTTAGCTTAGCTTGCAGCGTCCACCTGATAATGATAAGAAGACGATGTTATGCAGCGAGACTCTCACCGGGGACGGTGCAGTTGGCTACTTTTCTAATGTGATGTCTCCTAGTGAGTAATAAATCGATTTGGGTAAAAGCCTCCCGCTCCTGTAGGTTAATAATAAAGGTAAATTAAATCTTTGGCTTTCTTTTTTCAGTACGTGTTCATGATGGTAAGATCTTTAGTCGCGAACAGCTTGAGGATATCCTCGCCCTCCGCGTTACGACTACTGTTTGCAAAGCCACCGTGAACACGCTCAAACTCCTCCCACATGACCGTTTAGATCGTCACTCAACGATCTTTTGAGACAACGCGATACTACGAAGCACTGTACGTTGTCCGAGTTGTTAAAGAACGTTATCCAGTCAGATCACAATGCCATTGGCAGACAATTTTATTGTCATAAGCTGTTCACTGAAGCGATTTATCTACTATATATCCTCCTGGAATTCCTGGGAGATCCCTATGGCTACCCCGTTTTCCATCAAGTGCGCCCATGTAGATAATTTTGTAGCCATTTCCAATGAAATGGGATCCGCTGCCTTCCCACCGAATTTCCTTGGGGAATGTCATGACCACCTTTCGTCTGGAGAGCACGTCCAGTCTGCGTGCCAGTTTCCATGTGGCAAAGGGGATTTTCCTTTTGACTCGCGTCTTCAGCCGTGCACGCCCACTGCACGGTAGCCCTTGTCTCAGAGGTCGGGTGTGGCTCCTGCGTGCCGTGCCCTATTCGTGGGTAGATATTCCTTTTCTATCCATTACTTCGATTTGGTTTTTTAATGTGGCTTTTGCGTGAGCAACTACTGTCCGGATCTCCCTAACTGAAAGCCACCGCCAGAGTTTCGTCTCTCGAACAGCGAGTGCACTAACTTGCAGGGTAAGGTTGACTTGGACCCCGAAGATAATCGAAGGACGCTGCGTACGGAGTCCTTCGGAGTATCGTCGGATTCCAAGTTTTAATTTATACATCTCTAATACAATAAAAATATACGAGTATTTATTATAAATTGATGTCCGCCGCAGACACCTCACACACACACCTCACTTTACAGCCTGCTCGAACGCTGACAGCGTATCTTCTGGGGAAGAAAATTGTATCCTTTTGAGCTGATTTTTCATGTTCGGGAATAAAAGAAGTCACAAGGTGCTAGGTCAGGGCTGTAAGGAGGGTGACTTAGGAGTTTGACCGGTGTGCTCTCCAGGAAGTCCCTCGTTTCGAGCGCGGTGTGCGCGGGCACGTTGTCGTGGAGGATCAGTAGCCCGCGGAGCCCTGTGTTTCGTCGCTTGTTGCTAACAAAACATAACAGAGAAAACTTCTGCCAAGCATTTGGTAGTATACTAATCGGTGTTGATGCTTCTTTGATTCTGTAAAGGTATTGACATCAGGTAGCCAGTTAAATTGTAAAAGCTCGCGATCAAAATCATCCCCCCGCTTCTAGATCGCTTTACTTTGGTAGGCGTTGATTCGTTTTGAAACACCAAAATTGTCGACTGGCGCTTCGTTTCTTGATCGTACCGATAAATCCAGACTCTATTATGTTACTAGTTGAAGAAAAGGGAGTATTAAAAGCGATACTAATTTAATAGGTCTATTTTACAAAATATACTAAATATAAAAAAGGGGTTCACTTTAAGTTCGGCTAAATAAGGTCGTTAAGAACTCGCGCTTTAATTTGTCTAACCGGTATATCACTGTTAGAATCACTGGTGGGTATACTAAGTGGCCGCCGGCTATAGTGGTCGACGACTGTAGACGGCAGGTTAGCGTGCTAGCCAGCACGCAGATCCAGACGTAGAGTTGTTGGTAATGGTGGGGACCGCCTTACGGACCAACACCGCAGCGGTATCTTTGTCAGCCGCCGTAGTCCACAACAGGGGCTGCAGGTATTATAATTTTTAGATTAGTTAGATGTCCGGAAATTATCGAGTTTGGAAAATGTAGTAATATCCCGAGGGTTCACCACGTAGCCCTCAGCAGGAGGCTGGTGGTCTCAGACGTGGTGCACTGAATCTCTACTTCTCGAAAGCTTCCTCCAGACTGACTTGTTTTCTGTTTTCCGACACTAAAATGTAATATTTTAAAATTTTGAATAACAAATTAATATTTATGACAAATTGTCATAGATTAAACTGAGCATGCAAAGAAAAGATTCTATATAAATCATTAAATAAGGTTGTAACATTACATATTATTCCCCCCACAAGAAAAAAAATTTTTACAAAAAATTTTTAAAGGTTTTAAAGTAATTAGTAATTACCATTCCTATCATAATTCTATCATGCTTCTCTATCATACCTCTCGCATACAAAAGTAGGGGTAGGGTTCACATTCAATGACCTCTACTCCAATGGTAATACTAGTAATGTAACAATTCGGCTTGTTTAAGTGGAGTTGTCATCCGCTCCATTTTAATATGACAGGTAGGCTTATTTTTTTTTAACTGGAGTTGTCAGCCGCTCCATCTCAAGACCCATGAGAATGAAATGAGAGAGTGTACAAGTGTAAGTGATAATATATATATATATATATATATATATATATATATATATATATATATATATATGAGTAATGCGGGGATCTAAGATCCAGTAAAGAATATTGAGAGTTCATTATACCCAATGACCAAACAGAAGTCAAAGTAAGGGCTTATATTACCCTGGTGACCAGAGAAAGGTCAACCAAGAGGGCACATAAGACCACACAAGGATAGTGTAGATGATATACTCATTTTCTTAGTGCAAGAAGAGTAATAATGAAGGAGATTATCTCCTTAAAAAAAAATGAAAGCTTCGATTCACACAGCCAAAATAAATCGAAGTGAAAGATGAATATATACAAATGAGGTTATTGAAATAACATATATATGTATAGTTAAGAGAATAATCAGCAATTTGTTTGAAGGGAAAATATTCAAAATAATATTTTTTAGTTAAAGTACAGAGTTAGTAGGTTCTTTCAAATGAACTAGTACTTCAGATTGAAGTTCAGCTTTTTAGGTTCGTAAGAAATAGGTCAGCCATTATTAAAGAATATCAAAATAAGATAAATAAAAAAAATATAAGAATTATGAAGTTACTAATAAGATTTAGTGGATTTACCAGTATCTTTAGTTTTCTCTGAAATTAATAATGGGTCCAAGAAAGAAAATGATTATTGAAAAGATTAAAAAAAAAAATGAAGTCGCAGAGTTCTTAAAAAGGTAGCCGGAGAAAAGAATATATATATGAATTTATTAAGAGAAAAATTAAAATAGCCCTTGATATGTGGTTGATGAACAATAGTGGAGAAATATAAAGAAAGTAGGTCTCTCGAGTCCGCCCGCCCAGGCTAGTCGAGTAGGATACTCTGCTGGTTAGGAAGACTACAAGATTGTCGAAGAGGAGTACTGTATATTGTACAGCAACATCCCAGAATGGCTAGTCAAAGACTTATACTAGTTGGAGGCTATTGACTGGTTTGAGTAGTTGTATGTAGGTATGTATGTGTGTAACTAACTACTGATAGAGTACCTACACTGTGAAAGAAAGATTAATGAAAGATGAAACCGAAAGAGAGAAACTGATACACTTGAGGAAGTGGGTTTTAGAATTTAGAGAAAACTAATGTCAGGTCGAGGCCAGGTCTGTTAGGCGCCAAATTATTATGTTACTAGTTGAAGAAAAGGGAGTATTAAAAGCGATACTAATTTAATAGGTCTATTTTACAAAATATAATAAATATAAAAAAGGCGTTCACTTTAAGTTCGGCTAAATAAGGTCTTTAAGAACTCGCGCTTTAATTTGTCTAACCGGTATATCACTGATAGAATCACTGGTGGGTGTACTAAGTGGCCGCCGGCTATAGTGGTCGACGACTGTAGACGGCAGGTTAGCGTGCTAGCCAGCACGCAGATCCAGACGTAGAAGTTGTTGGTAATGGTGGGGACCGCCTTACGGACCAACACCGCAGCGGTATCTTTGTCAGCCGCCGTAGTCCACAACAGGGGCTGCAGGTATTATAATTTTTAGATTAGTTAGATGTCCGGAAATTATCGAGTTTGGAAAAGGTAGTAATATCCCGAGGGTTCACCACGTAGCCCTCAGCAGGAGGCTGGTGGTCTCAGACGTGGTGCACTGAATCTCTACTTCTCGAAAGCTTCCTCCAGACTGACTTGTTTTCTGTTTTCCGACACTAAAATGTAATATTTTAAAATTTTGAATTACAAATTAATATTTATGACAAATTGTCATAGATTAAACTGAGCATGCAAAGAAAAGATTCTATATAAATCATTAAATAAGGTTGTAACATTACAACTCATCACCTGTAATGATGTCGTAAACACGCTGAGATGAGCCTGTTTCAAATTTCAACGGTGTGGTTGTACGGCACCCAGCGTGAATTTGTCCTCCTTACGCGAAGATGCAATTGTAAAATCTCTTGAAGGCTTACCGTTTCAATCTGCAGTATGAGCTGATTCTCTTGATACGTAACTCGCCTATTGTCTTGGATTAAATTTTCATTGCTAGCACGTTTTCTTCTGTAACAAAGGGCGACCACTTCTTTCTTCATCCCCCAAAGTTAGTCGACCGCGATTGAATTCGTTATTTTATTTTATTTGGAAAACAAAACAGTAATGATATCACCTAAAATTAGTTACTAGTTAAACATGAGATATACACATTTACATAGTTTTCGCATATAGTCTCCGAAAACTTGTTTATTTTTGCACATACACAAGAAATGAAAATATTGGTACTGTTACTAAACATAGATTAACACAATACATATCTAAATAAATTACTCAAAAATTGGTAGGATCCGACAACAGAACGTACATACTACACAGTATAATTATACAAGTATATATACACAAAATAACAATGCACAACCAGATATGGAACCGCATCAAACCACGGTGTAACGGACCACAATGAAATAACATTGTTGCCGTCACAGATAAAACTGGCCTTGCATTCATATGGATATATGTAGTCGAATTATGTACAAAATAACGCCTAGGAATGTAGGTACATCGTTCGCTACTTTATTTAATAGATCATTGTCGTTCATACTTGGTTTGAAAGACGCTTCACATAGTGTTCGATTCTCGCTGCCTGCCTCGCGGGCGAGCGGGCGTGATAATATGTTATTGAAGGTATCACGGCTGTATGCTTGGGAAAAATGTTAACTTGTGGGAGGGTGGATGTATGCCAGACGAAGTGGCGTGATATTCTTGAACTGCCAATCAGCGCGCGGTTACGGGTCTGAGATAAAAGGTGTGTTGTGATTCATAACCGGTGTAGGCTACTTAAATGGAACGAAATAGGTTCGAATATTGAACGACGAGTTGTTATAGAGCATTCTGGAATATTTGTCGGTGTGAATCTCTGGGGTGATAGGACGTATCGCTGATAAATCTCGGAACGTTTCTTTTTATTATGAATTTTAAATTCTTTGTGTTAATATTGTGTTGAGGACGGCGTTGATTCTTTGCCTTTGAGTGGCGTGGCGAGATATGAGACAATTAAATTGTCTAATTGATCGTAACGTTAGGCTTGGGTATGGAATCAATGTAATTGTAGTTAACCTAATATTGAATAAACCGGTGTTTAATATGTCGCTAAAATTCAGGTTGATTGTTCAAATTGTGTGCAGCGTGGCCGAACCTTGGGTGCTCAGGCGCCGATGGTAGTAGCGTGGCGCATGTTGGGTAATCAAAATGGCGCGGCTTAGTGATATGCGAATTCGAGGAATTGAAGCGTAACGTTATTTGTCCGCGGTGGGGTATCTTTTATGGAGTTAACTTCTCGTGTTAATTTTGTTTTAAGTATAGCGTTGATTCTTTATCTTTGAGCATTGTGCACGGAATTGGCGGTACATCTGCCGATCTTTGTAACGCTGCGCTGGGATGTTGATTCAATGTGATCGCGTTTAAGTAATTAGGTCATAAATCGGGTTCTAATATTTCATCGGATTTAGTGTTGGTTATTTGACTGTGTTGTACGAAGTGGCCAGAATTCCAAGGGTCACAGGCTCTTGAGTATGGCGGCGGTACCTAGTTATCTAACCAATATTGTCAGGCGAGTTCTAACATCGACAAATTGGTTAAATAGGGACTGTGGTTATTTCACACTGAAGAAATTTAGCTATCTTAGGGACGTAACTTCGTAAATACGAGATTGATACCTCACGGAGCCTACGAAGTCTCGTATAGCTTAGGCGTAGGGAGCTGGTTATGCTTTGAGACGGGCCAGCGACTGATTTTGCCCTTAAAGGGATCAGTTACGTCTCCCAGGTGCTTGGGTTCGCGAGCTTTCAAAGTGGTAGGAGCTCGTCGAAGTGAATTCCGTCCAGCGTATGCGGGCCATGGAGATTGATCGCAACCCAACCATACTGGTCTCATTTATTTATATATGTATATATACACACACACTTATTTCCTCTGTTAGGAGTCATGGTTCGCGTCCCAATTAGGTTAGAACCATGACGTACACACAGTTATAGGCAATAGACAAAGTCGAGGCTAACTACCTTGCATACCCTAGTTTCAATTAGCAAATCAACATTGCACATCGTTGATTTGGGCTTAGCCACCTTACACATCACACGTTTAACGTAATACAAACTCAAGAAGTTATTTTACACGAGTATCTTAGATTAGATATTGTAGGTACACATTTTATTAAGATCTAGTTAGGAGATAGGTAGGTAGTCGCGATGAATATACGCGTTAGTTAACATACAGCGTGGTAGGCGCGTCAGACGACATTTATAGGGACAGTAGGTACAATTACTGATTAGTTCTTAAGCTAATCGCGACGTGCGTGATAGGTAGCAAGCGGTTACGCTAAGCGGTCGAATCAAGGGTTTCGTTCGGTAAAACGTCCGGGTGATCATATTATCCTACGGCGTGATGTTAGTACCTTTGCGGTGAGAATAAAGGAGTACGAGGGTAGGCGCGTCGCGAGAATAGGCTAATATTTTAGTGGTTGTAGAGTCACTGTGGTGGGCAATAAATAATAGGCTGCATGTGTCTAGATAAAGCGTAGTCTTGGGGCCTGCAACTTAATTATAACATAGATATGCAGGTAGCCTGATTCTATGCTCATTGCATACTTAAAATTATTAAATTACCTCTTGACTGTGGTTACGAGTCGAAAAACATTTGGCTTAGAGATAAATAGTTGAATCTTTTTGTGGGTTACATGTTCAGAGCTCGAGGGGTGCTTTATTCTGGTCAACCGATAATCTATACGCGACTACTAAATTAAAGTAGTACATTTGCCGGAATCTAACTCACCCGAGTCTCCAGGATTAGTAAACTCTTCCAGCGATTTTCATTAACGCTTCTCTAGTGAATCCATGTAGTTCCTTGAGAATTTGCATCCCCGCGCCCGAAAGGGGGTCTCTGTCTTCGGACGAGCGCCGATTGAAACAGGTAATGCTGTCTTTCGGATTCCCGCGGTACGGCAAGGGATTTTCACATCTTAGAAGCCTTATAAGCCTCGTAGGGATAGCCTTGCAGTCGTTTAAGACAACCAAAGGTTGGACGGTTCGGTCACGGTCAGAGTATTTAATTGTTAATAAACAAAACCAGCTTAATGCTTACCATTCAATAATAAAGTAGTGCAAACATTTAAGTGAATTCAATAATTCAACCAGCCTACCTAATCGAACACAATTTAGATATGTAACTATTAACTTGCTTCTTGGCAGCTCATGCGAACTGAAGGACGTTTGGCGTAAAGAAAATAGTCGAATAGTTTTGTGCGTTACATGTTCAGAGCTCAAAGGGTGCTTTATTCTGGTCAGCCGACGAGTTTTATTCGCGTTTGTTAATCTGAAGTAGTTTATTCGCCAGAATTTAACACTCTCACCCATGCGTCGTTGTCGAGCGGCGATGGGTTAACACAACCCGAGTCTCCAGGACTGGTAACCACCCAGCGGCTTCTATTAACGGTTTTGTGTAGTGTTATGTAGTTCCTCTGGAATTTGCAATAACTGCGCGGATAAGAAGGGTTTCTAGGCGTTTCTAAAGAGCGCTGGATGTAACAGGAATGGGCTGACATTCTAGAACCTTGACATACGATCCAAGTTCTACATCAGAAACGTTATAAGCCTCGTAGGGACCACTTTGAAGTCAATTAAGACAACCAAAGGTCAGACAGAACAATTGAGCTGTTTCAAGACTTAACCATTAATACTCATAATAGATCGCACTAGTCTGGCGGTTTTGCGTTCGGTCGGATTTAACCTAAATAGTTAGAGCAATATCCTGAAGTAACACTCTGCAAATGCCGTTACCAACCTTATCAAAGTCTCTCAAGTGAGGAGACTTTTCTACTGCCGGTTGAGCAGGAAACTTTACTTGATTAATTGTTGCCTATATTGTTTGGAAGTCTGGGCAGTAGACCCCGTGTGACAGTGGTGACTGAGAAAGGCGCCCGGGCTGTTACATTACAAGACTGACAAATGTATAGATGACGCTCACAGTACATTTTATTATAAACAAATACGTTATCTGCGGGCGCAACTGAGGGATTTGCCTTATTTATAATAACTGATAGCGGTGGCATAGTGGCGATTTGACCGATTGCAATTCAGTTAGATTGTGCTCAAATAACCTTATACAATCGTTGGGTTCGGTTAGCGGGCGAGAAGTATGGGATTTGTGCTCTTATAACTGATACTTACCTTGAAATTGAGAATTCAAATTAGAAATAGGCGAAATGCCAAAATTTGACTTAGTGATTATTGTCTAAAGTAAATGGTAACTTTGCCAACATAAGTGTCGATTACTTGATAGTAAACCTAAATTGGGAGCTTCCTTCAGAGCTCCGTTAATGCCAGTGATGAATTGTGAAATACTTGTAAATTGTAATCAAACGTAAATTTAAAATTTCATACTATGAGGTTTATAACTTGCAACATATGAATAAAGTATAGTAAACTTATTGAAATATGTAAAGCGTGTGTAGGCATTCAAAAGAGCCGTTATCACGCCAGTCATTAATATATTGTAAACTTAAACGAGGGTGGCTAATCTTCAATTGGCCATTCAGCCTCGCAAGGAGACGTCTTTGGCTTGGTAGCTTGTCTCGCGAGGAGGAAGCGATGTAAAGTGGATGATCGCTACTGCTCTCGCGTTTGGATGGGGCGTATGCCACTGCCCCGCGGGGCTAGCGCGAGCCAGAGCGTTCTCTATCTTATATTTGAGCTCTAAATTGAATATAGGTTGCTTACTAACCTTCCTCTTTCATATCATTTAATATAGGTTATATGCCATTGCCCCGAGGGGCTAGCGCGAGTCAGAGCGTTCTCTGTCTTTAATTGAGTTCTAAATAGAATCCTGGTGGTGGGTACTAAAATTATCTTACTACCGAAAATAACTATGGATTGTCTTGTTATCGCCTTACGGAACCGTTAACTTGAACTGAATATCGAGATAGTAACAACATCCACCACCAACACTGGAAACAAAGAAAAGCCACTGTCCACTGATGACCTAAGGATAGGTAACACAAATTCACGGGTCTACATATCTGAAACACTGACACCACTGTCAAAAAAGATCCTGTCAGCTGCTCGAGAACTTGTAAAAAACGGTGATTACATGTATTGTTGGGCATCGCGCGGTAACATCCTACTGCGCAAAGACGAAGGACAGCCTGCTATTGTTATCACGTCCCTTGGTCAAATCAATGATCTAGTCGCAGAATGACTATCTGTTGGGAAGTATCGCAACATTTCTTTATTTTTTTTAGTTATGATTTCTTATTATTACTTCTTATTTTCTGATTTTTGCACTTGCTCCTCTAAAATAGTGAATATTTACTGCCAAAAACTTCTATTTACGTATAATTCAATTAATATATTATATATTTATCAATTGGTATTACTACTATATTATACTTACTACATATCCGTCCACAACAGTCATGAGTTCATTGATCCTAATAATACTTGTAAGCATCTCAGAAACTGGTATCCTCAACCAAAACTATTACAATATATCCCAACTTTAATATTGCGCGATTATGGCTAACGGTGTATTAGACAACGTAGTCGCCGAAGTTGAAAATATCAACGTTGGTGACTCATTTTTGGTTGAGGATCCGGAAGCTTTACTGCAATACAAACTTGATAGTGAAAGAACTCTCAAAGTTATTGTACAGAATATCAGAAGTATACATAAAAATTTTGAAGATTTTACAGTTTTTTTGACCAGAAGTAATATAGACTATGATTTAATCATACTTACTGAGTGTTGGCTACAGAACTCTGATTTGATACCTAAGCTAGATGAATATAATACTTTTTATACCCGTAATTATATAAATCAAAATAGTGGAGTAGTAGTTTATGTCAGGAACAATCTGTCGGATGTCTCTGTTTGTGAACCCGGAATTGATAACGCGGACTGTATGGTAATACAAATAGATAAAAGTCATGCCTTTATTTGTATTTACAGGTCCCCGTCTTTTAATGTAATAACTAAATTCTTGGATTCCTTGGATAATCTGTTGGCAGAACTCAAGCACATACCTAATATCTATCTAACTGGGGATATTAACATTGATATTTGTCCAGAAAATAACGACTCAAAATCTGATGAATACTTGGACTTACTTTCTACTCACTGTCTATTACCAAGTCACTTGATTCCTACTAGAATTAATAACTGTCTTGACCATTGCTTTGTAAAATCAAATGTTAAAATCTTAACTGTTATTTGTGAATCCTCGGTTACTGACCACAGCAGTATTTACATTTGTATCCCTTTAAAGACACAAAATTATAATGTCCGACAAAAAAAGTTGATTCAGAAACTAAATTACGAAAAGGCTTACAAGCTATTAGAAGATACAAATTGGAACAATATAATATCTATGAACGATCCTGACCAAGCAACTAATAGCTTTATTCAGATCCTATCTGAGATAATTAAGAAGAGCACAATGACAATTACAGTAACTAATAGACAAATAACTTATCAGCCCTGGGTTACACCAGGCTTACTACGCTGTATGCGTTTCAGAGACACATTGCACAGAAAACACTTGAAACAACCTAATGATAAGAACGTAGAAACCACCTATAAACGTTACAGGAATCATTGTAATAAGATCTTACATAATTTAAAAATCGAACATGATAAATCCGAGTTAAATGCTAGTAAGAGTGACATTAAGAGCACTTGGAATGTTATAAAGCGAGTATGCAACCTAAATGCCTCAGATAAATCCCAAGTAGCCGGCGAACTATTAAAAATAAAATCAACGCCACAAGAATCTGTCAATTATATAAATGATTTCTTTGTAAATGTAGGTGCCAAATTGTCAAACAGTACTTTACAAAAATTAAAACTAAGTGAAGATAACATTGCCAAAAATTTTAAATGTAATAACACACGATTAAATTCGTTTATGTTGTTGGAAACTGATGAATTAGAGGTATGCAAAATCGTTAGGACATTGAAAAACACTAAATCTTCAGGTTGGGATGGAATATCATCGTTATTTATTAAAACTTATTTAAATATTCTCGTTAAGTCATTAACCCATATAATTAACTTATGTTTGTCTTCTGGAAGATTCCCAAACGCGCTGAAAAAAGCGATTATTGTGCCAGTGTACAAGACTGGGGATAAGGACAATGTTACCAACTATCGTCCAATTTCCCTTTTACCTACTATTGCTAAAATTCTAGAGAAAATCATTAATAGGCTTGTGAACTACCTGGAAAGTAATAATATTCTTTCTAAAAATCAATATGGATTTAGAAAGGAGAAATCAACTATTGATGCTATCGAAAATTTAGTTACAAATGTGGCGGGGAATCTTGACAGCAAAAAGAAGTGTATTGGCTTATTTCTTGATGTATCTAAAGCGTTCGATACAGTTTCTATACCATTATTGATACGTAAACTTGAGTCAATAGGTATTAGAGGTCTACCGCTAGAACTCTTTAAAGATTACCTCACAAATAGATCACAAATGGTTAAAATAGGGAATACCCAAAGCTGTAAGCAAGCAGTAAATTTTGGTGTTCCTCAAGGTTCTGTTCTTGGACCTACACTATTCTTAATATACGTAAACAATCTTTGTGACATTGAGCTACCGGATTCAAAATTTATCACATTCGCCGATGATACCGTTATTATATTCCAACATACATCATGGCGCTTAGTTAAAATATCGGCTGAGAAAGGATTTCAGAAGATCATTAACTGGCTTGATAATAATTTGCTTACTTTGAATATAACTAAAACTAAGTATATAACGTTCAGTATAAGAGAAAACTTGCAACCGAATAATGATTTTTGCTTAAAAGCCCATTCCTCTATTTGTGTGGATCCTTTAAACTGTAATTGCCCAAAATTGTCTAAGACCAATACTATCAAATATCTTGGCGTTGAAATTGATAAGAATTTGAATTGGAAACAACACATCACTAATTTAAAATCTCGCATTCGTAAACTTATTCCAATTTTTAAAAAAATTAGAAATTTGAGGGATAGTAAAACAAATAAAGAAGTATACATTACTCTATGTCAATCCCTTATGATGTATGGAATTTCTGCTTGGGGTGGAGCTAGAAAAAGTACATTAATAAAAATAGAGAGGGCTCAAAGATGTATTTTAAAAGTTATAGGATTCAAGCACTTCAGATATAGTACAACTAAGCTATATAAAGAGTTCAAAGTGTTAACGGTTCGCCAACTTTTCATAAAAAGCATCGTTCTGAGGCAGCATTCCTGTAAAAGACTTCGTAACACGTCTACCAGAAGATCATATGTGGTATTTGACGTTCCTACTTGTAAAACGACTTTTGCACAGGGATTTTCATATTATTTGGCTCCTTTACTGTACAATCGCATAAGTAAAATCAAACCCATTAAAGACTTAAGAAGATTTGTTTGTAGGAGAGCGCTGGATGAGTTTCTGAGTAGTTTGGATTATGAACGGACAGAAAATATAATACTAGTTTATAAATCATGATTCTTTTTAATATGCATTTTGTATAGGTTCCGTTTCACAATCAAAGTAACGTTTACTTGATTGGTTGACCATACACAACTGTCAGTTTAAATAAAGTGTAACTCCTATTCGGACATTGTGAAACAGGCCATTATTCATTTATCTATATATTCAATCTATTTTAGTTTATCTTTAAAATATATAAACGTATTATCTCTATTTTATATGTATGTACGTATAAAAGCTATTTTGTTTTCTTGATTTTACTACTGGGTGTTGTGCGGTACCAACTTCTGAGCGTCGTGGTACGATTGGTCAATCTGTGTAACACCGGGTAAATAAAGTATAAAAAAATAAAATAAAATTTAAAATATGTGTAATTAATTAATTGCACTCAATAAATATATATATATATGTATAAACAAATTAAGGTTAAATAGTAGGGATTAATATGGGACTACAAATGGTATGCTATAAAATTGCATTATGGTAACCAATGTATTGATTAATCTTCCTTTTCTGCATATACTACTTGTTTACGCTAAACTCGTCACCCGTTATCGGCAACTATTGTGCAGGTCTATTGTATTAGAAATGTGTCAATATTTTTTAATGCATTGGACGAATGCTCAATGCATTTTTTGCAGAAATGTCTCTAATTCATTTGCAATACGGTTGGTTGTACTATGGTGAGAATCTTACCTTGCCGTAACACAGTCCTCGGACTAGCACGGGAGGTAAAGAAATTTTGTCTGTATACCGCCAGTTAGACATTATATCTGGTTTTAGTTAAATTGCATTAGTGCTTTGTAATAATTATGTTGTTAAGTTTACCTATAGTTATTAACACGATAATGTTTATTAGTTATGTTTTAAAGCGAGCTATTTCGTTAATTTAAACTACTGTGTAATATAGTGTAGGTTGGTGTACTGTGTACTAAACTTATGGAATAAATTATTCTTATTCTATTCTTATTCTTATCCATTCACACTACGAAGTAACTCCATAGGTTATTTCGCCCCGGCCTTGTGAGTCTGATAGGAGCGGTGGTTTAAACACTCTAATCTTATACTTAATTCTGATTCGAATTTTGGTAAGGGGTATAAATGTTCTACTACATCAATAGTTAAACTTTAACTTAATCTAGGAAACTCACGTTCTAATTCTGAGGGTTCACTTAAGATGCTAGGTATATAACTTCGTAGAGTCCTTGTCTAGTAATAGGATATCATTAAATCAATTACAGTGTTATACGAATAGGCATAGACATTAGGTATAATCCAATCAACGTCTAAACTACGAGGGTCATCTGATTCCGCAGAACCTCCTTCGGTACTTGCCTCCATCTATCAAGAGGCGGGTCCTAATCAATAAAGAAACAATCAGAATTCGATAGGGTATGGTACAACTCTAACAGTCCGATTGAGATAGAGTAGTTAAGAAAGTACACATTAAATCTTTGATATTCTATAATTTCCATTAACTAAGTAACTAAAACGTAAAGCTGACTATTGGATCTTCACATATATATAACCATATTGAGTAGAGACAGGAAGATAACCTTAGGAATCGTTACTCTTTAAAGTACTGCGGTGCTACGTTATTTAGGAAGCTTAACTGGTAGGGTTCTCGAATTGCTTAGCCATCTCAACCACGAAAAGGACTCTGGGTTGCTGCTCACAATGTAGTTGCCACTAAGACGATCACTGCCAATAATTTAACTTGAGGGTTGACGTGACACATCTGAGACACCTAATTAATAAGTTTAGTTAAGTAGATTGATTTTAGGTCAAGAAGTAGTGACAATTAAAATCAGGAATTCTAGTATATATATATCGTCAATACACTAGTGGTAGTTCAGGTACAGATTAGATACAGGAGTAGTTATGTGCGGGGTAAGGAGGTAGATAAACAAATAACTATGTTCAATACATGAAAGGTTCTTAGTAGATATATTTCTATAAGAGTGGGGTTCACATAAGTAGTACCATTATATATTTAAGTTAATAAACAAATAAAACAGGAGGGCGAGACATATAAAGGTAGAATATAATATTATATAGAGTAGCTCTGTACATAACATAAGTAGAGACATAATGTAGGCGGGGTGGTAACGGGGAAATGAGTTAAGTAGATGAAATCAGAAGGCGGGGTTTAGTAGTACATAGGTACCTAGTCAGATATATATTTAAGCTATTTATATATAAGTAGTAATTAGAGTCTCCCCTCTGTATCGCATAAATAAATAACAAAAAAATACATACATAAAACAAACAGAAACGGGGGATACTTTTGAAGGTTTTCGATTTTCTATCGAAGAGGTCTAAATCGGAAGCGCCAACCATATCGTTGTAATTATTTGCCGATCGAACAAAAAATGAATTACTTCTGTAATTAATTGCACAAAAAGGAACAGCTAAAGTTGTAGATCGTCTAACGTTACATCGGTTAGGAACTCGTAGATTTATGAAGGAGATAAGTTCAGGAGAATCTATTTTAGAGTGTGCTATTTTTACTAAGGTACTCGTAGCTACATCTGTTATCTTACGTCTCACCACAAGAGGCAGAGTGTGTTGGTTCTTACATCTCGCTTCGTAACTGCTTAGAAAACTGTTACACTTGTACTGTAAAAATCTCAAGAACTTACATTGAATTGACTCTAGCCTGTAATAAAATAAAAACTCATATTGCAGATTCCATATCTCCGAGCAGTACTCAAGAATGCTACGCACATAAGAGGAATGTAAGACTTTAATCATTTATATGTTGGTAAACTGAGAACAGGATCTGAGAGTAAAATCTAGAGCTTTGTTAGCTTTTTAGCAGTATGATCTGTATGACTTGCGTAAGTCAATTTAGAATCGTAATTGACTCCTAAATCACGAATTTTATCAACCCTGGCAAGTTGTAATCGTCTAAGTGTATACCGATAGTCAATTATTTTAGGTTTTCTGCTGAACGTCATACTATAACATTTCGAAACGTTTAAATCTAAGTTATTGAATTTACAATACTCTTCAAATTTATTAAGGTTCTACTGTAACAGGAGACAGTCGTTAAAGTCATGAATTCGCTTAAACATTTTCATATCATCTGCGTACATTAAAAATTTGGAGTAGGTGAAGCAAGAGTTTATGTCATTAATGAAAATGTTAAATAGGAGAGGACCGATCAACGATCCTTGTAGGACCCCAGAGGGGACCAAATGCCAGTTAGATGAATATCCATTCACTGTTACAGCTTGCGGTCGATTGTGTATATAAGAAGTAAACCATCTGAACAAGTTTCCATGAATACCGGCTGTTAGAAGCTTCTGCAATAATATTTTATGATCAATCCGATCGAAGGCTTTGCCATAGTCAGTGAAAATGGCGTCGACTTGACCGCCAGCATCCATACCAGATGTTGTATATTCTGTAAACAATAACAGGTTTGATATAGTTGACCGATTTTTGAGAAATCCGTGTTGTTCAGGTATGAATGTATTCGATAGCGTGTTATAGACCTGGCAGTAGACGAGACGTTCAAGAATTTTAGCAAACAAACATAGTTTGGAGATTGGACAATAGTTTTTTTATCTCATTTTTGCTGTCAGTTTTATGTACTGGAGTAATAAAAGCGGATTTCTAAAGTTTTGGGACGATACCTTCCTTCATGGATCGCTTAAACAGGATCGTGAGAGGTCTGGCGAAGCTTTTGGCATAATTCACAATAAATATAGGAGATTTGTCATGCGGTCCAGCACCCTTCGTTAAATCAAGCGATTTCAGCATTTCATATACAGTCTCAAGGTTAATTTTAATGTTACTTATTGCCTGCGAGAGTTCTGAAGAGTTTGCGTAACTAGTATTAGAAGAGTGACTATTATTAGACAAAGAGAGAAAATTTGACTGAAAATATGTTGCAAAAAGATTACAGATACTTTCTCCAGTATCAGCTATCAGTATTATATCAACGATACACGGTTGCCTTGGAAGGGCCTTCAGACATGAATGCCATTTGAAGTCTATCGTCAGGCGACACTTGTAATCGTAAAAAATCATAGCGCGCAAATGTTCCCGGCGCAGATTCATTTTTCAATGATACACGATAATTTAAATTAGTTCACAAAAAATGAGGGGGGAAATTTAGAAATTTGAACGTGCCTATTTTTACTTATAAATAATCATATTTCTAATTTATAACTAACCAGTCTCTCATACATAAAAGCTTTTTTTCGCAATACTTTATGAGTGGCCTATATATATATATATCGTTACAGTAAATTTTCGTAGTTGTAACTTTCTTTCTAGTTTTTTATTTGTTTTTGTTATTGGTAAATAATGTCATTAGTTATATATATATTACGTCAAATTAATATATCTGATGACTTGTAACAATACGATTGGGGTATGTTTAAGAATAAGCAATTGAGTTTTCTTAATAGAAGAAAGAGGGCGCAGCCAAATAAAACCGTAGCCAAATAACAACTCCATAGAGGTTGTCGTGTTCCGCCGTGTGAGTGAGGTCACCAGTAAGATCCTAAGGAGTTGCTGTGTTACCAACAGAGGTGGCATCGCGCGAGTTATACTTAATGTATTGCAAGCGTTTATAGGCTACGGTAACTGCTTTACATTAGGCCGGCCGTAGGCTTGTATGCCTCCCGACGTTGCATAAAAAAAGCATCTTGCCAGGATCTCACTTATAAGTACGAGTAGGAACTTAGTGTGTATCGTGCAGTGTGATAATTTGAGAATGTAGAATACCATGATATTTGTAATGATAAATAAAACATTATTAATAGTGTCTTCACCTGACCCACTCCAATAACTACCTGACGGCAGTTATCCTCTTCTATCTATCTAATCTAAGTACAACTAAACGCAAACGGGAACTGGCGACTCAAAGTACGCTCGTCCGCTCCGTAATCGGTGGTCTAGTTGTTGGGGTAAACACCTTCATATTTTTAATAAACATCCACAGATTCTCAACGTTTGAGTGACCATGAATACGTCAGAGTGTTTCAAATGTGGTGATGTCCTATCAGATGTGCAATGCTCTGCTTGCATCAATCAATTTTGTTTCTGTTGTGCCGGGATAACAGAGCCTGGCTACAGAAAACTGGGTGACGGAAGATCCTCCTGGGGGTGTGTCGCCTGTAAGCAGGCCGGTATGACTGCGCCGCTTCCTGCGGGTATTATTACTACCTCCCAACACCAGGCTGTCACGAAGTCTACTCCGCTATACTTACTGACTTAAGAGCACTTTCTGCCAAACTCGTTACCTTGGAATCCCAAGCAGAGGACCTCAAAGCGCTATGGTCAGAATTCGCGGAGATGTGATCGTCACAACCAAAATATAACGCAAAAGTGACTGATTTTCAGAAGAGACTTCTGAGTGTGGAGAATGTACACACTCAGTATAAAGATGTAGAAAACAGACTTTGTAAACTAGAGGATGATATCAAAAACAAGGATCAGTGGACCCGAATGGATAATGCAGAGATAAAAGCCCAGACGGCTTATATAACATAAGTCTTTGCCCCGCACTGAAGTACTACTTTGCTCTGTTGAGCACACCAAGTTTTGGACTCCAGCTTGACCTTCTCCTCCAGGTGACTTCTATATTGCACTTCACTGGAGATCTGGAATATCCTGATACTTTTGGTGACGGTAAGGGTGTGTTCTGGAATTTAGGAACCACAGCAAATGGAGTTTTCTTAGCGGTGAACGCGCAAGCTTGTGTCTTCTTAGGGTTCACGTGCACATGCTGTTCGCAATGAATTCCTATTTGCCGCCGTTATATATAACGTGTAAAAAAGAAGTGTCGGTAGATGAACAAAGGGGAAAAATGTATTCAACTATTTATTTATTTTTAATTTAAGTTACTAATTTAAGTACGATTACAAAAGAACGACACAAATGAAGGAGTCAGCTAGTAGAATTTTACATTAGACATTTTTCAGTGGGGGTTACTCCCTCTCGCGATCGCCCCAGCTTTATGTTTATTCCATAATTGTTACTTTAATTTCTCATCACAATTAGCAAGTTGAAAGACTAAGTTTCATGTGTTTTAAAGACTAAGTTTTCTATAGGATTTTAAGGCGTTTATACTCTAATTTGCGTCTCTGATCTTCTACTTTGATTTTAGTGATACTAAATAGTACAAATTTGACATTGGCCGATACCGAAAACAGATTCGGACAGCGGTGACTCTGCTCCTGTCCGCGGATTCTGTGATGACCCATCCTTCTCCAGGAGAATTATAAGAAGGCTGTGTGTATATGTACAAGAGCAACATATTCGATTCAATATATTTTCAATACGTTAACGTTAATCTGACTAAATATGTTAAATACCATTCGTAAATTCGGCCTGGAGCATTGCGACATGCCCACAATGATATGGAATTCGTCAACAATGCTCAGAGCGGTTGCCCTCAACATTAACCCAGAAAACAATAAAAGTAAGTTTGTATTTCTCCATTTATTCTTATTTTGCAGGTCGGTTTTTAATTTGAATGAACTCTGTTATATCACCGCTTTTAAAGCAAATGCAACGTGGTAAAGCAACGCGAGAAAGCAGTTTGAAATGAAGTATAGGTACCAAAATTATTCGATACCTCATTTTCTAGATGAAGATCTTGTTCAAGTTTTGTATTCGAATTCGTATTATAAAACCAAATTCAACGTATATTATTTAATGACCCGAAATCTAGCAAAATTAAACGAGTGACATTGGGTGTCAAGTACATTAAAGCTGCTTCCTATTATACAGCTAAAGGATTTCTGGATAATAAGCCTGGTAAAAATCAATGCAATCATAATCTTTCTCAGAAAAAATCACGATTGAAAAATTGCATATGATGCTTGAAAATTCAAAAATTTGGCACTATTATTAACAATACAATAATTTTTGTATATTTATCATTACAGGAATTCCAATATTGTTTTACGTTGGGACGTTGACGATCTGCGCGTGCTACTTTTATGTATACATCTGTTCCACGATGTGGTTTGTGTTCATTAAGTCGGTGGAGACCGGTGACCTGACACATGCTACAATAGTCTTCGCTCTTGCAAGTGGAAGTTTAATTAGTACTATTAAGTTCATATACATGTTCATATATCAGTAAGTTTTATATCTTTTTTCATTTCATCATCTGCACCAAAAAAGTGATTATCATTGATTTTATTATTGTATGGTGAATACGTTCGACGGATACTTGAGCACTTTATTTGCCCACTAATAAACTGTACTGTTGAAATAAATTGGTTGGGCTATATACTTATAGTGTATATTTATAGTATAGGTAAAAAGGCTTTAATCATCTAGGTCTGGAATATCTAGAAAACGTGAATTTATGTCAACAGAGTCATTATGTGAGAGGGTAGGTCTTTGTTACTCCAAGAAATTGCAGTGGTCTTAAGATTTTTCCACAGTTTGTCAGTATTAGGCAAATTGTATGTAAGGAGTGACACCTGTAACAGAAGCAAAAATTTGAGATGTGCAATCGGGGCTGGGATGTCTTTTCCTTAAAATGTATAGCGGAGAAAACTCTTGCACAACATTTAAAGGTTTTCTGGATCTTCATGACTTTGAAAAGACCAGTGTAGCGAGAGATGAACTTTGGTCTACGCTCTGCATGTATAGGGTGGATGGTATTATGATACGGGCACTCTGGTCCTTATACATGTATTCGAGTACCTGTGTCATGGTAAATGTGGTCTGCACAGAATGATTTAGCATCGAATGTGGTGTTAGACAGAGCTGTGTACCATCCCCTTAGCTATTCAAATTATTCATGGACGATTGTTTGATAAGATTTTTCTTGCATCTTCGGCAGAAGAAATACAATAAATGGCTAGTTGTAAAGAAGCCTTTAAAAGGAAATGTATGAAATGGAGTGTAATGAAGACAAAAGTGATGTGATTGAAAGGAATGAGACAGTGACAGAGTGCCACATAATAATTGGAGATGAAAAAGCGAAATAAGGAAATGAATTTGTTTATCTAGGTTCCATGTTAACGAGGCATGGAAAATATGAGGGAGGTATTGAAAGAAGAATGAAAGCAGGAAACCGTATCAATGGTCGTTATACTCAGTCTGGTTATGCAAAAACATATTCAACAAAGCTCCTCTTGCTATCATTCAGAGAGTATTAATGCCAACATCTTGTGAAACATGGTTATGACACAGTGACGAAACATGCTTAGGTCATAAGATTGGCAGCGCGCGAATCTCGTGGTGTTGCGAGCGTCAATAGGCTGAGGTAACCGCTTACATTCTAATGCGGGTGCTTGTTTGCCAATCTAGTAACATACAAAAAAAGGCAGAACACACATGAAAGTAGGGTGAATACTGTAAAAATGAGCGCTGAGGAGTACATGTGGAGTTAGGGTACAGTAAGAAATAGTACTGCACGAGAACATCGTGAATCGAAAGGTGAGTAGTGGCAAAAATAGTAAATGAGATGGATGAAACATTTGGAAGAACAAAAGAGTTACGAAAGAAGAGCAAGAATGAGTGGCGACGTAAGGCAGACTAGATGCACACATATTGAACAAGTAGGTGATAAGTTAAAAAGAACCAATGATAAGCACCCGATATAGATGCGTATACATGAAGAGGTTGATATTTATCAATCTCTTGGGAAGAAGCGAAAAGGTACATTTGGTCATACAGTGTGGCAATAATATGACCAACCATACATAATGTACACTAATGGTACATGTAGATGATTACAGCTTACACACAGGCTTTTTAGAAGATACGTAGGCAACTTTATTTTACAAGAATATTTGTTAAGAGAGTGGGTTCAGGTAAGGCATTCCAGTGGCGTGACGCTTGTATTGTAAAAGAATTTGCTGTATAGTCCGAAGTAAATGGTTGAGACTGTCGCAAATATGTTGAAACTTGCATTTAGAGTAGGTATTCTAGACTCTGTCAAGTTCCTTAGCCGCCTCAGTTAGCTCTCGTAAGTAGGCTTGAATAGTTCTATATTCCTCCGGTGTTTTCGGAATAAAACGTACTCCTTGTTTAAAGGGTCTCGCATTTGGCGGCTGGCCGATCTTGGTGCGCAGGATGCCAAAATGATGAGGCCAGTTCGGCAGTCTCTCCACAACAATTGGTGGGTAACCTTTTATTTTAGGTACTGCTTGTACCGGAGGTGTGGGTGCTCTGGATGGCGGATTTGAATTCTGCCCACTTGTGGTCGGTTGTGCAGCGGCGTTGGCATATGTACGTCCATTGCGAGAAGTGAGTACTTGGTCTGGTTGGGCCCTGTTTTCGTCTAGTTGACGGTACGACGTTTGGTTGTGGTCGTCCATTATGACTTCAAACTCGGGACGGTCGTTGTCGAACACAGGTTGTGGTGGCGAGAGTGAGAATTCTGCCATCTCGGCGTGCACTCTCTCGGGGGTCGGATTTTCATTTCCCGAGGCATATTCCTCTTCAGCAGACTCATGCCCGCTTAGTCTAGGAGACTGGATTGGTGGCAGTATTTTCCTGGGCTTTCTATCCCTTGGTGGTAGTGGTGTTGACTGTCTATCCTCCTCCGGGGTAGTCAGGTTGGCCGGTGTTTGCTGTGATGACGACGATTCCTCGCTCAGGCAAGCGAGGAATCGTCGTCATCATCTTCTTCTTCGACTTGTTTGGTGCGTTTTTTATCGTGTGCTATGCTTCCATCCGAACTGGCGGACTGTGGGTGGTCACGCTTGCCGCCGGCGTGCGAGCCAGCTGACTTCTGTTCGTCTGGAGCAGCAACTGAGGTATGTGCGGGTGGCCCTTGGAATCCTAGTTCTGAGGCCTCGAGCATAAAGATTTTGCCGGTGGTTAATTCGCGCACCGCGATCTGCCTTCCGCCAAAGGGTGGTTTGCGGGTTCTTCCGCGTTGAGGGGCCGACGTAGACGCTTCTGGTTTAGACATCCTAGGAGGGATGTCGTCAGGCGACTCTGGAAACGCGGGTTTTTCCGGCGAGTTTGACATTTTGCACGGTGAATCGGTCTAAGCGCGCCTAACAAAAACTCAGATGACGTCCTTGCTATCTGTAAGATAGCTGTCCGCCATCCAATATCCGCCAGACGAACCTACTTTGGGTTTATACTGGTTGCATCATGCTGGGCAGATGCCTCCAGTACAAACCCTGTTGTACTAACCTCCCCCCCCTCGCGGAGGAGGGGGCTCGCACAACGAAGACAACACAATACAACAACACTATACTCCCGTCTCGGCTGAAACGAGCCCGGGTGCAACACGAATATAAAAGTAATAACACAGAATATAAAATAATAATATAGGCACGGGGGTGCACGACCCCTATGGACAGACACAAACAACAAGAGCTAGTATGCTTGGGCTAAGTTTTTTTTTTTTTTTTTTTTTGATTTTCGCCCAAGAAAGTTGAAGACCCACAAAGGAAGGACCAACCCACACCCGGGTGTGCATTGGTCATTCCTCCGTGAGGGGCACCCTCCGGAAAACGGGAGGGAGGAGGTGAAATCTTTCAAAGATACCATTTCGTGCGAACGAACTGATTATGTCGGATTTCCACCGACTAAAACACCCCCTGGGACTGCCTCTAGCCGGGAAGGCTACAAAGGCTTCATCTGAAGCGATCACCCCAGGGGAACGGGGTGACGCAAGCGTCACTCTAATAAGAGCATACGCTTAGAGAAGGGTCGACTTCCTCCTGAGGACGCCGACCCTGGACCCTATAAGCGCCTAAACCGAGCGACCAGAAGGGTGCTCACATGGTGGAGGAGTGTTGCCCTAAGGAGGCTTCGGCCGCTGCATAGCGGTCCAAAGCTCTCGAAATTTTATTTGGTTGATCTAAGAGGACACTACGTGGCCTGCGGTTTTGGTATCGGGATAAAGGAGGCTGTGGCGGGCTGTAGGACGCAGCCTGCTGGATGAGCGGGTTGGGATGGGTCTCAGCGGTTTCGAAGAAACGCTTTGACAGGAGTTGAAAGTGTTGTTGGATAGATGGGAGTTGGAGGTCACGGTGGAGTTCAGCATTACGCTGAGCCCACTGAGCATTGGTGGCTCGACGACAAAAGATGTTTTGGACGGTCTGCAGCCTATTAATGGTTGCAGGACTGGCATGAGCGAACACCGGAGACGCGTACGACATCACCGGCCTTATACAAACCTTGTACAGGGTTCGCTTATTTCTGAGGGACATTTTACTGTGCCTTCCCAGCATAGGGCTGAGTCGGTTCAGATAAAATCTGGCGGTACTAACTACCTTTCGAACGTGGGGGACAAAAGAGAGTCTGGAGTCTAGAGTGACTCCGAGATACTTCGCCGTGCGTTTCCAGGGGACTGACGCCCCCAGCATACGCAGGCGGGGAGTATTGTGTGGGAGTTTGCGTCTCGCACAGAAGGTACGTCGAAAGGTAGTTAGTACCGCCAGATTTTATCTGAACCGACTCAGCCCTATGCTGGGAAGGCACAGTAAAATGTCCCTCAGAAATAAGCGAACCCTGTACAAGGTTTGTATAAGGCCGGTGATGTCGTACGCGTCTCCGGTGTTCGCTCATGCCAGTCCTGCAACCATTAATAGGCTGCAGACCGTCCAAAACATCTTTTGTCGTCGAGCCACCAATGCTCAGTGGGCTCAGCGTAATGCTGAACTCCACCGTGACCTCCAACTCCCATCTATCCAACAACACTTTCAACTCCTGTCAAAGCGTTTCTTCGAAACCGCTGAGACCATCCCAACCCGCTCATCCAGCAGGCTGCGTCCTACAGCCCGCCACAGCCTCCTTTATCCCGATACCAAAACCGCAGGCCACGTAGTGTCCTCTTAGATCAACCAAATAAAATTTCGAGAGCTTTGGAGCTTTGGACCGCTATGCAGCGCCGAAGCCTCCTTA